>WNWU01000037.1:11504742-11522662 GCA_012654045.1 Ptyas mucosa
AAAGAAAGAAAGAAAGAAAGAAAGAAAGAAAGAGGGAATGGCCTTAAATGACAGAAGGAAGACTCAAGACAATGAGTTGAGACATTGTCACTATCAAGACGAGGGTGAAATAGGCAGGATTTGAGCCCACACTAAAAATATAACTTGAGAAAACATCTCAGACAAATCCCTCCCGGACTCACGGGAAAATAAAAGTGAGGGAGGGGAAGCACATTCAGATATGCAAAAGTCTGTACTACAGTTATTATAATAAAAGTAATCCTGATCTATATTGCATTAATTTCTTAGTCTGGCGTATGTTGTTCTGTTGACCGAAACCTTCAGAGCACCTACCAGAACAAACAAAATATTAAAAAGTTATGATATGTAGGTAGCTATTTACCAAGCACATCTAAATTGAAGGAAGTAAAATATCTTTTCAATCCCCAAGGCATGTTTGTTTGTTTGTTTGCTTGCTTGTTTATCAAGAACGTATTAGGTAATTTATATAATTATAAGCATGAACTGAATACATAAAATAGATACAAGTAGAGGAAACATTAGGACAGGGACGGTAGGCACGCTGGTGCTCTTATGCACGCCCTTTACAGACCTCTTAGGAATGAGGTGAGGTCAACAGTAGACAGTCTAATGTTAAAATTTGGGGGGTTTGGGGATGAAACCACAGAGTCAGGTAGTGCATTCCAGGCATTGACCACTCTGTTGCTGAATTCGTATTTCCTGCAATCGAGTTTGGAGTGGTTCACTTTAAGTTTGTATCTATTTTTTTTTTTAATTTGATTTATATGCCACCCTTCTCCGGAGACTCAGGGCGGCTTACAATGCGCTAAGCAATAGCCTTCATACTTTTGTATATTTATACAAAGTCAGCTTATTGCCCCCACAAACTGGGTCCTCAATTTACCTACCTTAGAACGGATGGAAGGCTGAGTCAACCTTGAGCCTTGGTGAGATTCGAACCTGCAATAATTGCAGGCAGCTGATGTTAATAACAGGGTGCTTTAGACCACTGTACTGTCCAAGGCTCTATTGTGTGCTCATGTATTGTTGTGGTGTTGAAACTGAAGTAGTCATTGACAGGTAGAACGTTGCAGCAAATAATTTTATGAGCTACGCTTAGGTCATACCGAAGACGGCATTGTTCTAAGTTTTCTAGGCCCAGAATTTCAAGTCTGGTAGCATAAGGTATTTTGTTGCAAGCAGAGGAGTGGAGGACTGTTCTTGTGAAACATGTCACAACTTTTGAGCACCCCTAGTGTTTGGAAATTGAAAGTTGAAAAATTTGACACGCCCTATCAAGACTTCCTCATTTTGAAAGTTTTTAATGCTGAATACTTTTTAAAATGTTGATTTACTTGCCACATTCTGCTTGCCTGATGGTCAAATCCGGAAATCACGGTAATTTTGCACGTTTTAGGGGACCTTTGAATTGGTCTACCAAACGTTAATTGCTCTGGTATTAATTTAACCATTGTTATTTGCAATCAAAGTCAAGGCTTATAAAACCAATGACAGGAACATAGCAGAGATTTTGATTGTTCGGACTCAATGGTAAATCTGAGTGTTTTGCAAGAGGTCATTGTACTTTTATTATAAAAGAAAAGCTCAAAGATTGCCATGGTTGATAATTGAATCTTCCGCAAGACATTCTTTCACACTTTCTTCTCATTAATAGACTTCTGGGCTCTAGCAAAACAAAACAGATCTTTCAAACACTGGGACCTGCCGCTCATCATTTAAGTGAAACAAGGAGCAATTACTGTCAGTTGTGACAGCTGGAAGTCACAACTCAAGGGTGAAATGGAAAAATTTGGGGAAATTTGATCAGATAGATGCTTTGAAGAGAAACCATCTTGGCACTATTCCAGAACTCACCATTTTAGCGTCTTCTACGGATTCTACCCTAATTTTTACTCTGAAACATTTGAAGAAAAAAAGAAAAAAGCCCATTTTCATCATGATCATTTAAGTCTGTAAAATATCCTTTTGAAAAATTTTTTTAAAAAGGTTTTGTAATACTGCTAACCTAAGATGTGACTGTTCTAGAATTCATCATAGATACCTTAATAATGGACTTCATTCTCTAACTGCCTATCTGTAATTGCAACGGCAGTCAAGAGAATGAAGTAGTAGAAGGCGCCAGAGAACATGGAAATTTGCAAAATATTTTTTTTAAATGAGTAAGGTTTGACAATAGTAAACAGGCACAGGATCTTTGACCATGGGCAGGGTTCTCTAATCTTGGCAACTTTAAGACTTGTGGACTTCAACTCCCAGTATTCCTAAGCCAGCTTTGCTTTGCTGGCTGAGGAATTCTGGGAGTTGAAGTCCACAAGTCTAAAGGTTGCCAAGATTGGAGACCCCTGGACCATGGGAAGAGGAAACCTAGAAAATGGGGAACAGGTTGCAAGAAAAAATCAAGAGGGGATGACTTGACTGGCTTGCTGGCACTAGAGATAGGAACATTCTCTATTGTAGCAATTACAGGTGGTGCTTGACTTATGACCATAATTGACCCCAACATTTCCATTGCTAAGCAAGACGGTTATTAAGTGAGTTTTGCCCCCATTTTATGAGCTTTCTTGCCAGAGTTGTTAAGTGAATCATTGTGGTTGTTAAGTTGAACCTGGTTTTTTCGTTGACTTTGCTTGTCAGGTCACAAAAGGAGATCACCTGACCCCCCAGGACACTGCAGCATTATAAATATGAGCCAATTGCCAAGAGTCTGAATTTTTATCATGGGATCATGGGGTTGCTGCAATGGCTGGATGAGAAACCGTCATAAGTTACTTTTTTCAGTGCCATTGTAACTTTAAATGGTCACTAAACAGACAATTCTAAGTCAAGGCCTATCTGTACTGTAGATCTGGTTTTTTTTCATGGAAATACTTCCTGGTTTTCCACATGCATGTTTATAAGAAAGGAAGCCATCCTTCAATTCACGGAAACCTATTTTCAAGTAAGTATGCAAAAGTCATTCTCTTGATCCCTGGTCTTAGTAGAATGCTGCTGCAGTGGCTGAAGGTGGCAGATTCTGCCCATAAACTTCTCAAGCAAAGATAAAAGACAACAAGACCAACAAACCTCACCCCCACCCCCACCCCAATGGATGCAGACATTTGGAAGGACACAACTGGGTAGGCAAAACTTTGCCCCAAAGGTCACCCAAGCATGACTCAAAAGATCTGGGGCAACCACTGCTCCCCAGGACTCACCACAGGAAAATTCCTCAATCCTGTCAGCATCAACACCAGCACCCAAAAGCAGCTGTTGCCGGAAATCAGCCACCTGCAAGGCACATAGTGAAAATCCATTTTTTTAGAAGTCTTAACACAGCATGCCGTACGCAAGAGTGCTCAACTCTTGGGGAGGAAAAGATCCAAATTCTGCCCTCATAGCCCCGTATATGTAGCAAGACAATCAATTTCGCTTTTCTGGGGACCCCATACCATGCTCACATGTTATGGAAGGGTGGAATCATGTTGTGTGATGTTTTTCAAAGGTCACTTGTGTCCAGATCCTGCCTCCCGACTTTATTTCTTGATAAGCTACCATGATTATAGTACTGATTAATTTCATGTAGTTAACAAACCAAAGAGAGACTGGGATTTTTGTGAACAGACCAAAGAAAGGACGGGAGATAGACAAGTTGATCTCACCTCCCACCTTACATCCCTGAAAAGAGTTGCTTTACAGAAAAAACAATATCTAACTACGGTACCTCTCCCAACTTCTGTGGAAAGAAGATTGCAAGCTAAAGAATAAACCACCCAAGTTCATGATATAACCTGAATTTTCATGGTCAACAAATCACTAGATCTATATGCTAAGTGTTAGTCTTTCTAACCTTTCCTCTAGACCAGGGTGTGTGGCCCGCCAGCAGCAAGAGGATCAGAGGACAGTGAGGAGGTGCGGAGGAACATGGGCCAGTCCAGGAGTCTGGGGAAGGCTCTGATGAATGCTCTGCGTTGGAGGCAGAGATGGGGCTAGGGCCATCCAACAGTTATCAGCTGCCTTCGGAGTCGGATATCAATGGGGCAGAAGAACAGCTGGAGCCTGTTCCTGATGTGCGCATGCACAGAGCTGCCAGGAGAAGGGAACAGCTAAGGAACAAGGGCCAAATCGGGAGTAAAGGCACAGGTGGACGGTGAATGGCCCCTCTGATAGGGAATAAAGAGGAGCGAAGGGAGGGGAGTTTGCAGGAGACAATTAGTTCAATTCATTAGGGTGAAGATCTGTTCCTGATTTCTTGCCAAGTAATTGCTGCTACAGCGTGGAGTTTGGGAGATATTAACCTGGCCGCTCTCCAAGCCTGATAAAGGTCTAAAGTTGTGAAATCTCATGAAAGATTGTTTGTCGGGACTTTGCTGGAGAGGAATTTCCCTTTAACTTAAATAAAAGAGGTTTTATCGGGACGAGGAGTCTGCTTCATGCTCTTGGCAAGCCTAGGTCAGAACACAGGGGTGTCAAACTCGCGGTGTCACGGTGGAGTCACATGATGTATCGGGACTTTTCCCCCCTTCGCTAAACCAGGCGTGGGCGTGGCCAGCATGTAATGCATCCAGCCCGCAGCCCGTGGGTTTGACAGCCCTGTTCTAGACCATCATTCAGATACCACCAGACTCAAACCTAGATAGCAGTACTCTAAGCATAATGGCAGTACTCTGCCATTATGGAGTTACTGAAATCTTGTTACTTTATGGGAAAACTAAATGTTTACTGTTAAATGCAAAGATTTAGGACCTATCTAGGACTTGGGAAAAACAGCAGGCAGATTGAACAGACCAAGAAGCTAAACCTCTAAATCAATGTTTCTTAACTTTGGGGATTTTAAGATGGGTGGACTTCAACTACCAGAATTCTCCAGTCAGGCCTGCTGGCCAGGGAATTCTGGGAATTGACGTCCACCCATCTTAAACTTCCCAGGGTTGTGAAACACCGCTGTAAACACTGTGAAAGGCTTGCCAGGTGTATTAAAAGCAAAATGGTGCCACAGGGAAAGGGCAGGACGAGCCAAAGATTCAAAGCGACACCTTCATTCTGCTGCTTTTAAACAAGAAAGACCTCCTTCCAGCACATTCTGGAGAACATCTGCTAAGAAGGGAGGCGAGAAATCAGCTCCTTCAATCATTTGCTATTTAAAAGTGGTTGCCCATCATTCAAAGGAAGTATGAAGGTGCCCAATTCGCCACTCACCGGTTGCATGGTGCCCCCAGCGATGACCACAGCTCGACATTCTTTCAGCACTGTGGCAAAATGCACAGCTGGATTGAGCAATAGGAACTTGAGGCTGCTCAGGGCTAAAGTACCTGGAAAAATCAGCACATTCAGAGAGTTGGCAGGTAAACAATGAAAAACATTGAAGGGCAGCCTGAAATGCAAAGGGGCTTTCCACCCCGCCCACCCCCTGCCCCCCACCCCTGCCTGTCAATTTGCTGGATGCGTCAAATGAAACAATGGAAATATTCTTGGAGAAAGAGGGCAACAAAAGCAACTCGGGTTGGTTCCCAGGGGCTAATATGGGAACAACTCTTGATTAAATTACGACCATACTTAATAAAGTAATTTAGTAAGCAGCAATAAATACCACAACCTCCTTAATATTGCTACAATCCCAGGATCCAAAATGAATAAGGTGCAGTAATTTAGCAACGCCTGGAGAATAATATCTCCACGACTTAAACTGCAATCGAATTGTTTAGGTAAGCGCTCCTATGAAAAAGCATCAAGTGTTTACATAAATATGTATTTGTTTTCTGAGGTTTTCGCGGGTGTTTGTATGTAGGTCTTTGGTTATTCGGGTTTTCTCCTGGAAGCACGAAGCCGAGAACACCAGCCTGAAGATGATGAATGAGACTTTGTCGAAACGTTACCAAGACACTTCCAATTTTACACGGGAGAAAACCCGAATAACCAAAGACCTACATAAATATGGATATATATATTTATATTTATATTTATATATATATATATATATATATATATATATATATATATATATATATATATTTACTTTCAGATGTTTCCTCCAGGAAAGGCATCTGGGGAGATACAGACAGGTTTCACTTAATGACTGCCCTGTTTAGCAACTGTTCAAATCACAATGGACTTGAGAAAGGTACTTTGTGAGATAGAGGGGCGGTTTTAAAAACCTGATAAATAAAAAGTAAATTAACTTTACAACCAATCCTTATATTGATGACAACTCCAGCATCCCAAGGTCACATAATTGCTATCTGTGTGCGTCACAACTGGCTTCCAACAAGCAGAATCATTGGAGAGGCTGGTGGTCAAATCACAAGCCACAGGCCCCATGATAGACAGCTGGGGCGACACAGTGGTTAGAATGCAGTACTGCAGGCTACTTGTGCTGACTGCCAGCTGACTGCAATTCAGCAGTTCGATCCTCAACTCAAGGCTCAAGGTTGACTCAGCCTCCCATCTTTCCGAGGTTGGTAAAATGAGGACCCAGATTGTTGGGGGCAATATGCTGACTCTGTAAACCGCTTAGAGGGCTGTAAAGCACTGTGAAGCGGTACATAAGTGCTATTTCTATTGCTATCTCTCACTTAACCACAAGCGACTTACTTAATGACCACATGTGTAAGCCCGTTGCAATCATGCAAAGTTCTGCCTGGCGACCCTGTGTGCTTAGTGATGGAGTTGGCAATCCCAGCTGTGATCGCTAGATAAGGACTACGTATAATGGAACGACCTTGAAATAATTCAATATACTGTATACAGATGTACTTATTTTGAAAGAAAGCAAATCAAACACGGATATACAATACCTTGCCTGCTGAGAATGACTCTCCCATCCTGGTTTGCATTTGTGAGCGCGGCTAGGAAACTTTCAATGTGCATTAGCGGAGATGCCATTTTGGGGTGGTCGTCCTCACCTTCCCCAGGAGAACTTTGCAGAGCCCCTGCAGATCAAAAGTCAACTTCTCATTTGGAAAGGCAACTTCTCCCCTGCAGAACATCATCTCCCAATTCCTTACTTCGACAACCACACAAGTGACATGTCCAATTTATTTTCATTTGGGGATATTGTCAATACGGAAGTGAACCTGGCTGAGGCCGTCTTGGAGGTTTCAGGGTTGCCACACGACAGAGGGAAGGGGGAAATAGTTAGATGGGGTTTTGTAGCAAAAACAATAAAAAATTTCCTGTGGGAACCAAGGACATTCTCACAGGCCAGAGGAGGAGTAAAGTAACCAAGCAACCAGCCAGCACCTGGATTGGACAGCGTGATCAGTGACTTGGGGGAAACTTTTACTTTTAATTAGGTGAAAGCTGCGGGAACTTTTAGAGTCGGCTTTCACCAGTCGTGCCAATATGAAGTATCTAATAAAACTGTTCTTTGAGGAATTTGCCGGCTTCGGAGTTCTACTTTCTATGGGTTAATTTATGTTAATCCTGACAGCTATGTCTAAATGCATGTTAATAGAAAAAAAGGCTTCCGACAAGAGGCTGAATCAACATTCTTGCAAAAGTTTTTCCATTCTTGTTCCAGAACAATTTATCAAGACAACAATGACATATGGCTCATATATATATATAGGCCCTCAATCTTGCAAAAACTGAATTATTGTAGCAAGAAAAGTCAAACTCTGATTCTTCATTGACTTTCAAAAGACAGGTAGAAAAATGACTTTTTCTATGTATTATTTACCGTATTTTTCGGAGTATAAGATGCTCCGGAGTATAAGAGGCACCTTATTTTGTGGGGAGGAATATAAGAAAAAAGAAATTCTGCTTGAAGGGCTCTCCGTTTGAGAAGTTGCGTTTGCAGCCTCCAAAAGCTCCGTTTGCAAAGGAGCTTCTCTTTGCAATGGCAGCCTCTCAAACAGATCTTTTGAAGGCTGTTTGAGAGGCTTTCTGTTTGGGAGGCTGCATTTGCAGCCTCCAAAAGGGTGGGGGCTGGCGGGTAGGCGGGGCTACATTCGGTATATAAGACACACCCAAATTTTCACCCTCTTCTAGGGAGGGAAAAGTGCATCTTTTACTCCAAAAAATACAGTATATTATTATAAATATTATTTATATCTTCATTTTATATATTACTTTCCATTCTCCTAATGGAAAATAATGTTTGTCCTAAGACACAACTCTATACAAAGTTGTGCAAATACATGGATGTGCTACTTCCACTAAAATGAAAAGAAAAAACCCAAGAACAGGGAAGCTTCATAGACCCACCTGTTTCCAAATCTATAGCTAGTCCTCAACCCAGAGGTGAAATGCTCTCGGTTCAGACCGGATCGCCCAATCCGGTAGTGATGGAGGCGGGTGGTTCGGAGAACCGGTAGCAAAAATCCCTGCCCCCCCTCCCCCCATGCCCAGCTGAGCCGCACAATCATCAGAGGCTTTTTCTTTTAATTTTTAAAACTATTTTTCTATAACCTCTTCAGCAGAAAAAATGCTTTTAAAAGTAAAAAAAATGCCTCTGATGATCGCGCGGCTCAACTGGGATCGTCAAAGGGGTCGTCAGCTGATGATCCCAGCTGAGTTGCCTAATTGGCAGAGGCTTTTTTCTTTTAAAAGCCTCTGGCAATCCAAGCTGAGTTGCCTGATTGGTTGTAGCCAAACTCACCTTCTTTTTCTGGTCTCTTGTTCAAGGTTTGCAAAAAGCTCTGCAAACCAGTCAACTTTTGGTCGTCTTTGTTGGTTTTGAAAACTCCGTATCTTTCCACAAATCCTAAGAGCTGCAAGACAGGAAAAAGACCAGAAAATATTATTTAAATATGGTCTGTAAATTTTTCCCTGTTCGTTTCCCTAATCATTCCGGCAAAGAGGAAAACATTCAGACAATCTGTCTTCCCAAGGGAGACTAACATACATACCAGTGGTGAAATCCAATTTTTTTTACTACCGGTTCTGTGGGCGTGGCTTGATGGGCATGGTGTGGCTTGGTGGGCATGGCTTGGTGGGCGTGGCAGGGGAAGGATACTGCAAAATCCCCATTCCCTCCCCACTCCAGGGGGAAGATACTGCAAAATCCCCATTTCCTCCCCACTCCTGGGGGAAGGATATTGCAAAATTTCCATTCCCACCCAGCCAGAACTACTCAAAATTTCCGCTACCGGTTCTCTGAACTGCTCAAAATTTCCACTACTGGTTCTCTAGAACCTGTCAGAACCTACTGGATTTCACCCGATACATACCCCAGAAACCATGAAGAGATTCAGTTGGTTTATAAATGGCCACACAGGTAGTCCTCAACTCACAACCGCTCATTTAGTGACCAAAGTTACAAGGGCACTGAAAAAAGTGACTTATCACTATTTTTCACTCTTATGAGAGCCTCAGTGATGCAGTGGTTAAGAGTGCAGTACTGTAGGCTAATTGTGCTGACTTCAATTTGGCAGTTCAAATCTCACCAGGCTCAAAATTGACTCAGCCTTCCATCCTTCCGAGGTGGATAAAATGAGGACCCAGATTATTGGGGGCAATAGGCTGACTTTGTAAACCGCTTAGAGAGGGCTGTAAAGCACTGTAAAGTGGTATACAAGTCTAAGTGCTATTGCTATTTATATTAAGGCTTTTGAAGCATGCCTGTGCTCAAGTGATCAAAATTCAGGTGCTTGGCAACTGACTCATATTTGTGACAGTTGCAGTGTCTTGGGATCATGTGATCACATTTTCTGACCTTCTGTGAGAAGCAAAGTCAATGGGGAAGGCAGATTCAATTAACAACTGTGGCAAGAAAGGTCATAAAATAAGCAAAACTGAATAAATGTCTTGCTTAGCAACATAAATGCTGGGCTCAAATGTGGTTGTAAGTTGTGGACTATGTGTACTCCATTAAGTTTGATTTAATTCAATACATTTGGCTTAGCTTTAAATTAAATTATAATTATTTTCCTACCATAGATTTAATAAATATTCCCTTCCACTCCAATAAAAGTTACAGTAAGGTAACTTCTTTTGAAATTTTGGGGAGCTGTATCCCAACTATTCACAAGCCCCGCACGGTTCATTCTTGAATCTCTGCATAGGAAATAGCTAACCATGTTAATCCAATTGATCTGACTCAGTCTAAGGCAATTTATGTTCTCATATCCTATGAAAAATTCCTGAAAACAGACCCCAAAAAGGCACTTAAGAGACACGGAACCAGAATTTTATTCTGCTCTGTTGACGCACTCACTACCTTCTTGCTGATGCAACTTTTCTCACAGTAACGCTGAACCTGTTGAAAAAAGAGAACATGCACATTAAAAGGTTCCCCATTGTCTTAACAGGTTATCTCCAGTTTAACCTTCTTTATTTATTTTATTTATTTTATTCAATTTGTATGCTAACCAAATCTTTGCCAGATTATCACAATTTATCATTCAACCTACACCTTTTAGAAGCAGAGTATTCAGTCGTCCTAGAACTCCTTCATGACTCCTTACAGAAACTCCTAAAGCAAAGGTCTGCAACTTTAAACACTCAAAGAGCCATTTGGACCCATTTCCCACAGAAAAGAAAACACCCGGAGCCACAAAACCCTTCCTGTGCCTGACTATTTCTTGAGAGGCCACAAAACTAGCATATGTAGTTGAATTAAATGTTCTGTTTTTTTCTGAAACTTTTCTTTTCTTGGATTTATCCATGGTTGGCCTACCAGTGGTTGAAAAGCTCAATAAATCGCATGCCAGCAGGTGTTGCACATTGGCAGTTGTGACACATATTTTGAGTGACAGGGAGCCGCAGTAGAGGGGTAAAAGAACTATATGCGGCTCTAGAGCCGCAGGTTGCTGACCCCTGTTCTAAAGATTACTCAAAGGACCATCATCCTTGCATCCTTTTGCTTAACTTTTCTCTTCCCTTTAGTTATTTATATTGTTGTGGCTCCGACCCCCGAGCCCATTGTATCGGAGGAAGAAGGCTCCGAACATGAAGGAGAGGAGCCGGCCAGATCTCCCTCCCCCGGCCCCTCCTCTCTGACAATTCCTCAGGTGTCGGCCGAAGGAGAGGAGATTGGCCAGGAGCCAGGTGTCTCTGATCGGTCGGAGAGTGATGAGGGAGACAAGTTGTGGCTGGACCCACGTCAGCGTCGGCGTGCTAAACGATCACAGCAGATGAGGAGGCGTGCCAGGGATTAAGCTGAGTCACTGGACCACACCCCACAGACTATATAAAGGAGTGGGGTGGCCGTTTAGATTCTGTGACGGACAAAGTTAAGTCTTGCAAGTCCCTTTGGTGCAAAGCCTCAGTCTGCTGAAGGATTGTGAATTGGACTGTTTTTTCCCAGCCGGTGTGTATTGTATTTGTTATCTGGTGGAGGAACACCCCCCTTCTTGTTATAGTAAAGAACTTGGCAGCCGGTTCCCGTAGTGCTGCCAAGCCTCTGATAACGGAACGTTTGTGTGTGCCAATTATTTAACCCTCGACTGTCTGTGTGGGTTTGTGCGTGTGGAGGACGGGGACAGAACATATATTTTATTTTGTTCTTGAAGTGTTGGGTTGTCGCTTCGAGACAACGAGGATGGCATAGTGCCCCTCTCATCTTTATAGATAAGTCACCCAAGTAAAACAAACCCAGGCCAGTTTACGAATGTTCTACATTCATATTATATGCCTGATATGTGTGTTTGTGCGTGTATGCAGAGTAACACATTTGCTGCCGATCTCAAGTGGGTCCAGAGCAATTCTGCTATTCATTAGCATGGGTATTGCTATCTCTTTTCAGCCTTACAAACCAGCCTAAAAAAATATTGAGGTTTCTTCAAGAGTGAGAGTGAGGTTTTAATGTAAGCGAAAATTTCTCAGGCTCGTACTGCAGCCTGAGAAAAAGAAAGACTGTGCTAATCCACAGCTGTAAGCACTGGGTTCACATAATGGACAAATTGCTTTTTCCAAATTATTTTCTAGGGATGTCCTTAGTTCCAACACTGTGATTTTTTGCCTATACATATACAGTAAGTGTGTCTTAGCTATTAATAAAAAACTAATCCAGGCAAAATCTGATCAGGGTGTAAAAAGAAAAAGGAAACACCTCTTTGGGAGCTCTAATTTAAGTTTTGGCTCCCTCCCAAATTTTAAACTTTGGTGCAAGTCAGGCAGTTCTTTACCTTGAAGAGATTGATGTTGTCAACTTGACACTGGAACAGAAAGTCATTGATGGATTTCAGCTGCACCCCTGAGAGGGAGGGGAGGAGGGGAAGAGAGAGAGAGAGAGAGAGAGAGAGCAAAAATACCTAGTTTGCTTGCAAGAAATAAAGATAAAGTTTTTCAGATCGGTACAATCTTCTTCTTAAACCCCATGCTGGCCAAACCATGACAATTTACACATTTTCTGGAATCACACCCACAACTTACCTGCTTCTGGTAAGCTCTGCATATTTGGATTCTGATTCACATTTCCTGGAGAACATGAAAAGCAGAGCAACAATGATTATGAAATTATTTCCATGTGACAATGTAGGCTAAACTACGTATCACTACGGGCTAAGCTACAATACCAGTGCACAGGTAGTCCTCGACGTACGGCCACAATTGAGCCCCAAATGTCTGTTGCTAAATGAGAGAGTTGTGAAGTGAGTGTTGCCCCATTTTACAACCTTTCTGGCCACAGTTGCTAAGTGAATCACTGCAGGTCTTAAGAGAGTAATACAGTTGTTAAATGAATCTGGCTTCTCTATTGACTTTTGCTAACCAGAAGGTTGCAAAAGGGGATCGCATGATCCCAGGATACACAAATATGAGTCAGTTGCCAAGCGTCTGAATTTTGATCATGTGATCGTGGGGCTCAGGGGTGGGTTCTAAATTTTTTTTATTACCTGTTCTGTGGGCGTGGCTTATTTTGTGGGTGTGGTTTGATGGTCACGTGACAATTCTTTAGGATTTAGCAGAGGTACTGATCTACCAGGCTTTTAACTGCTTGCAGAGCTGTACCGGTCTACCCATTTGTTTTTGGAGTGCACTGGTCTACCACCACACTGCCTTTTAACACTGATCAGCTGTAGGGCGGCCCTTTGAAGCCCCGCGGCAAGAGTTTAAACAGGTTTTTTCCTTCTAGCCGATCAGCTGGGACTTGGGAGGCAGCAAATAGATTGGGGCGGGGCCAAATAAAAGGTAAGAATAACGTGGGTGGGAGGGCCCAGCTCCCAAACAAAGAGAACCAGTTCAGTGACGTCATATCATCACAGCTACCGGCTCGGCCGAACCAGGAGGAACCCACCACTGGTTGGGGTTGCTTCGGAGGTCCTAAGTGTTGCAAACAGTCATAAGACTAGTTTGGGGAAAAAAATAAAAAAGAACAACATAGCGCTTGTAAAAATGAAGCACTGGGTTTTTAACTGACTTAATTAAGCAAGTTATATGAATCCAGTCAAAGAATACATAGCAGAAATCAACTGTAGGCTTTTGGCCAGTAAGCAACTATACAACCGCAACACTGGCTTTTTACATTTTAGTCTTTGTTTTTTTTTTTACATAACGTCATCCCCCTAAGAGGGAAGTATTCTTTTTCTGCTATGTTAATTCAAACTTACACTTCAAATAGTTTCCAATTTGCTTGTCATTACATTTATTGCATTGGTACATGCATTTTAAAAAAAAATTAAAACAAGCAATTTAGACTTTGACTACATTAAGCTGGTAGCAAGATCTGTAAATATGCAACACTAATGCAATTATAAAGCATCTATCCAGAGCAGAAGTATACACCTGGGGAAAAACAGGCATCAGAAGGCAAGCTGTAATTCCATTACAGCATTGCTTAAAATCAGAATTTCATCCTTCATTTGCTTTGTGCTTGTATCTATTCTATTCGGGATGAGCAAAAATGGAAGGAGACAAAGGCTCGTCGGAGAAGATGGTAATGATCGAAGGAAGATTGGCTTGGGGGGGAAAGAGACGAAACAGGGTTGCTGAAACCCTGTTTTGTTTTTCGAGGATCTATTACATTTCCTAAAGACAGATTGATATCCCTGCAGTCCATATAATGTCAAATTAATTAATGTTACATTCTTTGATGAAGTCGGCCATAAAAACAATGGAATTGAGCTTGATGGGACATTCTATTCTGACCCAGGCTTCCCAAAAGCGTGAAGCAGACTCCTTGTCCTGATAAAAAACCCTTTTTATTAAGTTACTGTGAATTCCTCTCATTCACATCCAGCAAAGTCTTTCAAGGGAGAATTTACAGTCACAGACCTTATCTGGCTCGGAGAGCTGCCAGGCCGATATCTTCAAAACTTGGCAAGGAGTCTCTGAGAGTCACGAACCAATTAAGCGAACTAATTGTCTCCTGCAAACTCCCCTCCCCTTTCGCTCCACTTTATTCCCTATGGGAGGGCCCATTCACCATCCACTTGTGGCTTTACTCCTGAGTTGACCCTTGTTCCTTAGCTCTTCCCTTCCCCTGGCAGCTCTGCATATGCGCACACTGGGAACAGGCTCCAGCTATTCTTCTGCCCCATTGATGTCCGACTCCGAAGGCAGCTGACAACTGTCAGACGGGCCCTGGCCCCATCTCTGCCTCCGACGCAGAGCCCTCGTCAGAGCATTCCCCAGACTCCAGGACTGGCCCATGTTCCTCCCCAACCTCCTCACTGTCTGAGTCTGCCACCAGCTCCGCTGGCTGCTGGCAGGCCACAACACATCCCCTTGCAGAAGGTAGCCAGTATCGGAAAGATGATCCTCGGAACTCTGCTCTTACCTCCCAAGACAGCCACAAACTTCTCCAGCAAAAACAAAATCTGTTTAATGTACATCAAATTCTTGGCCTTCAAGCGTTTCCTAAAACAGATCAGATGATATATGAATGCACAAGGGTAACACAATGCAAGACAGCCAAGCTGAGCTTAAGAATATAACTGGTATGGCCCATGGAGGGAATTATGGTGAAGGACAAAGAACATACGCAGCCATATACCAAAATGGTTAGCATTTCAGTATCTTTGCCATAGAGGTTCTTCCCCAAAAGGATCAATAATCCACTTTCTGCTGTGAGGTGGCCTAAGAAGATAAGTTTTGCATCAGAACGTCCTCATTGTCTAGACCAGAGCTATACAACTCAATGGACGGGATTGAGACATACAGAGACCTTATAAATGCTGATGGGCCACAAAGGAATAACTGGCATGCCAAATAGTGGCTGGTGGTATGGCAGCAACCCTGGAGCTGGTAGCGTTGGTGAGACCTGGAGGAACTGGAAGGGCTTGGCAAGCACGTTTTTAGGGCAGAGGTGGCTATAAAAAACTAAGTGGCAGCAGTCATGTTTTGTTGAGTTTTCAGAAAACAGAAGGCTGCTTCTGTTAAGGCTGTTTCGCAGGCTATATGGAGCCACGGACTATATTTATGGATTTATGGTAGCCTTGGTGGCACAGCAGACTAAAGTGCTGTTAAGGAGTACCAGCTGCCTGCAATTACTGCAAGTTCAAATCTCACCAGGCTCAAGGTTGACTCAGCCTTCCATCCTTCCGAGGTAGGTAAAATGAGGACCCGGATTGTGGGGGCAATAAGCTGACTTTGTATAAAAAAGAACACCGCTTAGGGGGGGCCGAAAGCCCTAAGCAGGTATATACAAAAGTATGAAGGCTATTGCTTAACGCATTGTAAGCCACCCTGAGTCTCTGGAGAAGGGCGGCTTATAAATCGAACCAATCAATATTTGTTTGTTTGTTTGTTTGTTTGTTTGTTTATTATTTATTTATTTATTTATTTATTTATACATACAGGTAGTCCTCAATTTACAACCATAATTCAGCCCCAAATTTCTGTGGCTAAGCGAAACAGTTATTAAGTGAGTTTTGCCCCATTTTGCAACCTTTCTTGCCACAGTTGTTAAATGAGTCACTTCAGTTGTTAAGTTAGTAACACGGTTGTAAAGTGAATCTGATTTCCCCACTGACTTTGTTGTTCGAAAGTCGCAATATGACTCAGAGACACTGCAGCCATCATAAACACAAGTCAGTTTCAAGCGTCTGAATTTTGATCACTTGAGCATGGGGACGCAGCATATGGTCGTAAATGTGAAATAGGCATGTTGCTTTTTTCAGAGCTGTTGTCACTTTGAACGGTCGCTAAACGAAAGGTTGTAAGACGAGGACCACCTGAATTTCATATTTCTAGCTTGGATAGATAGTCTTGCACTTAGGACTGCTTGCTTAACAACCATTCAAAGCTATGATAAAACTTCCTGAGGATACTTATGACCTGGTTCCGAAGAGCCAATCATGTACGACCATTAGCAACATCCTGCAGTCACATGACTGTGTTTTATTATGGTTTTGGCGAAAATCAGCATTTTCTTACATTTTTCGCAAAACTGGTCCATAGCCAACTACTGATTAGTTTAGTGACTGTCACAGTCACTTTATGACTGCCACAAAAAAGGTCATAAAATTGGATCAGTTGTGTGGTTGACCCATTTTATGACCATCTTGACTCACCACCACGATGGGCAGGCTCCATTGCGATCATACGTCAAGGACTACCTATATGTTGTGCAGGTCCAATCTAGACCATAAAACTACTTGCTATGGGTGTTTCTCCTCCTGTCCAGCTAAGAGTGGAAAGTTAGAAATTGCCAGGTAGTTTGTAGCAAACCTCAATTTGCTGTTGTATGCAAACTTGCATTTCCATAAACCGGAACCTCAAGTCGCAAACACTCACCTGTATCGTTCCATGTACTGAAGTAGCTGGGAGTGGGCGCGGCACAGCTAAAACGGATATAAAACATAAGACAATAATGTGGCCTATCCTGACCAGCATCATTTTGCCCAAAAGGCTTCAGAGAAGCCCACAAACAAGACATGTAGTGACATAATTCTGTGTGTTATGTTAACCAGTAAGGGTGGAGATTCCTTCTCCTAGCTTATGGGTTGGTTTCCAAACATTTCATTACCAGGCTAGGTAACATCTTCAGTGGAGTTTATAAGGGATATCAGTGTCAGTCTTCTTCTGTTTATAAGGTCTTGGTGTGATCAGTAGGTCTTGTGATGGGGAGGTCACGCCAGATGAGGCTCTTGTGATGATGGGTCGGGTGTGGGTTGCATCAAGTGAGGTTCTTGTGATAGGTCTTGTGATGAGGAGGTCACATCGAGTGAGGGTCATTGGGAGGTGAAGCGCTGGTTGAGGGAGGGGGTTGTGTGGGTTGGTTGGCTGTGTAGCTGATTTGAATTCTGTGGGGTTTGTAGGCTGGTTGTAGGTCAATGTTTCTTTTGATGAAATTCCTTGTGGACATCCACTTGGTCTCTTGTGTGGATGTTTGGGTGGTTTAGGGGTGGGGAATTTGTGGTGGGTGGGAGGGTGTTTGGGGATTGTTTATGTGTGTTGGACCTGGTCTCTGGGTGTTAAGTGAATTTCGTTGTATGGGTATACAACGAAATGTATATACGTACAATGACAATAAAGTTATTATTATTTCAGAGCCTGGGAGTAATTTACAGTCTCTTACAAAAGCCTGACACAGATGGCAGTGGGCAAAGAGACCACAACAAGAAAGCTGCAGGTAGTAGCGGAGAGGCCCTCAGGCCTGACTCACCTGCGAACCGGTCACCTGAGTGCTGTGGATGGAAGCAATGGTATCGATCAGATTGTGAGCTTCATCAATTATCACTACCTGATCCTTCAGCTGGATCCCAGATGCCCTTCGGGTAGCTTCATGCAGAAGCATTTGGTATGGCAGCACCACCAACTGCGGGACAGACAGAGGCATTCATTTAATGGGAAGTCCATATCTTTTCACATGTAGACTATGAGTGAGTTGGGTCTTATTTATTCAATCTTATTTGTTAGACTTTATATTTCACAATTTTTTTAGGAGTTCAAAAAGGCATATGTTGTTCCATGTCTACAAAGTAGGCTAACCTGGAAAATAATCACAGGTTCAAAATCACCCTATTTCTTAGCTAACGATCATTTTGAATCTATCTATCTATCTATCTATCTATCTATCTATCTATCTATCTATCTATCT
>WNWU01000037.1:11522672-11660313 GCA_012654045.1 Ptyas mucosa
TCTATCTATCTATCTATCTATCTATCTATCTATCTATCTATCTATCTTCCTCCCAAAACACTAAGGTGCGTCTTATACTCCGGTGCATCTTATACTCTGAAAAATGCAGTATCCGTCCGTCCGTCCATCCATCCATCCATCTATCTATCTATCTATCTATCTATCTATCTATCTATCATCTATTAAACTTTTTGCAGGGGCTACTCTGGGCAGCTTCTAACAATAAAATGGGGGAAATGATTTAAAAAAATTAGTAAAGGAATAACACAATAAAAAATAAACTGTGAAAGTACAATATTATGAAATTAAAAGCTGAGGTGATATTCATATTTATATCATATCACATTTATAGACCACCCATCTCTGTCATGAAGCGGCTCTATGATCCACCCTTTTCACCACTACACCATGCTCTGCTTGCAAATATGAAGCTTGCTCCTTAAAAATTGAGAATCCATTTAAATTCCTATTGTGTGTGAGTTCAAAGCAAACCCAGGTGATCCCAAAGAATACGTAAAAGGTCCCAAGGACAGAATATTTACAAAAGAAGAGGAAAACTAGGAAAACTGGGGGAAAAACCCACCAAAAAAAATTGATCAGCCTTTCGAGGCATGAAAAAAGCATCAGCCTAATCATCCCTAAATGATTTAGCGAAAGGGTACAAGGCTACACACAAAGAAACGAAGCCATCTGTTTTCAGACGTCAGCAAAGCTTCAAGAGGAGATCCACAAATATCTACCTGAGCAGCTGGGATGGCGTATCGGCTTCCGTAATAAGGGCAGGCCTTCATTTCTTTTCCCAGAGAAACCAGCTGCTCTATATCTTTCACTTCTACCAGTACCTCATCCCGAAGCAGCTGCAGAGGCTCATAGGAGTTAAATGGACACACTGTTCGGCTCACACGTCTCTTCTTGCCCTCAGTTGTCTCTGCGCCTGTATTCTTTTCTGAAGGCAAATCATCAGAGGGGAAAATTTTCAGAGCCATACGGCGCATTGTTAAGACAGCATTGTGATCGGTGTACAAGGACCATCCTTTATTCCCAAATGAGATATTGTATGCTTTATACCAGGGGTATCAAACGCGATTTCGTTGAGGGCCACATCAGGGTTGTGTTTGGCCTCGGAGGGGCAGAGAGGGCATGGCCAGTGTGGGCGTGGCCAGCTCGATGTCACTTGTGTCAGGAGCGCCAGTGGTGGCCCAAACTCTCTGCCACCAAAAATGACCCCCTGAGCTCCGTTTCTGACTGCAATGGCCTCCTGCAACCCTCCTGAGCTCCATCTTCACTGGCAGAGGCACCGCAGGCCAGTCCTTCACTGTTTCCAGGGCGGCCACACAAGCCAAATCTGGCCCCTGGGCCTTGAGTTTGACACCCCTGCTTTCCATCACAAATCCCACCACAGCCTCACTGTTTCTGTGATATCATGCACACTTTTTTTGTTTGCTTGTCCTTTTTTCCAGTACAGGCAATTCTTCAACTTGCGACCACAATTGAGCCCAAATTTTCTGTTGCTGAGACAGATGTTAAGTGAATTTTATGGCCTTTCTTGCCACAGTTGTTAAATGAATCAGTGCAATTGTTGGCAATAGCGCTTAAGACTTATATACCGCTTCACGGTACTTTACAAGCCCTCTCTAAGTAACCTAGTCAACCTATTTCCCCCAACAATCTGGCTCCTCCATTTACTGACCACGGAGGATGGAAGGCTGAGTCAACCTTGAGCCGGTGAGAGTCGAACCGCTACCAGTGAGCGGCATTAGCCTGCCATACTGCATTCTAACCACTGCATCGCCATGGCTCCTAGTAACACCGTTGTTAAGAGAACCTGGCTTCCCGTTTTGTTTGTCAGGTGATCCCAGGACCCCAGGATATTGCAACTGTCATAAATATGAGGTGACTGTAAGGATAAAAACCAAAGCCAATATACATCACTGTGATCGCCTTTGAAGAAGTGCTAAATATAATGCAATCATTATTACTCTCTACATGAAGGGCGTCAGGGCACCTCACCTCTAAAAGAAAGCTAGAATTTAAGACAAGACTCGTAAGGACGGTGTTCTTGCATAAGGTCTCATGAGATTTCAGGTTTCTAATTAAAAAAACTAATTTAAAGAAATATTTTCCTGTGCTCCTGACATTGCATGAGATCAAATACCAGTGCCTCAGGGCGTACAAAAGCTTCCATTCAAATTGGTTCATGCACAAAACATTCCATTTCAAGCATGAAATTACTGTATTGAGTACAAAAAAATTGACTGTTCCAAGAATTTCGGAAGGGTTTTTGCATCCAAACAGATCTCTTTCAATGCAACAGCCTGTTTTACACTCAGGAGCATTTTTAAATACATTGAAAACAGCCACTTTCATAACCCCAAACAGGAACTTTGGAGAAACTTTTACACCCTTTGGATCCAAGCATCCACCGACTGCTTACTGGTTCCTGCTACTTATAGTGATTTCCCAATTGGATTCTAACGTAAGCAAAAGAGCGCAGTTCACCCATAATATTTCAAGCATCAAATAGTCTGCACATCTCTATACCACAGGTATAGAAGAATCCCAACATTAGCAAACTACTAAGAAAAAAGCTTGGGAAAAATCCCATATCTGTCCCACCACCTTGCATGGATGGCATGGAATATTTACTGTTGGGCTGAAGAAAACAAAAACAGAAAACCAAGAAAAGAACTAATTGAAATATCCTAAAATAGGAAATTAGCAATAGCACTTAGACTTATATACCACTTCATAGTGCTTTACAACCCTCTCTAAGCGGTTTTAGAGTCAGCATACTATCCCCAACAATCCGGGTCCTCATTTTACCCACCTCAGAAGGATGGAAGGCCGAGTCCACCTTGACCCTAGTGAGATTTGAGCTGCCAAATTGCAAGTAGCAGGCAGGCAGCAGAAGTAGCCTCTAATACTGCACTCTAACCACCGCGCCACCGAGATTCTTAGCTGGTTGGAATGCTGAATAGGAGCAATCCAGACTATAGGTAGTCCTCAACTTATGACCACAACTGAGCCCAAAATTTCTGTTGTTAAGTGAGACATCTGTTAGGTGAATTTTGCCCCATTTTACAACCTTTCTTGCCACAGTCGTTAAGTGAACCACTGCAGTTGATAAATTAGTAACCCGGTTGTTAAGTGAATCTGGTTTGCCCATTGACTTTGCTTTCAGAAGGCTGAAAAAAAGGATGGCGTGACCTTGAGACACAGCAACGGTCATAAATATGAATCCGTTCCCAAGCATCTGAATTTTGATCACATGATCATGGGGATGCCTCAAAGGATGTAAGTGTGAAAAACGGTCATAAGTCACTTTTCCCAGTGCCGTTGTTAACGTCGAATGGTCACTAAATGAACTGTTGTTAAGTCGAGGACTTCCTGTACAGGTAGTCAACAAAGTTTCGACGGATCTTACCCAAGATACTTATGACCTGGTTCCAAAGTTTTGACAGTTTGCTTAACCATTGTTGCGAGAGAAAAAAAGATTGTAAAATTGTAATCGGTCATATGATGACCCATTTTATGACCATCACAATTTATGACTGCAGTTGGCAGGCTCCATTACAGTCATAAGTCAAGGAGGGCCTCTATAAAGTATTTTGCAGTCCCCTCTTGTTGAAGATTGTCGCCCCCATCACTTTAACACACACAGCGTCCCATTTATTTGGCTTCAGCCAAGGAATTACATGGATCCATCAGGACTCCTTGACATACCACGTTGATTCTTCTGCATCTCCATACAACGATCGTTGATGAGCTGGACAGGTCCCAGGCCTCGCACTTCCTCGTTCACACATAAGTTCTAAAAGAAATTGACAGGTGCAAACAGAGATCAGTTATTAAACCGGTTATTAAAGTTTGGTCTAGGGCCGTGATGGCGAACCTATGGCACGGGTGCCACAGGTGGCACCGGGAGCCATATTGGTGGGCACGCGAGCTCAGCTCCGACATGCATGTGTGCGCCGGCCAGTTGATTTTCGGGCCTTCTGTGCCCACCAGAAGTCAGGAAACATGCTGTTTCCGGCCTCCGGAGGGCCTCTAGGAAGGATGGGGAAGGCTGTTTTTGCCCTCCCCAGGCTCCTAGAAAGGCTCTGGAGCCTGGGGACAGCGAAAAATGGGCCTACTGAGCCCACCGTGCCATCACGTGCCAAAAGCAGGAGCATGGGGGGGGGGGGCGCATAGAATTATGGATGTGGCCACACATGCAGGTGTCCCCCCCACGCTCCCCCACGCTTTTGGCACGCGACGGCAAAAAGGTTAGCCATCACTGCTCTAGGGGTTAAGGCAGAGTTCCCCAACCTTTCCAGCTTTGAGGGCTGGGGATGGAAGAGGCAAGAGGGAATGGTTCCGCAGGAGTGGCCAGCAAGTGCACGTGCCGCTCCTTTTGCGTAAGCGGCCTGCATGTGCGCCCACCGCTCATGCAAATGGAGCGCACATGCTCGCCCGCTTGCACAAGTGGGGAGACACATGCATGCACGTTTGCCCTTCGTTTCTGAGCCCCGGTTCCAAATGGCTCATGGCTCAGTAGTACACCGCGGCTCGCAGGTTGGGGACTCCTGGTTTAAGGCACTAGGCTTAAAGAAAGTGGGAAACCATGAGTTCAAGTCCCGCCATAGGCAGTAAAATCATCAAGATTACTCTGGGCCAATTAATCTATCACAACACAACACAACTTACAAAGTTGTTGTGGGAAAAATTGTAGGAAAGTGTGGTGCATATGTTTCCCACCTTGGGTTATTGTAAAAATAATAAAGGTAGGAGAGAGAAAGAGAGAGAAAGAGAGAGAAAGAGAGAGGTGGGGGGGGGGAGAGAGAGAAAAGTGATAGAAAAGAAATTTCACTGTGTTCCCTTCAGTATCACAGTTGGGCAAGGAGAAAACAGTGCAAATTTCTTTCAACAACCAAAAAACCTGTAAAGATTCACAAATATACGAATTCACCATGAAAGTAGTGCATTGTCTCCAAGGCTGCTAATAAGATGCATTGTTTGGCTACGGAATCCTTACATTGAATTCAGGTTCCTGAAATTACTTTTAAAATTATTCTTTTGGTTGGCATTTTAGAACTCCTGAGTCAGAGGACTAACAAAGCAAAGCCACATTGACTTCTTTTTATCTCCCCTTTCATCACTTAGTCAAGCATTATTAGTCTTCTGCCTTGTATGCATTCCCACCTCATACTACAGACTGATGACGGAGGGAAAGTGTACTGTGTGGGAATAAAAATGATATTGTCAACTTGCAAAGCATCCCTGGCCTGCTCTCGAGTTGCCATCAGCAAGGGAGGATGGGAAACCGATGAAATGGCACGGCAGCGAAAGACAGATGCACATTCCAGACTTATCGTTCTCAAGGCTGTATCTCAGGGTTATCTACAGCAGCCGGAGGGGAGTGGTATCTACAACCCGTGAAATTGCTCTATTGGCAAATGTGATTGATGACACATCCTGGGAGGAGGAGGGAAACTGGGTCATGATTGCAGCGTAAATTACGTAGGGTCAGAGCTGGCTTCACTTGGGAATGTGCCGACATGAAGCTCCTAACAACTGGATTTCTTTTGAAGCTTGGCTCAAGGCTCATGATTTAATTAGGACATCCGTCGGAACCCTGACAGATATGAGGCGACACAGGGAAACCAAACACAAGCTTGCTCATTTTGGTGGCAGTTCCTAGGTTATGGCTCCTTGAAGTAATATACGAATTTTTTACTCCCCCTTTTATTATTAATGTTGTTGTTATTATAGTTATTATTCTGGTGCTTTGCATGTACACCAACAGCTTCTGTATCAGAGACGAATTATTTGTGCGTCTAATCAGTCTTGCCCAAATAAAGTATTCAATTCAATTCCATTCCATTCTCTTGTTTTGAGAAAGATACTTACCTGCCTAGAGCCCAAAGACACCAGACGAGTCTCCTTACTAAAAGGGCTCTTCTGAACTTCATGGATAAATTGAGCCAGCTGGGAATGTGTCCGGCTGCAGTAATAAATCTGCAAAAGAGATTGAGAAGGTATCAGAATCCTATTCATGAAGAGCAGTGTTTCTCAACCTTGACAACATTAACATGTGTGGACTTCAACTCCCAGAATTCCCCGATCAGAATGCTGGTTGGCTGGATAGATATTGAGGGAGCTTGGCTGTTACAGGAGTACAGAATCTCGCAACCTTTCTTGCCACAGTTGTTAAGTGAATCACTTCAGTTGTTAAATTAGTAACACGGGTGTAAAGTGAATCTGGTTTTCCCATTGACTTCGTTGTGAGAAAGTCGCAAAAGGGGATCAAGAGCCGAGGTGGCACAGTGGTTAGAGTGCAGTACTGCAGGCTGCTTCAGCTGACTGCTAGCTGCAGTTCAGCAGATCGAATCTCACTGGCTCAAGGTTGACTCAGCCTTCCGTCCTTCCAAGGTGGGTAAAATGAGAACCCAGATTGTTGGGGGCAATATGCTGACTCTGTAAACCACTTATAGAGGGCTGTAAAAGCACTATGAAGCGGTATATGCGTCTAAGTGCTATTGCTATATGAGATAGAGTACAGTGTTTCTTGTCCACTGCCTACTCTCTTATTTTGACCCTTGAAATACTGAATAGAGATTACAAGACAAGATGAGAGGATTGTTGGAGTAAAGATTTTAAAATAAACTTAAAGGCTCTTGCAGATAACTTGGTGTTTGCTTTTGGAAGATCCTTTAAAGGGATTTGAAACAGGGGTGAAATGCTCCCAGTTCAACCAAACCAGTAGCAATGGCAGCCAGTGGTTCAGAGAACCGGTAGCAATGGCAGCGCGAGGCTCCGCCCACCCGCCCGGTCGTTACTTCCTGGTTTTAACCAGGAAGTAATCTGTTTTTTACCCTCAGCGCATGCACAAAAGGGTTTGCGCATGCACAGAGGGTCCAAGTGCATGTGGCGTGTGCACTTCTGAACCGGTTGGGAAGGTAAGTAGATTTCATCCCTGATTTGAAACATTAATGGGGAAACTAAAAGAATTTGGTAGCAGGTTTTAAGATCAACAAACAAAAGATGAAGATGTTAACAAAAGTATTAAAAAGAGATCAAAGAGAATTAATGAATAAAAGGGTTTTTGAGTAGTAAATTATTATCTGGATATCATTATGACAAATATGAACTGTATGTTATTTCAAAATAATTAAGCTAAGACATGGAATGAGGTTTAAAAGACATGTTTGGATGGGGAAAAACTAAATTGTCATCGCTAGGAGTATTTTTGTGATAAAAATGAATCTCTTGCCTAGAATGATGTTTTTGTTTCAGACAATACCTGTTTTGACAACTGATATACCATTTAAATAGTGGGAAAAGACAATTACAAACACTGAATCACTTAATTCCATATTTTGCCAGCAAATATTGGCAGCGTGATATTAGGCTGCTTCAGGGCTTCTTTTCAAAAAAAGATTGGCTATCCCTGATTTAACTATATGTTAGAAAATTAAACAAAGTGTTAAATTTTAACTGAAAGAAACAGGAAAGGATTAAAACAGATAAAAGAAAATTGGCAGCCTAGGCAAAGAGGTGTCCAAACGGTTTACTATTACCGTATATACTCGAGTATAAGCCGACCCCCCCCAATTTTACCCCTCAAAACTGGGAAAACTCATTGACTCGAGTATAAGCCGGGGGTGGGAAATGCAGCGGCTACCGGTAAATTTCAAAATAAAAAAAGACTGGTCAAAAGTGTGAGGAACTGTCAGAAATCACTTTTTTCAGCCCTCTGGGTAGTCCTTTTGTGCATATGGACTACTCAGAGGGCTGAAAAAGTAATTTTTGACTGGTCCTCGCACTTGTGACCAGTCATCGAACTTACGACTGTCCTCACATTTTACGTTTTTGCCCTATCTTGTCACCATGGTGAAGAGAAGCAGTTGTGAAATGAGTGACGTGGTTTTAAGAATGCTGCACGGGCATAAATGTGAGGATGGTCATAAGTGTGAGGACCAGTCAGAAGTGCGAGGACCTGTCAGAAATGACTTTTTTCAGCCCTCTGAGAAGTCCCTAGACACATATATCACATGACCAGCTAGCCACACCCACCCAGTCACTGGCTTGATCTAATTTCAGGCAAGTTGAAGCCTCTGTTAAGAGATACCAGGGCTGGGCAAATGTGACCCTTTTACAATTCTGTGGACTTCAACTCCCAGAATTCCTGAGACAGCCAAGCTAGGAGAACCCACTAGCTAGCAGCCAATTACAAGAAGGCTAGCTAGCAGCCAATTACAATCAGCTCTCAACTCAAGCTCAGTGCACATGGGATCTCCCTAAACGGTGAGGATTTCTTTGTTTCTTTCTCCCTTTAAGCCCCCCCCCCAGCCCGTTTTTGCTTCCAGGGGGCTGCAGAGAGTCTTGCTAGGCACCCCCCTCATGCCCCTAGCAAGCCTTGGGAGCCAAAAAGGGGCGCGGGAGAGGGGCGCCGCACCCCCCCCCCCCCCCCCCACGCCCTGTTTTGGCTTTAGGAAGCCTCCTTGCCACTCTTGAGAGCCAAAACAGTTGCAGGGAAAAAGTCATTTTTTTGGTGACCCGAATATAAGCCGAGGGGGCGTTTTTCAGCCTGACAAACGGGCTGAAAAACTCGGCTTATATTCGAGTATATACGGTAATTCCCACGGACGGCTCTGCAAAGCAGTTGCAGGAAGAAACATCTACCCCTTGCAACTTGCCTTTGCAACATGCTCTTCCTGTAGGTCATCATCATCATCATCACTATCCACTCCAGTTAACCTAAAGAGTAAAAAGAGAAAAGTTATGCTCAGAAACATTCTTGCCATACACTAGCCTGGCCCAATCAGATTATCTTCTAAACAACACATTTCAGAATGGCTCCAGCAGTTTCTACTAGTCCAGTGTTAGCGAACCTTTTGGGCTCAGTGTATCAAAAATTTAGAAAATGCCTAACCTGACTCTGCTGATGTGTCACACACACACACACACACACACACATAACACCTGAATAAAAGAGAACTAATTATACATTGCTTTATTTAAAAAAAAATACAGTCTAATCATATGTGATTCCCCAGGATCTGTTGTGTGCTGCTTAACTTCAAGCAGTGCTCACTTTCTATGGACAGGACCATATGGCCTACCCATGGAAGCTGTTGTGGCCTGTGGGCCACCGGCCCCTCCAACAGCTGAATCAGATGAGGAGGTGGAGTGGGAGTCAGGGCCAGCATCAAGGCAACCTGAGAGCACTGAGGGGGAAGAGGGAATGGACCTGTCAGAGAGACAGAGGCAGAGCCTGGACCGCCCGTCAGCCCTCAGATGGAGAGTCAATAACCCCAAGGTCTAGAGGTGGCTGATGAGGAAGTGGAGGAGCAGCTGGGTCCAGTGCCTGACGTACAAATGAGCAGAAGGCAGAGGAGAGGAGAGCAGTGGAAATCTATGGGCTGTTCCTTGGGATGGAAGAGCCACCACAGCTAGCAAAGCACCATCCTAGCTCTGGGGATAAAAGTCAGGGGGCAGAGATGAATAGGTCTGGCAGACAACTATTCATCTCCCTGCTGGACAGACTTGTTAGCCTGCTGTATGAGAGAGAGAGACTTTTTGCTGGGGCTGCTGGTGCTCCTGATAAAGGAATCATTGATTTAACCCCAGAGGTGTTCGGGAGCCGGGTCAGAACAAAAGCTCTGGGTTGCACGAGGCCTGTTCTTGAACCAGCTTTAGAATGCTCTTCTGCAGCTTTTGCAGCCTCCAAAAATCATATGAAAGCAAGTCCCATTCTTGCACAATTTTCAGAAGCCATGGCCATCTCACGTAACTTCCAAAGACATCACACATGAATGGGGCATACTTTTGAGATTTGTCGTCAAATGTTCATGAATGCTGACGTGTCATCCAAAATATCGTGACATGTCACCTTTGACATACACGTCATATGTTCACCACCACTGTGATCATCATCCACCCAAACTTTGGCTTCTGGATTTAATAACTGGAAGATTCTATCATCTCTTGGGAGGAAAAATTGACGGAATACCTGTTGCCGAGTCTGAATTGAGCTCAACTCCTACCTAAACCAAAGGCTTTCATGGACGCTAACCCAACCTTTCTAGAAAACTTGCAAGAGAGATACATATTTCTCTAGAGAATTTAATTCCTTGCTTCAAGATCTTGTAGTCACTCCAGTATTCATACCTATTTCCTATTTTCTGCTCCTCGTCACTCTCGTATTCTGTAAGGATGAGGTCTTCCTCACTCACATCTGAAAGCTCCAAAGAACCAGGCTCAGCAGGGGTAGATAAACTGTCCTTGCTGATCTGAAGCAGGTGCTCTGCCTCCTTGTCCTCCATCCGCTAAAATAAGCACAGGGAAAACATCTGTCAATCCAAGCCAGGTAATCTCTCATACCTAGGAAGTCTTCTGAGCCCTTACCCTTTCTCAATGAGGAATTAGCTCATGCAGGAGACCAGCGGGAAATGGATGGCTAGATAGATGGAGGGATAATAAATATAATTTATTTTTCAATACTTGTCCAATATGCTATGCCTACAATATTGGGTAGTCACTGCAAATAAAAATCAATACAGAAGCCAGTTCCAAAAGAGCAATTCTTATCTAATTATAGATTTACAGTTCATAAATTCCTCATGTATCTATTATCCTCAACTCATACATTGTTCATGTAGTTTTCTTTGAGGCACTATAAGATAAGTTTGGATCAACTTTTTTTTTCATTACAATCCATTAATCTCCAATGTTATTTGTGATAAAATTATTTTAATTTTTATTCCCAGCACTGGAAATGCTCACCTTCCTTTTAGACACATATTTCAATTTCACATTGTGTCGAATTTGCTCAAGATATGCTTCTCGTTTCTTCCTCTTGATCTGCTCTTCCTAAAGAAATCAGAGAATTGCATGGAAAATTCAACCAACTGGAACCTGAAATTTGTTTGTCAAAAATATTGCTGTAAAACTACTTCACAACATATAACATTTAATGATTCTTTACAGAAGTTCTGAACAATTCATATGTTGTCAAATATTTGATGGGCAAAGACCCCAACTGTTGTTTAAGCAGACATCATCTTACATTTCTCATTTTAACATGTTCTGTGTAAAATGAGATCCGTTAGTAAGCAAGTCTTTAGATAAACAAAGGAATACCAGATTTTGTCCAATTTAAAAGCATTCAATCATCTACTAAACGTTTTTAAATTGTAACTGCAACTCTTTTTCTGGTTTAAAGGGCCCACATACCACCATTGTATTGTGTTCATCTATCTGAGGATGGGAGAAATACATTACAGTTTTTTTTAATGAAACACTGGAGTGCCACCAAATATGTTCATTTGTAAGTTTCTAAACAGGACTGTCAAACTGCAGCGTCACGGCAGCATCACGTGACATATTGTAACTTTTTCCCCCCTTCGCTAAAACGGGCGTGGGAGTGGCCAGTGTGTGACACATCCACCTGTGGGCCGCGAATTTGGCAGCTCTGTTCTAAAGTATCAAGCAGCAATTTTATTTTCTTAGATGCCATTTTCTTCTTAGAGTATCATATCTAGTGATTCCTCCTTTGATTTTGCTCTTTTTATTAAAAATACAGCACATGCAAAAGGTAGAAGAGTGGCGTTTGAAGAAGAGCATGAATTACAATGAGTCAGGTGTCAATAGTACATAGTTTTCTATTTATATCTGTGAATACATCATCAGGATTGAATAAAGACAGACCAATAAGCAACCTATTTTTACCTTCAGTCTATGTATCATTTCCTGCTCTTTTTTCTCCTGCACAAATTGCATTATCCAGTCTGGTTCATCGGTCACTGGCTGGTTGGCTAAAGGCCTTGTTTTGCTTTTCCCGAGTTCATCTTCTGCATCTTTTCCACTGATTTTAGTTGCTAATAGCTGTGCCTCCTCCAGTTTCTTTTTCTCTTCAAAATCCCGGAGCCACGAGAGAGCACCACAAATCAAACTTAATGATTTACCCTAACAGGGAAGAGGAAGTGCAGGTATATCTTTATACTTATTGTTTTAGAAAATTGTTTCCTGATAGCTTATTTGTACCCTATGACTATCATTAAGTGTTGTACCTTATGATTCTTGATGAACGTATCTTTTCTTTTATGTACACTGAGAGCATATGCACCAAGACGAATTCCTTGTGTGTCCAATCACACTTGGCCAATAAAGAATTCTATTCTATCTATTCTATTCTATACCATAACATAAACAGGATGTTAACATTTCCAAATAAAATTCTACAAGATTTTAACATTTATATCTGTGTTTATTTTTGACAAAACATTTTCTAGGCTGGCTGTAAGAGTCACAATAACCACCTATTAGATAGCAAGTGGCTATCCATCCCCCCCTTCCTTGTCTGGCAAAGTACTTGCTCCCTATTGCTTCTAATGTTTACGCTCAGGTGTGTTCCCAGAGTATGGTCAATGAAGACAAGATGGGTACAATGCCCATGAAAAACAGGTGGTGCTTCAATCACACTTTCATGGATGCCATATGGACTATTTTCAACATTCTCTAGAGACATTCCTGGTCACACCATTATCTTGATAACAGAAAGGCCTGGTGCAGTGGTGGGTTGCCCCCGGTTCGCACTGGTTCTAAAGAACCGGTAGTAAAACCGGCGGGAGGCTCCGTCCACTGACCCCGACGTCATCAGAACGCTTCTGCGCATGCGCCTCTGTGAACTGGTAGTAAAGGTAAGTAGAATCCACCCCTGGCCTGGTGTGTGTGTGTGTGTTAAAATAAAAAAGAGACTTACTGTGCCGGTTGGGCTCTCAAATATGCCAATCTTTCCCATCTCCAAGACCTGGTAAAGTTTAGCCATAAATTGCTCTTGAATGGGATATGGTGTATAAGGAAAGGGAAAGTTCACTCTAGCCTTTTCTTCAGTTTCTTCTGTCATTTTCTGCCTTGAGAGGGAGGGGAAAAATATAAAAAAATTCCTAAAACAGATTAACTGTTAGCATAACTCCAAAAGAAAACATTAGACAAACACACATGGAGAACCAAACTGATTCTCTGCAATTCTCAATAAATGATTGTTTTGATCCCTGCAAGGATTTGGTCTTCCAAACCACTATAGGACCCCTTTTGTGGGAATTATACATAAATCTGCTAAATTCTGAGCTTTTTGTTGTTTTGCACTTTGATTATTTTTTGCTCTTTATATATTAGTCTCATTGTTTAAACAAGTATGTTCTCATCAACTAACTATTATCAACTCAACTATGATTTAGGCCAGTAGACAGTCTAGGTTACAGCAGTAAAAATATATAGAATTTTAATTCACTTTTAATTCACTATTATTACATTTATACACTGCCTGACTCCCAATAAATGTCAAATTATAACACATTTAAGAGTCTACAGTCCTGCCCGAGGGTCGGACCCGACTGAATGGCTGAGGATAACGAGGATAGTTCAAATTCGCTGGGAATTTTGGGAGGGGTAGTCCCTGTAGCTTGGGGAAAAGACAAACCGAATAAAGTTTTCTCGATCTTTTGCAATTTCCGGGTGACATTTGCGGGATAAACTGAGTTTGCCTTCCAACATGCCCACCACCACTGATTCATATAAAGTTCTCTCACTTCCCAGGACACCCCCCCCCCTTAGCGCCACCTACCTTACGTCGCTGCTGCCCCTCTAAAAAGCGAAGTGACTTCGAATTGACCGCAAAGCGCTTTTTCCGACCCACACACACACACACACTTTCTCTCCTCGGGATGACGTCACTGGCTTCCCCCCCCTCGCGACCGGCAAAAAAAAAAAAAAGGCGGGGGAAGCCCTCTGCGCAAAAAACAACCCCTGCCCGTTTGTAGAACTTCCCGCTAAACACGCGCCCCCGAAGACTATTGGCTAGCCAACCTGCCGCCGCTCAACGCGTAACCAATCAGAGGACAACAGTCAGAAGGACGCTTTCTCCAGAGCGAGCGCGCGCGCCTCACGGCCGCTTCCGGTTAACTTTGTGAGGCGAGTTGTGACGGGAGTCGGCCGTTTGGTCGCGACTCCTGCCAAATTGGGAGTCCAGCGGGCATTTCAGTTCCATTTTAACTTTGAATAGGCTTTGCGCGGAAGATAAATTTACTCGAGCAAGGCTTATTTTTAGACAGATTTTGCCTAGAGCGTCCTTGTACGCACATTAGGAGCCTGAAACATCTGCATTGATGATTGGTACAATGTTAAATAATTACAATATTTTTTTTTCTACACCCTTCAGAAGTAAACATATTTATCATGTATGTTCTGCTTCCTTCCCCTTGGAGGGCTCCAGCTTATTTAACCATCTTCCTTGCCGAGGCTTTTATTCCTGGCCTCTCAGATGGCCTCAGAAGCATCACCTGTGGAGGTGTACAAGAACAGATGTTCAGGAGGGCAGAGCAATTCAGTCTGAGAAGCCTTGGGGTACTGATGCCCTGGTTGACTGGGCACCGCTGGAGCCAAGAGACATGCTGGGGGAGGCCAAAGGAGCAGCTGTTCCACCATTTTTCTTTCTGGACTGCCTCCTATGCCAGCTTGCCAATTGGTGCCCTCTGTCTTTTAAAAGCATAGGGTTGGAAGGGCCCTTGGAGGTCTTCTAGTCTGGTGCAATGCCCTGTAGAAGAATCCTCATATCCCAAACAGTAGAATAGAATAACAGAGGTGGAAGGGACCTTGGAGGTCCTCTAGTCCAACCCTCTGCTTAGGCAGGAAACCCTACACCACTTTAGACAAATGGTTATCCAACATCTTAAAAACTTCCAGTGTTGGAGCACTCACAACTTCTGGAGGCAAATTGTTCCACCGATTAATTGTTCTAACTATCAGGAAATTTCTCCTTAGTTCTAAGTTGCTTCTCTCCTTGTTTAGTTTCCACCCGTTGCTTCTTGTCCTGCCCTCAGGTGCTTTGGAGAATAGCTTGACTCCCTCTTCTTTGTGGCAGCCCCTGCGATATTGGAACACTGCTGATCATGTGTCCAAACATTGCTTGTAAAACTCCATTGCTGCTGCATCCGTGACTCTAAAGAAAGAAGCTGAATAGTTATCCCAGTCAAGAAATTTCTTGTTTCAAATTTGGATTTCTCCCTGTAAGTTTGTCACCCACCAGTTGTTGTCGTACCCTCAGGCACTACAAAAAAATAAATCCACACCCTCTGCCCTGTGACATCTCTGCATCCATTGGAAAACTGCCATCTCTTCCCTGAAGCCTTCTCTTTTTTTTACACTAAACATATAGCAAGTTCCTTTAACTGTCCTTTGTAAGCTTTAGCCTTCAAGACCTTAACCAATTTGTCACTCTTCTCTGCACTTTTTCCAGTATCTGAGCATCCTGTTGGTATTCTGATTAGCAGAACTGGACACAGTATACAAGATGCAATTTGAACAGTGCAACATAGGGCAACGCTATCTTCCCATGATCTTGACAATATACCTCTGTTCATTCACCCCAAAACTGCATTGGCATGCAGTAGTTGTGGCATACTGATAGCTCATGTTTAAACTGGACTACCAGGATACCCAGATTCTTCAAATGCTACCTGCCTTGTGTCTGTGCTCATGTTTTTTTCCTAAGTAGAGAATCTCACATTTTTCACCATTGAGCCACATATTATTGGTTAAGGTTCCAATATTCAAATCTGTTAAGATTCTTTTGAACCTTGAACCGATCTTCCGAGGTATTGGCAATGCCTCCAGCTTTGTGTCACCCACAAATTTCATGAGCATCTTTCCTATTTTTTCATCCGAGGCATTTATGAATATAATAAAGAGTACCTGGCCCAGGACAATACTCTGTGGTACCCTACTGCATATCTCCCTCCATGTGGATGTAGAACCATTGAGAACTGTATATCTGGCAACAATTGTTCAGCCAGCTGTGAATCCATCTCCTAGTGGAACCATCCATCACATATTGTTCCAGTTTATCAAGAAGTTGGTCATGGTCTACTTTATCATACTTTACTGAAGTCTAAATATACTACAGACCATTTCCTTGATTCACTAATCTAGTTGCATTGTCAAAGAAAGCAGTAAGATTTATCTGGCACAACTTATTTTTAATGCATCCATGCTGGCTTCTGATCATAATCTTGTTCGTTTTTAAGTGCTTGCAGATCCACTGTTTGGCAATCATGTAGGATTTTTTGGGAGTATTAATCTTAAACTGGACAGGGTCTTGGTGACTACAAAGCAGTATTGTGAGCTACAAAAAAATAAGCCACAAAAAAGTCACATGGCCATATGTGATACATGGACTCCAAGTTTCATTAACACCAATTGTAAGAATGTGACCCTGATCCCTGATTTTACAAACTTACACAGCGCAGAGTGAGAGACATCTAGTTAATGTTCATATTAGGAACTGACAAACATTCTATAGGCAATAAATGCCTACCACTTAGCTCATTTTTTCTCCCTTTTGGCAATGAAACGTGCTTATTTCCTTTTATATTTTTATTTTTCATGCCTTGTTAAAATAACGTATCATAATTGAGCCGTTTGAAAGGAAATGGCTCTCAGCCACCAATTAAAGATTGTCCTTGCGGGTTTTAACAATGAGGTTGCATTGAAATTGTAATTGTGTGATCCAATAAAGCCTCCGTTAATGTGAAGGAACACACAGCAGTCATCATTTCCTATTGGAAACAGATTAAATTCATACATTACCATCTTCCATGGTTCTTCCATAAGTGGCTCCAAAGGTATTCAGAGCCATGAAACCGAGAGACAACCAAAACCTCCCCAGAGAAGCCAGCTGAATTAGTAGTTGCATTTTACTACAATACTGATGATTAGGTAATGTTTTCCATAATACTCAAGCAATATAATTTATGCACGCATGACCTAATTTGACATAGAGAGCTTTGTCTTCTAACACAAGGGAATCACTTAAAAATTCGTACAGGATAGCTAACAGATTGTCAGGATTATCTCTAGTGGTTGACTTGCGTTACATAATGGAAGGATTTAGCTCTGTTTTCAGCAAAGTATATTGAAAAGAATCTTGCCACCCAATGATGTCACAAGCATCTCTTGTGACCTAGCCTATTGGGGTGGCTCTTCTTCATTCATCCTTCCTATGCTATTTTCTCTTTTCCCTTCAATATGTCTGAACAAAGATGCCACCTGGCAAGCAGAATAAAGTAGAGACTGAAAGAGTTTGAGACCTTACCTTTATCTGCATACCTGCTAATGGTTCCTCCATTAAAACAAGTGTGTTCCCAACTACTCCACCAGGAAAATGGGGTGGCATCCAGCTACTCTTGTTCTCCTTATTTGTGGTGAGTTAGAACATTTGTGTAGCCTTTTCCTTACTCTGATTGTCCTCTTTTCTCGGAGAAACTTCAATTTCACTGTCGGGGCCAATGTGTTGACTTTTTTACTATCCTGCTCCCATGATAAGGCCAAGAAAAGAGAACCTCCTTTTCTCCACAGGAATTTTGAGTCCTCTTGCACAAAAAGATGTTCTTGGAAAGTCAAAAATGTTAAATTTTACTATATGTTTAGAGGCAAGGAGAAAAGGAAAACATGCATTCAGTGACAGTGGCGTCACTGAAAGCTATTAACAGCTCAGCGTTTTTATGAATCTTGTGTAACATATTCCTTGCAGAAAGATTAAAGAAGAGGCAGAGGTTTTAACCTCAGTTCTGGCAGAATCAAAGGAGAGAGTTTCCTGCTTTAAGCTAGGCTGCATTTGTTGGTCTTTGAGCTGGGTTTTGTGGATTTGTATGCGTTCCTGTATTGTTCCTGCCATGTTAAAGCATTTTATCTGGTGATGAGGGGGAAAAAATGAGTAATCTCTCAGTTACAATAAGTAAGGCATAATCGTTTAATATACATTGTCACAGAATGAGTACACCCCCTCACATTTTGTAAATATTTAAGCATATCTTTTCATGTGACAACACTGAAGAAATGACACTTGACTGCAATGTAAAGTAGTGAGTATACAGCTTGTATAACAGTGTAAATGTGCTGTCCCCTCAAAATAATGCAACACACAGCCATTAATGTCTAAACTGCTGGCAACAAAAGTGAGTACACCCGTAAGTGATAATGTCCAAATGGGGCCCAAGGTGTCAATATTTTGTGTGGCCACCATTATTTTCCAGCACTGCCTTAACCCTCTTGGGCATAGAGTTCACCGGAGCTTCACAGGTTGCCACTGGAGTCCTCTTCCACTCCTCCATGAGGACATCATGGAGCTGGTGGATGTTAGAGACCTTGCGCACCTCCACCTTCCGTTTCAGGATGCCCCATGGATGCTCAATAGGGTTTAGGTCTGGAGACATGCTTGGCCAGTCCATCACCTTTATCCTCAGTTTCTTTAGCAAGGCAGTGGTCGTTTTGGAGGTGTGTTTGGGGTCGTTATCATGTTGGAATATTGCCCTGCAGCCCAGTCTCCGAAGGGAGGGGATCATGCTCTGCTTCAGTATGTCACAGTACATGTTGGCATTCATGGTTCCCTCAATAAACTGTAACTCCCCAGTGCTGGCAGCACTTATGCCGCCCCAGACCATGACATTCCCACCACCATGCTTGACTGTAGGCAAGACACACTTGTCTTTGTACTCCTCACCTGGTTGATGCCACACATGCTTGTCACCATCTGATCCAGATAAGTTTATCTTGGTCTCATCGGACCACAGGACATGGTTCCAGGAATCCATGTCTTTAGTCTGCTTGTCTGCAGCAAACCGTTTGCGGGCTTTCTTGTGCATCATCTTTAGAAGAGGCTTCCTTCTGGGACAACAGCCCTGCAGACCAATTCGATGCAGCGTACGGTCTGAGTGATTCACTTAATGACTATGGCAAGAAAGGTCGTAAAATGGGGCAAAACTCACAACTCTCAACCCTGAAGTCATTTTTGAGCATCTTCAGGGTTGCCACAGCCAGGCTGATTGGAGCTGTGGGAAAGGAAGGGGGATATGTAGCCAAAATAACATTCTTTCTTTTGGGAACCAAGGTCACTCTCACCAGCACCTGGAAGGGTGTGGATTGGAGGCATCCGGGGTGGGGAGAGAGACCTGATTGGGGCATGTGATGGATGTGTGTAATGTGGGGAAGAACTTTAGACTTTGAACTGGGTGGGGAAAAGCCGGGGGACTTCAGATTCAGGGTTTCAATATGACAAGCCTAATAAATCTATACTTTGTGGAACCCTGCCTTGGAGTTTTGATTTCCTATGAGCTGTTCCTTGGAACCCTGACAACAACTATGTCACTTAGCAATAGAAATTTGGGGCTCAATTGTGGTCGTAAGTCAAGGACTACCTGTATTGTATCTATCTTCCCAGTTTCTTCACTTTCCAAAATGAATGCTGTTCTTACACTCCTAAAATCCAGAGAGATTTATTTCCAAGCAAGTGTCAGTCTTTCAAAGTAGGCACAGTCAAGAGAAACAGCAGTGAATTTAGGAATGGTCTTCAAAGTTGTAGGGTATTATAACAGATTTCTCGCTACCACATCTTAAATTAAACCAACTCAAGGCAAGGTTATTCTGAGGGGGGTGGAGTTTCCTCATGCTTTTTTCTTTCCCATTCAGAAAAGAAACAAAACTGAATGGTTCATTCATCCCATTTCCAGGGCCAGAGTTACATTTCAGCACATTATGTAGAGAGAAGATTGATTCTTGACAGATAAAGCACAATGGATAAATAACCTACCATGTAGAACAAAATCTCTTTCATCACAATGTATATGCCTTTTTGGAATAGAATGGGAGAACTTGCCACAGCCAACTCACTGTGGCCAATTCGCCACGGCCAACTTGCCACAGAACAACTCGCTGAGGGACAATTTAACCATTCTATTTAATTATTTAAAGTTTAAAAAAAATATTTTAAGTTTTGCCATCCACATTTCATTCTGTCCCTCCTTTTGCATCCTTTCTTCAATGATTCTGTTCCACTATTTCTTTGATATTAGTGTAACTCTTGTCCTGCAGTGAGTTGGCTGTGGCGAGTTGTCATAGACCTTTTTGGAAATCGCCACACTTTTGTTCTTGTTTCCTTTATGCAGCGCTCTCAAAATGGCTTCTTGCAACAGACATACAGACACAAGATCCATCGCTAGCTGGCACGCCACTCTCAGATGCCGAATACGACCATTTCTTCAAAACACTGAACAGTCCACACCGAGTCAGCGCAGTTTGCTTCTTGAGATCCATGTATGGCTGCCAGAACCCCTTGGTTCAGACTTTAGACCTGTATGAAAATCATGGAATTGTCCCAGAAGGTAAAGTCTATCACAGTACTTGCCATTACAGAATTGCTCTTATTCCTTTTTAAAACTTATTAAAGCTCAAATTGGAAAGCCATACTTGCATTCATGCAAACCCATGGTTCTCTTACAATTATTGAAATAATTTTTGCCAAACGCATTTGGTAGATTCTTCCTGCTGTTATTCTCATTGGTATATATAGTGCGTAAGATAAAAGCTAGTTTCCAATAACTGTTCAAGGCAACCCATATATGTTCATATGTTTCTTCTCAGAATTGATTTACTTTAAATTAGATAAAAAGAATCATGGGTTTAACTTGGTTAAAAAATGAATTGGAAACTCCACTGTGTGGTAGTGGTGAACATATTATTGCTAAAGTCTATAAAGCGTTATTGAATTTAAATCTGGAAAATGAACAAGTAAAGCATTGTATGATTCAGTGGGCAAGGAATTTTGGATATAATGTAATGTTTGAACAGTGGGAGAATAAAGCTTTAGAATTTATATTAAGCTATAATTGTAAATATAAGTTGTCAAGAATGTATAAAGGTACTTCAAATGAATATTGGAAATGTAAATGTAAAGAAGGGGCTTTTTATCATTTATGGTGGACATGTGATAAAGCAAAGAAATATTGGAGTAGGATTCATATCTTAATACAGAAAAATCTTAAAGTGAATATAGAAAGAAAACCAGAGATTTTTCTTTTGGGTTTAATGGAAGAAGACTTGGAAAAAATATGTTGATGGCAGCAAGACTAATTTACACACAGAAATGGAAGGTCACCTCTATCCCCACAATGGATGAATGGCTGCAAAAATTGATGGAGTTAGCAGAGATGGCTAAATTGACTGTTTTGATTAAAGAAAAAAACACAAATATCTTTATTTCTATTGGAAACCGCTTCTGGACTTTGTGCTTGAGGTAGAAAAAAAATAAAACTTAGATTTTGGGTTTTACCAATTAGATAGATTTGTTGTTATAGAAATGGCTAATTTATATTATTTTGAAAAAAAAGTTGAGGTTAGATATTAATGCCTTATTTTACGGCACCAAAGGAGTCAGAAGTCAATGCCTTTTTTTTCTTTTCCCCTGGCTTTCCCCCACTATCCACTTCCCCTTTCCCTTCCCTAATTTCCCTAATATTTACTTTTGTATTCTCTTGGTAATGTCATGTTATAATATAAACTAATAAAAACTATCTATCTATCTATCATCTATCTATCTATCTATGAACTGATTTACAGAATATCATCTCAGTCTCTAAATTATTTATATAAAGCTGTCTGTCTCTCTGTCTGTGTGTTCATTTGTTCATATTCATTCCTTGGTATTGGAGATAAGAAAATGCAAATTACAGGAGGTCCTCAACTTGCAACCATTCGTTTAGTGACCTTTAAAGTTACAACCACACTGAAAAAAGAGACTTATGACCAGTCCTCACACTTACAACCATTGCAGCATCCCTGCGGTCATGTGATCGTGATTTGGGCAGTTGGCAACCAGCATGTATTTAAATACAAAGGAGGCAGTGTCCCAGGTCATATTTCTTGCAACCTACCCAGCGTGGCTTCCAACCAGCAAAGTAAATGGGCGAAACTGGATTTACTTTGCAACCACGGCAAAAAAAGGGTCATAAAATTGAGTATGGTCATGTGAAGACTCTTAACCATCACAGCAATGGAAGTTCCAGTCCCAACTGTGATCATAAATCTTGGACCACCTTGTAGAGATTTGCAATGTGCCTCTAAAATGTTACCTACACAGATAACAATAAACAACAATAAAACTATTTATGCCTATATAGTGTGCAGTGGATCTTCCATCTACTAACTCCAGGTAGACCATAATTGAGCCCAAAATTTCTCTTGCTAAGTGAGACAGTTGTTATAAAAATTTAATTAATAAATAATAATAATAATAATAATAATAATGATGATGATGATGATGACTTTTGCCCCATTTTGCGACCTTTCTGGCCAAAGAAAGTTAGTGACATGGTTGTTAAGTGAATCTGACTTCCCCTGATGTTACTTGCCAGAAGGTTACAATATGATGACCCCAGGACACTGCAATTGTCATAAATATAAGTCATTTGCCAAGCATCTGAATTTTGATCACATGACTACAGTGATGCTGCAATGGTCATTAAGTGTGAAAAACGATCATAAATCATTTTTTTCACTGCCAACATTCGAACAGTCACTAAATGAACTTGTAAATCGAGGATTACTTATACAGACAGGAAAGGGAATAATCTGTGGGAAAGAAGGATAATCATCCTTATCTAAGTTATTTTAAAGGTTTGCTGACATAGTCGGCTAACAAGAATATCTGCTGTTTTATGGTAAAATAATTTTTTTTACGATTAGAGGATTGGACTAGATTGACCTCAAAAGGCTTTCTCCATCTTAGAATCTCTTAGTTGTAAGAGGTCAACACTGTTGTTCTGGTTCTTTACTTAAGAGAATAATAGCTCAATGCTGCCGGGAATCCCCAAAAGAGCAAATAAGGTAGAATCGGGTAGGGGAAATGATTCACAGTGTTCATAATGTTATGTAGACTGTAATTTTTATATTCCTTATATTGTGAGCTGTCGAAAGTCAGTCTGCAGTAGGGCAGCTCCTAAATCAAGCAAGCAAGCAAATAAATAAATAAAATTGGATTCTGGGAACGATAGTGAAGATTCTCAGTCATCCAGGTAGAGTTGTCGGGGAGTTGAATCGTGGCAATTGGACTTTTTCTCTTTTTTTTTGGTTTGAAAGGTCTTACTGCTTTTTCATTTATTATTTAGCATATGGAATCCACAGAAGTCATAAATTCCATTTGAACAAAGCATTAGCAGAGAGAGAGAGAGATGATATATGATGTGTACACACATACACACATACACAGACACACACACATATATATATACTGTATAGTGTAATATTAATGCAATATCAGTGGTTTTCAATTCAATTGTATAGAATATGAAGGATGTGTGTTTGCGTTTTATTTTTATAGTTATAATCAGGAGTGGGTTCTACTTACCTTTTCTACCGGTTCGCAACGGGACTGCGCATGCGCAGAAGCTTCCTGACGACGTCCAGGTTGGTAGGCGGAGCCTCCTGCCAGTTTTACTACCGGTTCTTGCAAACCGGTCCGAACCGGGGGCAACCCACCACTGGTTATAATGTACACTGAAGATGGCATTTAATTTCATTGTACGAGGTGCAATGACAATAAAGGAAGCTAAACGTATATGTATATGTATATGTATATGTATATGTATATGTATATGTATATGTATATGTATATGACATGTGGACAATACAACACAGGACACCCCAGGACACTGCAACTATCATAAATATGAGTCAGTTGCCAAGCAACTGAATTTTTATCACGTGACCATGGACATACCTCAACAGCTACAAGTGTGAAAAATGGTCATAAGTTACTTTGATAAAAGTGCAGTTGTAACTTCAAATGGTCACTAAATGAAATCATAATCATAATCATAAGTTTATTTGTCAAGCATATATAAGGTAACAAGTAAAAGTATAAACATAATTTGAATACATGAAAAGAGTAAGTAAAAAAGGAATATTAGGACAGGGATGGTAGGCACGCTGGTGCATAAGTGTTAATTGTTATAAATTAAGGACTACCTCTGTTGAGGGAAGGATTTTTCACTTTGGCATAAATGGATTCTTTCACTCCTCTCTCAAACCATTTATCTTCCCTCCAAAATCTGAACTTTATTGGGATCATCCGGGAAAGATGAAAACATTATAGAATGGTGTAGTGGACTTTGTGAAAATATCACCAGGGTGTGGTGCCTTCTGAAATTCTAGGATTTGGGGCTCCCAAGCCTCATACATATAATTCCTAGGAAAGGTAAAGTGTCAGAACGGGAAAATTAGTAAGTACAAGATTGTTAAGAATATCCCCTCATTCATAACTGTATTAACTATTGTTTGTTTATTGTTATTCAAATTAAATAAAATATAGGTTTTGTTTAGGCCTCACCTAAACAAAAGTAGAGAGAACCCTAAGAGACCAAGCTGATCTGGAAAAAAAAAACCCTGTTCCTTTACTGTGTTTGTAAAGAAATCAAATGTTATAAAATGCCAAGAACTTTCCAATGGCTTCTTTCCAAAAGATTTGGATAAGTGCTCCTCCAACACAATTTTTCACAGTTTAAAGTAGCCAGTGGCAGATGTTAAAGTTGCAATCTGGCAGGAATTCATGGAATTGCTGCAATGTTTGGCAACCCATTTGGAGGGAAAACAAAGTCCACTCATTTGAATTCTCAAAAGCTGGCAGAGACTATAATGGTACAACAATGATAGCAACTCTATGGGTTTTACTGGATCTGAATGAAAATTAATGGAAGTAAACAACAAAGGGGCACATACTACCACATGTGGTGGACGTGCCACAAAGCAAAACAATATTGGCGTAAAATTAGATTACAATTAGAAGAGATAACAAAACAGCATATTGAGATGAAACCAGAAACATTTTTATTAGGAATACTCCCAGGGTCTTATGAAAAAAAAACCAATATTTAATTATCCATATTATCACAGCAGCAAGAATAATATATGCACAGAATTGGAAAAACAATAACATACTGACCGAAGATAATTTGATTAGAAAAGTTTTGGAATGTGCAGAAATGGATAAATTTACAAAGGAGATAGAAGAAAAAGAGGAAACAGAATATATAGTGTGGGAGAAATGGTACGAATGGCTAGCTGAGAGAAATAAAAGGCAAGGAAAGATCAAATAAGGAAGATATAGGAGTAGAAATGTAACAACAAATAAGAGGAAACAGAAAAAAATGCAGTTTGTAGAAATGAAATTGTGTACACTTATTTATATGTATATATATAAATAAATTAATATTAAACTTGTATGTGTAAAGGATACGTTGAAATAAGGGAGACAAAATGGATGTAAGAAATGTTTAACCCTTGCAAAAGTGTTGGAAATAAACTATTGTTTAAAGAGTCTTTTTTGTTTTTTGAAAAAATGTTTAATAAAAATTATTTTTTTAAAAAAAGAAAGAAAATTAATGGAAGCAACCCAAAGGCCTTGGTGATTTTTCTCTAACCCTCCATTTCTCTCCTAGGGAGGGTATGTTCCGACATGGCACAAATGCCCAGCTTTCCTGATTTCTGCACCCTCACTTTTTATCGCTGCACCTTGAAGAAGTATTTTGTGAAGGTAAGGAAAAGGAAGAAGCCGTTGTTTATTCATCTGAGGCATTTCTTTCCCAGCGATCTATTTAGGCAGCACTTTTAGTGTGAGAAGGGGACTGTGCTGAAAGGACTGTGCAGGAATAGCAATAGAAAAAAGAATGGAAGCTGCTAGGTCTCGTTGAGAATATTTGCTCATTGAGTAAATATGATTTTCACTGCATTGTATTTACTTTGCTTCCAAGAGGATCAGGCTAGTTATGTAGGTGAACAGAGTTATTTAAATTGAGACTTCAGCCATCTGTGTCCAGCTCCAATGCCTCCTTTGGGTGCATAGCATGAGTGGCAAACTTCCCTCTGCTTGTCATTCACCCCAGTGGTGGGATTCAAATAATTTAACAACCAGTTCTCTGCCCTAATGATTTCTTCTAACAACCAGTTTACCAAACTGCTCAGAAAGTTAACAACCGGTTTTCCCGAACTGGTGCGAACTGGCTGAATCCCACCACTGACTCACCCCTATGTTTCAACATCACTGGCCTACACATGTCTAGTCTATTTTTCGTGGCCATGACATTGCAATCTAACACTCTTTATGGCAGGGGCCGAACATTCTCACTACCCCACTCCATCAAAATGCTCCAAGTATTCCACATTTTAATATACCACCAGGATTCCACTGGCCCTGAACAAAGAATTACATATTATAACTGGAATATAGAACATTGTTTCATTCATATCTGTTTATTCTGATTCAATGTTATTTACTAAACTTGGATCACTTTCTGTGAGGTAGTCCAGACAAGAAGCGCAACCAAATCAACTATTTCTACTTTAGTGTAAGGTTACATTAGAATAATTTTGCATTAGTCTGAATGCGCATTTCTTCCTCATCATCTTTACAGCCCAAGAAACTAGGGAGGGATCCTCCCGCATTCTTGCTGAAGATTATATGTCTTTTATCCAACTGATCCCCTGGCTATGGCTCTTCTTCTTTCTCCCAAGGTCATTCTCACATACCATTACAGTCACTCTGGATACATGGACTCCACTTCCCAGAATTCTCAGCACTGAAGAATTGTAGATTCTTCTACATTCTGTAGAAAACCATATATCTCCCTTTTCCACCCTCCACATGAGTTTAAGGGCAGCATGGTGGCTCAGCGGTTAAAATGCTGGGCTTGTCGGCTGGAAAACTGGCAGCCCACATTTCAGACCTGAGCGTCATGTGATGGGATGAGCTCCTGTCCTCACCCCAGCTCCTGCCAACCTAGCATTTTGAAAGCATGCAAATGTGAGTAGATTAATAGGTACTACTTCAGTGGGAAGGTCAGCGCTTCATGACATCATGCTGATCACATGACCAAGGAAATGTCTTTGGACTGGCTCAGTGACCTTGAAACAGAGATGAGCACTGCCCCCTATATAGTCAGTAACAACTAGCGGAGTAAAATATGCAGGGGCTCCTTTACCTTCACATAAGTAGGGGGCCTTATGTTTCAAAATTCTGGACCAGTATCATTACTGGCCATTTTACTCTCTCTTCCTTGGAATCACCAATGTGGAGAAGCTGATTTTAGGTCAGGGGTGTCAAACTGGTGGCCTGTGAGTATCATGCGCAAACCACGCCTAGCCCAGCTCCACAAAGGGAAAAAATGTCGTGATACGTCACAGCAACATGACGCGGTGAGTTTGACACCCATGCTCTAGGCCCGTGATGGCGAACCTATGGCACGCGTGTCACAGGTGGCGCACGTAACCATATCAGTGGGCACGCGAGCTCAGCTTCCGGTGGGACTGGAAGTTGTCAAACGGGCCATTTTTGGCCTCCGGAGGGGTGGAGAAGGCTATTTTCGCCCTCCCCAGACACCTAGAGAGGTCCTGGAACCAGGTGAGAAAGAAAAACGGGCCTTCCGGGCCATTGCGTGCCAAGAGCGGGGTGAGCGGGGAGTGGGTGGGTCGCATAGAATTATGGGTATGGGCACGCGCACGCCCCCCTTCCTGGCATGCGATGGCAAAAAGGTTAGCCATCACTGCTCTAGGCCCTCTTGAAAAATATCAGAAACCAAGCTTATAACTGAATGCGTATAGAATATAGGCTGTACAGCAGTGTTTCCACCTGGCATCATCACATTTGCAGTCAGGAGAAGATGCCAGTTTCTGCATCACTGGCTTCCAAGGTGATTCTCTCCATGCTATACATAAGCATCACTTTCTGATCACAGGGAACGAAGCCAAGTCCCCATTTATTACCAAAGGCAAAGCAGCTTTACGAATGACAAGGGTTTAGAGAAATCTATGGGGTTTTTGTTTTGTTTTTTTCTGAGAGAGAAGGTAAGAAATAAGGGAAGGACAGACAAGCAAAGGGTCAGATCAGCCATATCGTTAAGTGAAGCAAGGTAGGCATCTGCCTAGAGGATAAGTCTTGGCATGCCATTAAGGAGAATGCTAGAGGTGAAATTGTCTATGGCATTCACTTTGGCATTAATTTCAAAAAAAATTAGTAGCAGCTTTCCTTAATCCGTTGTTATGATCTTATGTGTCTGTGTGTGTTTGTACTCGCACATACACATTGACCAGCTGTCCTGCATTTTCAGTTTGCATTGGAAGAAAAGCTTTTATTGGCACTAATAGAAGTTTTCCTCTTGAGGCACATTACCGTCTTCTTTCAAATATTATATTGCACAAAGACTAATGAGATTATTACCGTACCTAATTTGGTTCCAAAAAGCAGAAAAACGTTTTTTTAAAAAAATATTAAAGAAAAAAAGATCAATAGAAAATGCTGCAAGTCCCAACCTGTCTTGGTCATCCCCTTGAGGACTATTCCAGACTCCTCATTTTATTCGTGGCAGAAGTCCTCCATTTTGAAAAGCTGTGTAGTTCAGTCAGGAAAGTATCCTCCAGCACAGTACATAAATGGTACCTTGTGAGTTCCTGCCTTTTAATTGTTACTGGAAACAGGTGGGGACCTGAATCAGTTAATAGTTTGCCTCATGAGTGGAGGTAAATGCTTGACAGCCCGGGAGTGAAAGAATCAGAAGTACTTGACATTTCTGGACAAAGCACTTTAGAAACCCTCTAGAGATGTCAAAGCACAGTCTTCTCTCATGCAGAAGAAAATGAGAGAAATGATAGCTTAGAAAAATCATAGCAACCCAAAGGTGTGACTTCTGCTTTGCATTATTCCCCCTATGTAGCGGATTCAGTGTCCAGATGAGATCAGTGAAACATCTTCAACACCACAAAACACCAATCAAGAACTTGAAAATACTGAATCATCATCTACCCTACAAGAAACGCCACTTATCAGCATTCTCCCTACCACTCTCAATACCACCATGCCATCTCCTCCGCCTCTCACCTCTGTATCAAACACTCCCACAGCAGCAACAGAAACCATCACAACCGTTTCCGACACTACCATTGGAACCATTCCTAAACATCCCAGTATTATTTCTGATAATACTTCCATGCAGCTTTTGCTTGATCTGTCCACCTCTTCCACTCCTGTCACAACTGACTCAGAATCCTTGCTTGAGCTTCTCACCAGCCTTGATGCAGTGATAGCCGGGCAAAGCTTTCCCGAATTGTTTACCACCAAACTTAACACGGCAGAGGGGTCTTTTTCCCAGCACCTTATGACTGATGTGCTTTCTCTGACCCCTGTTTCTACGCTTCCTTCCACTTCCAATGCTATGACGGCTACCCCAGTTATTTCTGTATCAGTTGTCCCTGAATCCTCCTCTGAGCCTACCATCCCTGAAGTCACTACGCCATCAGTGGGTTCTGTTTCCACAAATCCTGCCACTACTGTTGCTATAGCCAGTAGCCCAACTTCAGTATCTCCTAGTCCCATTGTCACTGTCACTGCCACTGAAGCCACCACATCATCAGTGGGTTCCGTTTCCACAAATCCTGCCATTACTGTTGCTATAGCCAGTAGCCCAACGTCAGCATCTCCTAGTCCCATTGTCACTGTCACTGAAACCACACCGTCAGTGGGTTCTGTTTCCACAAATCCTGCCACTACTGTTGCCCCAGCCAGTAGCCCAACATCAGTATCTCCTAGTCCAATTGTCACTGTCACTGCCACTGAAGCCACCACATCATCAGTGGGTTCTGCTTCCACAAATCCTGCCATTATTGTTGCCCCAGCCAGTAGCCCAACGTCAGCAACTCCTAGTCCCATTGTCATTGTCACTGAAACCACACCGTCAAATCCTGCCACTACTGTTGCCCCAGCCAGTAGCCCAACGTCAGCATCTCCTGGTCCCGCTGTCACTGACACGGCCACATCGACAACTTCCTGTTCTTCTTCCCCTTCTCCCTCATCTTCTACTGCTTCCAAAGTGTCCGTGTCCAAGCCCACCATCCCTAAAAGTCCTGCTCATGCATTGCCTCCTGCCAGAGTGGCTGAATGGCCTGTTGTCCCAATCTCCGCTCTTCTTGGGCAGTATCCCTTGCAGCCTACCTCTGTCCTGCAGCTTCTTCTCCTTCCTCCTGGCTTTGATCCTAGGAAGTCAAAACCTCAGGCAGTCGCCATCTCTTCTCTGCTTCCGTTTGGAGCAGGGCCTGCTAATATTTGGCCAAAGAAAACGATGCCTCAGCCCCCGATGAACTTGCCAGCGACTGCAAAATGGGAGACGTTCTTACCAACGAAATTGTCAACCGCTGCAAGATTGGAGAACCCCTTACCAACGGCCTCGCCAACTGCTGCGAAATTGGAGAGCTTCGTAGCACGGCTACGGGATAAGAGAGTGCAAGAGCTGATGCAGAAAATGCGAGAGTTGATGGCTAAAGGGAAAGACGTACAGAAGCGGGTGTTGCAGTCCACCTCTCTGCAGCTGCTCTCTGCGCTGAAGAATGCGAAACAAAAGGCTGTGGCTTCCTTAGTACCCGAGAAGCAACTCCGAAGATGACATAGCCACGTAGGCTGTTCGCCTCTTTTGTACAGTAGGCAGGATGCTTCATGGGCGGGTGTCTTCCAGCACCATTACACGAGACCTTTCAGTATACTTGCTTGTGGTTTACCTGATTCCATTCCATGAATTCTTTCTAAGGTGTTCCTTATCTCTTTGAGATGATGGGATCAAAGCAGAAAGGTTTTCCTCTGCGGATTTGAAGGACCGAGGGACTTGGAATTCTTTGAAGCTGCACTAGGGAGGGTGCTTCCAGACCCTACTTTAATCTCTGTTAAAATGAAGAATCTCATTGTTGAGTGGGCCTTCCTTTAACTGAAAGGCCTCTCTGATTTCTGAACGGAGGGGACAGGTTATTTATTCTTAATTTCAGTTTGAGATTGGATATTAAAGAAATATTTTGCAGAACTGAGCGGAATTAGTTCACAAATTCTGCCCCTCCCCCTCCAAAGAGGTTATCTCCCAAGTATAGATAGTCATCTATTTATGGCCACAATTGGGACAGGAACGTACGTTGCTAAGCAAGGCTGTCATTAAGTGAATTAGGCTCAATTTTATGATCCTTCATGCCACGGACATTAAATAAATCACAGCAGTTATTAAGTAAATCATGTGTTTGTTTAGTGAATCCATCTTTTCCCATTGACTTTATTTGCTGGAAGCTTCCGGGGAAGGTCGTAATTGATGATCTTGTGACTCCAGGAAGCTATAATTATGATAAATACATACCAGTTGCCCAACCTCTGGATTTTCATGTGACTGCGTGGATGCTGTGATGCTCATAAGTTTGAAGACTGGTCATAAGATCAATTTTCAGTGCTGTCTTAACTTTGAATGGTCGTAAGAATATTCTTAAATCAAGGACTATGTAGCTTATTTTTCCTTTCAGGGTTTTTTGGAAAACTTCATTTCCCAGGATCCTCTTCACCTAAAGCCGAACCGGAAAGGTCAAAGACAAGGAAGGAGGGGGGGGGGGGAAGCCTTCCATTTTTCTGTGGTCAACCAATGTCGTTGCTGCTCCTGCATCAGGGGTGGGTTTCAAAACCCGTCGCTACCAGTTCGCTCATGGGTGTGCTCCCGCAGCAGCGTCCAGGTGGGTAGGCGGAGCCTCCCTCCGCTACCAGTTCGCCCTATCCGGTGCGAACTGGTAGCAACCCACCACTGTCCTGCATGTCTGTCAGTTGAAGGGAACTACTTCTTCTCAATGTACTTAGCCAGCATTGATGGAGTTTTTCATACATTCATGCAGAACGCTGTTCATTTGATAAAGACCATATAGGCTGGGATTTATAGGCTGGGATTTTAAATATTCATGAAAGAGCATTTTGGCTCTATCAGAGGATCTCTGTAGACACATTTACACAGAGAGAGGGGGGGAGGGAGAGAGAGGACGAGAGAGAGAGATATGGGTATATGCCAAATGAATGAGGATGGAAGGCCGAGTCAACCCTGAGCCTGTGAAAATCGAACTGCTGGCAGTCAGCAGAATTAGCTTGTAATACTGATTCTAACCATGGCACTACCACAGCTCTACCTATATGTTTGGGGAGAAAGTTATAATACCCGTCAGCAGATCTCTTAACCAGAATGTATTTATCATATATATTTCTATGTCAAGCAAAACAAATCAGGGCGGTTATCAAAACTGGAAAGGAAACCTGTATTGTGTTAGCAATGGAAATTCTGGTCCCTATTGTGGTAGTAAGTCAGAGAATATAATATTCCCCAAGATGCAAAGCATTGAGAAAGATTGGGATTGCCTGATTTAAAGATGTATTTTGTAGCCACCTGTTTAGTATGGATGAAAGAGCGGATGCTACTGAGAAATGAAAGAATTTTAGAATTAGAAAAGCACAACCTGAGGTTTGGATGCCCTGGTTTTCTATAGTTAGATCAAGTTAAAATTAATACAGATTTTAAAAATAATTATGTCAGAAGTGCCATAAGCAATAGATATAAATCCAGATGTTGCCTGCTGATTCCTGATTGCATGATACAAAGCACGTAAGCAGGTGACCCTATGCTTCCCATTGCATACAAGTACATACAGCTACAACATGAGAGGAACGCCGAAACATGCACATGTTAACTTTGCTGCACAGAAGAAAATATAAATGCTTTCTTCAGTAAAGTTTCAAAAATTCAAGAATCCATGTTTTACATGCGTTCCTTGATTCTTTTAATATTAGAATATTTTTAATACACAATTATTAGGAAACATATTAGAAGGAGATGTATCTGGACATTCAGAGGGTTTCAGAAACCATATGTGTTTTTCTACTTAAAGATATGCAGACCCGGGCATCATACTTTCAATAGCAAGATGGCATTAGCTTCTCCAGAACTGGTTCTGAGAAAATACAGGAAGATTTGGCAGCGCTTGAAAAATTAGCCCTTCTGAAGCACAACATGTATTACAGTTGTGCTTTTTTTAAGTTGGTTTTTCACAATTTTCCATTAATCACTGCTGAAATCCAATTTCTGTAAACAGAGATTTGCGTGTAGACTGTTGGAGACTCTGGTTCACAATGGACACTACCCCAGCTCGCAAGACCAACAAGCTTATAGCGTCCTTCAATCTTGCATATGAGAGGTCCCCCCAAGTCTCGCTGTAAACAGAAGGAGGGACGGAATGAATAGGATGCAAAATAGTAAGCATTTTCAGCCACAATACATATCTTAAAAGCAGCACATCATTCTATAGCAGGGTTGTCAAACTCAAGACTTGGGGGGACAGATCCGCCCCGTGGGATGCTGAGATCTGGCCAGCAGGGCCGTCCTGGGAACAGCAAAGGACCGGGTCACGGTGCCTCTGCCAGTGAAAACGGAGCTCCATTTTTGCTGGCAGATGGTTGCAGGAGGTCGTCGCAGCTGAAAATGGAGCTCGGGAGCCCGTTTTCACTGGCAGAGTGCTCAGGCCTCCACAGGCGCCCCTGACACAAGTGACATTGAGCTGGCCATGCCCACTCTGGCCACACCTATCCTGGCCCCCTGAGGTCAACCACAACCCTGATGTGGCCCTCAATGAAATAGAGTTTGACACCCCTGTTCTATAGGGTTATAGATTACCTATGGCACAAGAAATGCAACAATCAATGATACCCTCCCGATATTTTAACTGCAGCTTTCTTTATCGCTGCTGATAGTTGCCATCCAAAACATCTGGAAGGCAATAGTTTTATCTATTTCTGATTTATGGCTTCGTATTTTCAACACCCATCTGAAGTTCTTGCACCATTTGGGGACAATGATTCAAAATAAGCAGGACCGTATCATATCCACAGGCAATTTTGTCTGTTTCTGGAGAAGCACGTTCTGTATCCTTCCTTCTTCAAAATGGCAGGGAACTGCTCCACTGATTCTCTACAGCTGCAATGCTGCTTTGTGGCAGTGCCACCAGAAAGCTTTCTGGTATCAAATGCAGTCTTGGGATCACATTGCCCGTCTTTTTATTGGATAATCTTACTGATCACATTAGAAATTTCAGTATGATTGACGCCTGTTCAGTTAACTGGTCCCAAATGCAAGATTACACTTCACCCGTTTAATGACAATATCCCACACCCGTTACGTACAGCACATGAAGTTGTCCCCGTAGCCCTTCCACATATATTAGCGTTTTTAATGTCTTCACCCCAGTATCTGGTACAGGCATCATTTGTGAGGAGTGATATTTGTGTTTGCTGCAGCCTTCTGGAAAACCAACCCTCTGTTTGGAAAACAAGCAATACCAGACAAATATTAGTTGATACATGCAACTGTGGAAAAAGAGTTATTAAGTTGTTTTCATCAAATAGTTCCCGACAGCCCAGGTATAACTTTCTGTCAGTGAAAATAAGAATATGAGTCACCAAGCCAAACAACAACAAAAAAAGATTCTAAATGCATGTTCAAAGAAAATAATCCTTATGGAAGGCTCAGATGAACACATTTCTATACACACTCTTCTTGCGGGGTTTTTTTCTTTTTTGTGAGGTTATTTAGGAGTCGTGGAGGGGAGTCCCTCATTTTTTTTCTACTGCGAAGTTATTCCCCTAGGAGAACCTGTTCAGAACAGTAGATGGAATTTTAAAAAGGAGTAGATGGGTAACTAACCATCCTTTCTTCTTTCCTCTTTGACCTCCTCTTTTTCTCTCTGTAATTTAGCTCTCTCCCAAATAACAAGTTACAGAGAAAAAATGTCTTTCTCTTGCTGATGGCCTGAAATGATCCCTTACACAATCCTTGATTTGTGATGTGCAGACTCCACATACCGGTGCTTATAGCATCAAAATGAGATCTACAGTGCTCAAGGTGTTCCAGCCGATGTAGTAGAAAAATTTTAAGTTTTTTTTCTTGAGGGACAAAAGAACTTTGTTTAAGTGCTAACCCAGCTGGAACTTAGTTCTCTGGAGAAAACTCCGATGCTGGGGAAAATGGCAGGAAAGAGAACAAAAAGACGAGTAGTAGTTGAAAAGTGGATGGGCTCAGTTATAGTGGCGATGGGGACTCCATTGGAAGAGCTGAAGGACAAAGGTTAGAGTCCAGTGGTGGGTTTCTACCAGTTCTACCTGGTTCGGGTGAACCAGTAGCGGCGGTGGTGGGTGGCTCCACCTACCCGCCTGAACGTCATCATGGACGCTCTGCACACACGCAGAAGTGCATGCGCAGTTGTGGCACATGCGCTCACATTTGCAAAGGTAAATGAAACCCACTAATGTTAGGGTCAGATTAGAATGGATACAGTGGCGCAGACCATGGAGGAGGAGGAGGGAGAAGGAGAATTAGAAACACAATACAGAAAGGAACAGAACAGATTTGTAGGAATCCCGGATGCCAGCTTCCCATACTGCAATATTTTGTTTTAACTCTCATTTGTGGCAAAGCCATTTTTCATAAATGTGTACTTTCAGAAATACAACACTGGCTAGAGAATGCCAATCACCCTCACCTGTTATGTTCCATCCTGCAGTCCAGCACTTGGTATCAGTGGCTATTTTCTCCTCCTGTTCTGGCAGACAGATAAGTCCTATGGTGTCTCCTAGAAAGAAAAAAAAAGAGGAAATAAAGCATAACTGGGTTATGGTATATGCTAGGAAAGGTATTCAGAAATCTTAAAATTGATATCATCCCTTCAAAGTAGGCCAGATTAAGAAACAGTTACAGCAGGGATTCCAAGAAAACTCTTTATTGATGTAAATTAAAACAACAAAGTCTTGAGAGCTTGTCTCAGTTCCCCTTTGCCTCATCTTAAATTAATAAAATCAAGCCAGGGTTATTTTGAGCCATGGTGGCACAGTGGTTCGAATGCAGGCTAATTCTGCCGACTGCCAGCAGTTCGATTCTCACCGGCTCAAGGTTGATTCATCCTTCCGAAGTCAGTAAAATGAAGACCCAGATTGTTGGGGGCAATATGCTGACTCTCTAAACCGCTTAGAGAGCGGTTTAAACGCACTGTGAAGCAGTATATAAGCCTAAGTGCTATTGATATTGCTATTTTGAGTTTATTTCCCATGCTTTCCACTTTCTAGGGACCATGTAATCTTTTCTGCCGTTCTCCAACATCTTATTCTTTTTTTGCTTTCCTCCAAATTTTCTAAATTCCTTTATACCAGGGATCTGCAACCTTAAACACTCAAAGAGCCATTTGGACCCATTTCCCACAGAAAAGAAAACACCGGGAGCCACAAAATCCTTCCTGTGCCTGACTATTTCTTGAGCAGCCACAAAACTAGCATGTGTAGTTGAATTAAATGTTCTGTTTTCTTCTGAAACTTTTCTTTTCTTGGATTTATCCATAGTTGGCCTACTGGGGGTTGAAAAGCTCAATAAATTGTGTGCCGGCAGGTGACTCACATTAGCGGTTGTGACACATATTTTGAGTGACAGGGAGCCGCAGCAGAGGGGTGAAGGAGCCACATGCGGCTCCAGAGCTGCAGGTTGCTGACCCCTGCTTTATACTGTGCGATCACGATCATAGGAGGAGATATCCCCCTATTTATGCAGATAGCAATAGATTCACACATGACAAACACTGGACTACTTCAGTCTGATAGGATGAATCAGCTGCAAAACAGCATTTGTACAGCCTAGAGCCGTGATGGCGAACCTATGCCACGGGTGCCACAGGTGGCACGCGGAGCCATATCGGTGGGCACGCGAGCTCAGCTCCGGCACGTATGCGTGCGTCAGCCAGCTGATTTTCGGGCCTTCTGGACCCATCAGAAGTTAGGAAACACACTGTTTCCGGCTTCCGGAAGGCCTCTGGGGGTGTGGGGAAGGCCGTTTTTACCCTCCCCAGGTTTCTAGAAAGGCACTGGAACCTGGGGAGAGCAAAAAAAACAGGCCTACCGGTCCCACTGGGCCATCGCGTGCCAAAAGCAGGGGGAGCACGGCGCATAGAATTATGGATGTGGGCACGCGTGCGTGTGACCTCACCACGCTCCCCCCGCTTTTGGCACGCGATGGCAAAAAGGTTAGCCATCACTGGCCTAGAGAGTCCTTTCTTGTCCATTTACACACAAGTCTTTTTTACTGAAGTCAGTTCACAGAAGGTACAAATCAATGGGGCTCAATATGACTATTTTAGTACTTTTGACAAGCCATTGTTACAAGAGCTTTGGCTTGCTTTCTGGCCCATAAAATTTCTTTAATCTAGCAACTCTGGTTCAATTGCTTTTCAGCTCAAACGTCTTTGCATTGACATTGTAGATAAAGGTCCTGAACCAAGAAAGTTATTTCCCCCATTATAGTACCTGTCTGAATGGGGATCTCCAGTTCTAACAGACTAATGTCATTGCTGGATGGCAAACCGCTGAAGTTGGTATGAAAGTAGACAGCTTTCACTGAGATCTGAGTGCCACTTTCTGTACCAGGAAGCAGGTTAGTGATCCCTAGGACAGCTTTGTCCATTTGAGTGCTAAAAGAACAACATTCCGAGTTCAACATATGCACAATTTAATCATGGCAATAGCATGTTTCTCTTTTGCAAAGAGCTATGTTGCACATTATCTACACACTGAGACCTGGATCCAACTCCAGAAACTCACAAGCCCAATTCCCTCTTTTTGATATGAAGACAATCTTTTTTTTTTGTAATTTTTTAAAAACTTTTTTACACAAACAAACACATAATACATCAATCCTTCCGTGTGTCATCTCGGTGTTTCTTCAGTAATTTCTTCTTCTTTTTGATTACTCCTCCTATCTTCATTTCTTCCCTTATAATTTCCATTTCTCTATTACAATATTCCCCCCCCCAAGTACAATACATTTAATATAATATTCTCCTATTTCATTACCAAAATCTTTATCTATTTCTCTTTTCTAACCAATCATAAAATTTCCCCCATATCATAAAATATTCCATATCTTCTCTCTCTTTAATCATCAAGGTTAATCTATTCATTTCTGCACAGTCTAACATTTTTTTAATTACTTCCCCTTCCAACTGAATTTTCGATACTCACGGGAACAGAGGAAAAAATAATCAAAAACCTTTATAATTTTCTACTTAGTATGGAATTAGAAGAAGAACAAGTAAAGGAAACAATGATTGCTTGGGCAAAAAATTGCGGATACCCAATTGAGCTCGATAGATGGCAACAGTTATGGGAAAGAAACTATAAACTAACAATGTCCACTGCATACAAAGAGATATGAAGACAATCTTGAGCCCCTGGAAGAGAGTAAGGTATACATTTGACAAAATAAAGAAATAATACAGCCTTTTGATACTCTTGAGGGATTCTACAATATATTGTAATTAGTAAATTTGTGTGGTTAGTTTACAAAATCAATAATAATTGGAACATCTATGGCTGGAGTAAAAAATCTATTGAGTAGATGGTTTACAGAAGACTTATCCAATGTGCATTTCATGGATCTGTGCACTGGGAGTTGCTGAATTACAACTCCTAATATGAACAATACGGACGAATCCTGGGAACTGTAGTTTAGCAACACCTGGGACACCTGTTATATAGCAATACTATTTCTGCTATATTGCATTTCAGGTTGCTACTCAAAATGTTTATCTATCGATGTATATATCAGAGGATAGTAAAAAATTATAGGCGAAGCAATTTGCATAAAGTGGGTCCATTTAGGAAAAATGTATATCTGAATAATATATATAAAAGTATATATGAACTCAGGGGTGAAATGCTGCCGGTTCGGACCGGATCGCCCGATCCAGTAGCGATGGCAGTGGGTGGTTCGGAGAACCGGTAGCAAAAATTCCTGCACCCCCACCCCCACCACCATGCCCAGCTGAGCCGCACGATCATCAGAGGCTTTTTTTTTTTTACTTTTAAAAGCATTTTTTCCTCAGAAGAGGTTGTAGGAAAAATGCTTTTAAAAGTAAAAAAAAAAGCCTCTGATGATCGCGCGGCTCAGCTGGGATCATCAGAGGCTTTTCAAAGCATTTTTTCTGCAACCTCTTGGCCGAAGAGGTGGTTAAAAAAAATGCTTTGAAAAGTCTCTGACGATCCCAGCTGATTGTCAGAGAGGCTTTTCAAAGCATTTTTTAAAAAGCCTCTCTGACCATCCCAGCTGAGTTGCCTGATCGGCAGAGGCTTTTCAAAGCATTAGAAAAAATGCTTTGAAAAGTTTTTTTTTAAAAAAAAGTTGGCCACGCCCACCCAGTCACATTATCCTCCCCCCCACCAAGCCACGCCCACAGAACTGGTAGTAACAAATTTTACATTTCACCCCTGTATGAACTACATGTAGTCCTAGACTTACAACCGGTCATTTAGCGACTGTTCAAACTTATGGCAGCTCCTCCGGCAATCGCATGATTGCATTTTGGATACTCAGCAACTGGCCTGAATTCACAGAGTTTCAAGTGTCCCACAGTCACGTGGCCAAGGATTGGTGACATTTTTGCTGGAAATCAGTTTTCAGCCAAAAACAAGCCAGTAAACAATGGGTTCACTTAACAACTATGGTGTTTGCTTAATAAGTGTGATGTTCTCTTAAAGATTGCTGCAAGAAAAAGGTCATAAAATCAAACGCAGTCATGTGATGATCCACTTAATGGCCTTCATGTCTTACAATCACTTAGCACTCAATTATGATTGTAAATCAAGTTCTACTTGTACAATGAACTTCTTACAAAAAATGCAAAGTGCTGCATTGATGCAGGAAACACGATGTTAGAAAATTAAAATTCAGCGAAGTCCTTTTTCTTTTCTTTTTTTGCACATTCTGGGCCCATAGCAACCTATATCAAATTTTCCAACTCAAGGATAATATTCCCATGAAATATGCTTCGGTTTCATTCTGAGAATGCAACAAACGTCCCTCAGCCAGGGGATACAATCTTTTGAGAAATAATCCCAGTATATTTGCTTACCTTACATTACAATGTCCAGCAGTCAGAACCCAAGTTTTCTCAATCAAAATTCCTGCACAAAAGTGTTTGTTTTCAAACTGTAGGCTCACAAGCCATGGCCAAGATGCTGGAGATGCTAGATTGCCACTAAACAGTTCTAATTTGCTCTGTCCTTCCAGTGAGGTGTTTGTGGGCATTGCCTCCACGGAAAATAGATCTTCCACTGGAATTCCACATTTCCCTAGTGCCAGAAGGAAGGTCCACTATTAATTGTGTAGTATATATTCTAGCATTCAAGCGATACTTGAGCAAAACTTACAACACCTTTACTATGTCTGCTTTAAGCCCCTTTCCAACTACCATCTTTTCTTTTTCACATTAAGCATTAAATTTGCTGAGAGAAGTGGCAAACAAGTAGAATTATCCTGAATAATCTCCCATTCAGACATGTATTGAGAAATAATTGCTGTTTCATTCCCAACATATCACCTCCACCTTAATTAATAACATGTATGCCTGACCAATGGAGGACTAAACTTTCCCCCATCCAACTCCCAAGTTTACAATAATATGCATTTATGGGATATTATTTACTTTCTTCAGTAGCGATTTGTTTATCAGGCGAATCTACAAGAAGAAAAACAGTTATCAGCTAAAAGTTCACATAATTATTGTTAGGCTATTAATATTATTGGTCACTCCTATTTTAGCAAAGTATTTCACTTAACAGCAAGGGTAGGCTTCAAAAGTTTTAGCAAGGGGTTCTCTGGCTGGTTGCTGGGTGGGCGTGGCCATGGTGGGCGTGGCCTAATTGGCCTCCTGCACCAAGGCCTGGGGGGTGGGGTTGCCCTCCCTGGGCTCTGGAGTCTTTCTTTGAGCCTCTGGGAGGGCGAAAATAGTCTCCCCAGGCTCCAGAGTCCAACTGGAGGCTGGAAACAGGCCCATTTCCGGCCTTGCCGAACTTCCGGTAGGCCCGTTTTTCACCCTCCCCGAGCCCCTGTGCACACCCTGCACTTACCTGCATCCAAAACAGGCCTGTGGGGACTCCTGGGAGGCGCGGGGTGGGCGGGGCGGGGCCAGCCAGGAGAGGGATTTGCAGGTTCTCTGAACTGCACAGAATCTTAGCTAGAGGTTCTCCCGAACCCCCAGTAGCCCACCCCTGCTTAACAGTAATTACCTCCAACACCGGCCAGTTCAATTAAAGTTAAATTTTTAAACATATCACCAAAGCCACAGTTGATGTTTTCATATGAAAACATGGAAATGTTTAAGAGCTGAACATATCAAGGATGTCTGCAGGAGAAATTCAAAAAGTCAAGATGGCAGCCATACCATGCAAGTGAAGGCGTGAAGGCCTGCAATTCGGTTATGTCTAATCAAGCAGCCAATCTCCAAGACTTTACCAAAATAAACTCTATTTATGTAACAAATCAAAGAGGGCCAGTTTGATGTAGTGGTTAAGGCACCAGGCTACTATAAGAACCAGGTGATTGTAAGTTCTAGTTCCATCTTAGGCATGAAGCCATCTGGGTGATCTTGAGCCAGTCCCTTTCCCTCAGCCCTAGGAAGGAGGCAATGGCAAACCACACCTAGAAACGCTGCCCAAAAAACCCTGCACAGATTAGTCCAGGCAGTTGCCAGGAGTCAAGTCTGACTTGAAGGTATCAAAACAAAACAAAACAAAACAAAAAAACCCTCCACAGAGAACATCAAAACAAGTGTACAGTAATTTATTGCTCAATTTTTCCCAAGACGTCTCTTTATAGGAGGCCACTTGGCCAGAAATCTATAGACATATGCACCCTGCACAGGCTTCTAAATTCGCTTTCAAAATGTGTCTCTTCCAGTTTGCTTGTTCCAATGCTGGATTTTTGTTTTATTTGTAAAACAGATTGAGTTTTCTGATGTATCGTAATAGGTGACCAATAAATTTTCTAAATGAATAGGAGAAAAATACCATAATCGGAAGGTCTGTCGGGAAGCCTACAGTCTAGGACCGTGATGGCAAACCTATGGCACGGGTGCCACAGGTGGCACACGGAGCCATATCAGTGGGCACGTGAGCGTTGCCATAGCTCAGCTCCAGCACGCATGTGTGCACCGGCCAGCTGATTTTTGGGCCTTTTGGTCCCACCAGAAGTTGGGAAATAGGCTATTTCCGGCCTCCAGAGGGCCTCCGGGGGAGTGGGGAAGGCCGTTTTCGCCCGCCCCAGGCTCCTAGAAAACATCTGGAGCCTGGGGAGGGTGAAAAAAACAGGTATACCAGGCCCACTGGGCCATCACATGCTAAAAGCGGGGGGGGCGCACGCACACATACGCAAGGGCAGGGCGCATTGTATCATGCATATGGGCACACATGTGGGCGACCTCCCCGCGCTCCCCTCTGCTTTTGGCACGCGACGGCAAAAAGGTTAGCCATCCCTGGTCTAGGAAAAAACAAACTCACACCCCCACAGACCCACCACCCTCCTCCATCTTAAAATTATTACATGGATTGTTGAGTTCTATGATCCCATTCTTGCTTCTCGGAACCGATCCTTGATTCATCTCTCCAAAACTGATCTTGAAGCCCTTGGCCCCAACCGAGCCATCTGTTTGGAAATGCACTGTCAAGTAGCTGCTGCTCGAAAACAGTCGAAGGTTCCTTTTGCGGCCACACAGTGTTCCTGCAAACCATAAGACAAAGAAGAGGATATGCCAAAAGGTTTCGATTTACCATATGGTTGGGGAAGAGCCAGAAAACCTAGGATGAGTTGCTGCTGCCTACCGGAGCCATCTCCCCTCTTATGATTTATCCAACTATTTATTTTCAAGATTTATTTTCTGCCTTTCCTGCAGGAACTCCAGATGGCATAGAATAGATGGTGCTTATCTTCTAAATACTTAAGTACTGAGAAGCAACCCTGTGAGATGGATTGGGCTAAGAGTCTGTAATTGCTCAATATCGCACAACAAGCTGCCAGGTTAGAGAGTTGGACTTCAACCCTGGACATTTCATAAATCAGTCTCTTAGCTGCTGCACCAGACCGAAGGCACTTCCACATGGTCAGTGTTGCTACCCCCAAAATGCTCATCAGAGCAACTCCTACTCTTGTGATGATTGTCCTGATCACACAATTATAACCTCCGTTTTCTCTGCTTGTCCCAACAAGAGCCGCGGTGGCGCAGTGGTTAGAGTGCAGTACTGCAGGCTACTTCTGCTGATCACCAGCTGCCAGCAGTTTGGCAGATCGAATCTCACCAGGCACAAGGTTGACTCAGCCTTCCATCCTTCCGAGATGGGTAAAATGAGGACCCAGATCGTTGGGGGCAATAGGCTGACTCTGTAAACCGCTTAGAGAGGGCTGTAAAGCACTATGAAGTGGTATATAAATCTAAGTGCTATTGCTAAGAGGACATCACAATAAGCCTTTGGTCAGCTCCCTGCCTGCCCTTGTCACGCTGCATTGGTCACATTGAAGAAAACAAAAGTCTGAATGAGGCTTAGTCTGGACCAAGGATTTCATGATACAATGGAACTTCCTGGCCAAGGGAAGATCTGCAGCTTTAAGAGGTGTGACTTGCTGGGAGCCTTTATAAATGGACAAGCAGCCTCAACTCACGAAGCAGATATTTTGCAATTACAACTTTTGAATAGCTGACCTGGAGGAAAATTGCTTGAGCTGCCCGTCAAGGAATTTGATATGGGGACCCAGAGGTACAATGCCAACGTCCCATATGCTGTCTCTCTCTGAGATCACCACCGTCTACACTGAATGATCAGACTTTCAACGAGAATTGGCTAAAATGCATAAATATTCATAGAGGGAAAGGCAGCCGTTAATAGTCTACAGCTCCGTTCGTAAAATCTCTGATGCGTTTCTAAGCCTAATCAAACAAAAAATACAATTTCTTCGCTATTTGTAGACTTGCCAACCATCTGGGCTTAATCATCAGTTTGGCAATTCCGGTCCACAGTCAGGAAAAGCAACAATATTTAGGGCTATGAATTAAAAGACAGAGGACAACGCACCAAGCAATTGTGAATGTTGATCTGATCCATCATAAAAGCTCAGGGAGTCCCAAATGCAGTCTTTAGCATCCTCAATAACAACATCTCGTATCACGGTTTTTAGTTTGCTTCCTGAAGCGGAATAGATTGTCCAAGTGCAGTTTAGTAAATTAGGATAGGTGTCTGGATAATTTGGAGAAACTATTTCTGCAAACCCGACTGGGATCAAATCCAAGACTGGACACCCTTAAAGAAAAGGGAAAACAAGACTTCTTTTATTTCTGGAATTTTTATTTTGCCCATTATAAAATACAAAACAAACAAAACAAACCAGACTCTCTATTATTCAGACCAGCCTTCATTAACCTGACATCTGGCCAATGAGTTTATCCCGCAATTCACAAAGTTTCTCCCCAACAGGTTGAAGCTTCTAGAACAGGGGTCACCAACCTTTCGGACCTCAGGGACCACTAAATTCATAATTTTAAATCCCATGGACCAGTAATATGATCTGCCTAATGACTGCCTAGGTGGTCATGTGACTGGGTGGGCGTGGCCAACTCCTCGCCTCCCTGCCCGGGCTCCTTAGGGCCCCAACAGGAAGCAGTTGTTAGAACTAAGCAGCCACCATGAGAAAGAGTTGACAAAACAGCTCAGTTCAAGTTGGATCTGACCAAGAAGGAGACTCAGCAGAAGCATCTCACTGAGGACTACGAGCATAGGCTTTCCAAGTAGAGGGAAGACCTGCGGAAGTGCAAGGCCAGGTACCGGCGCCTGGAGGCTCAGCAGGCTGAGATGGTCAGCCAGTTCCAGACCATGATGCAGTCCCACTGGAACGAGGCCCTCCGGCTCTTCGCCACAAGTGGCACTTCCCTCCAGCCTTCGCCCAAAGCCCCACACCAGGAGGCCAAAGCAGACCCCAAGTCGGAATTTCTGCCTCCCCTCCAACCCACACAAAAAGACCTCGAAGAGGGAGACTCTCTGCAGTAACACAAACGTTCATTGCACGTATCCGTCCCAGGGGCCATAGTTTGAGGACCCCTGATTTAGTGCAATATTAAAAATGCAAATATTTTTTTTTCTGTGGACCACCAAAATTTTCTTGCAGACCACCAGTGGTCCATGGACCACCAGTTGGTGACCGCTGTTCTAGAAGGCTAAGAACTGTAGCTTCAATAGATTTTTAAAAAGAGTATTTAAAAGTGTATTTTTTAAAAACAATACATTCTTGGAACTGGGCCTTTTTCAGTTGCAGCACAAGGCATCATGCCGTGTCTATTAGACCACCTGCCCTAGAAACCAGTGTACCCCTGAAGAACAAACAGTCCAATTGGTTTTTCACCAGGCTGTGACCCAGGGATTATAATCATAGAAGCTCCAGCATGGTGAATCTGACATGGGTAGGTGTGATTAGGGGTTTGGTGATTTTACTGGGCTCTAGTACAATTTTATTTGATTGGTTGGATTAATGGAATGCTTCCTTTTTATTTTGTTCACCTTCTGGAGCCTCCTGGATAGATTGGCAGATGTAAAAAAAAATGGATCGATCAGTAAATAAGATATCAATAAATGTTAATACATACAGGCCAGGGATGGGTATTAATTTTTTTTTACTACCGGTTCTGTAGGCATGGCTTATTTTGTGGGCGTGGCTTGTGGGGGGAGGATAATGTGACTGGGTGTGCGTGGCCAACTTTTTTTTTTACTTTTAAAAGCATTTTTTCTACAACCTTAAGACGTTGCAGAAAAAAAATGCTTTTAGAAGCTTCTGACAATCAGGCAAATCAGCTGGGATAGCCAGAGGCTTTTAAAGGCATTTTTTTCCCTACAAGGGGAAAAAAAATGCCTTTATGGCCAAAGTGGTTGTAGAAAAAATGCTTTTAAAAGCCTCTGAGATCCCAGCTGAGCCACGCGATCATCAGAGGCTTTTTAAAAAAACTTTTAAAAGCATTTTTTTTAGCAGAAGAGGTTGTAGAAAAAATGCTTTTAAAAGTTAAAAGTAAAAAAAAAAAAGCCTCTGATGAGGTGAGTGGGGTAAGCGAGTGGCGACCGGGCCACGGACCACTTCAGGGGTGTGGCCAGCCAATGTTATTACCGGTTCTCCAAACTACTAAAAATTTTTACTACCAGTTCTTGTGAACCGGTGCGAATCGGCAGCAACCCACCACTGATACAGGCACTGTCTTCCCTCCAACACAGCACAAGACTGTGCTTGCATTAAATGTTGATATTTCTACTGGGAAAACATGCTTGGTTCAGTGTTTTGTGTGTGTGGTTTTTTTTTTTTTTTTGGTCTATCAGGGCAACCTGGTCTATCCAATTATGGGATGGAGCATACTGCTTCCATTTTCACCCTTCAGCTCCAATCCAGGGCCCTTCACTGTATTTCTCCCTTTATTTCTTTGTTGATAAAACATAAAGTTAACTTGCTTGGTTCAGGCTACCTAGAAAATTATCTACATGTTGATGGTTTGATTCCCTACTTACTCCTTCCTACTTTAGTACATTTTTCATACAAAAACGCAGCAGTCGTACCTTTTCGAAGATCTCTACCTTGTACAGGACCTCAATGGAAAAAGAAAAGAAAAAAAAAAGGAATAGCATGATACATCTTTACATTTCTGAGCTAACACAAAGGTAGTTGATGGTTCAGCAAGTACGTATCACTACTAAATTTATTCCCATTTTATTATTGATTTATACTTATTAATAATTTCCATACACTAAAAGACAAATCAAAAGAAAAAAGAAAAAGCATCAAGAGGTGCAAGAACAGGAAAAAGGCTAAAAGCTTGTCGATCAGAAAGGTTGGCGGTTCGAATCCCTAGGATAGGTCTCCTGTGTGAGCAGGGGGTTGGACTAGATGTCCTCCAAGGTACCTTCCAACTCTGTTACTGTTAACTAAGAAAACTAAAGTTAAGAACAAAGAAATGGAGATGAGCACCGCCTCCTAGAATCGGACACGACTGGACAAGGGAAACCTTTATTTTTACCTTTAGATATCCCTCAAGCTAGTTTCCTCCAGATGTTTTAGATGTTTCTCCAGTTTTCCCTGATCATCGGAAGCCAGTAAAAACTACAATCGAAAACCTTGCACACTCCAAGACCATTGATGGGATGGAATATGGCCAGAGCAATAAATCATGCAGAAATTTCTGGACAGCTTCCTTTTTGGTTCTGGGTGGATATAGTGTTTATGTTATTTCATTAACTTCAGATGGGAACCTAGCTACAAATAGGTCACTGAATGATTACAGCAGGTCATTCGAATCTGAATTCCATTCCCCATCGAGAAGAAAATATGCATCTTCTATTTTGGGCCAATTTTATTTTATTTTATTTTATTTTGCACCTGTCCCTTTTCTCCAAAGTCCGGCAAAGCCTTCTACTTACTTGACTCTGTTTCTTGGATTTTGTAGACAAGAGTGAAACCTTTCATATTTGTATCTGGGCCAGAAGTGAAGTTCAGCATCAGCATGGAGCTGCGTGACTTTACTGGATAATGCGGAGTTTCATTGCAGAAGTTACCTTTCAGACATGCATAAAAAAGAAATTTGACCATTCTGCCTCTGCAGTTTTCACTTTTTTTTTTTTTGCATTTTAAAGATTTTATTCATTCGCATTGCTTACACTCATTTAATCAGAATTCAGTTTTCCAAATATTATTAATAAATTAATTCCCTGTTGGTTTTACATTCACTCTTACGTCTTTCCTTATGCATAAAAGAACAGTTCTCACTCATTCAGTTTTCACTTTTTATTTATTCCTTCTCAAAGACTGGCTTTTCATGATCTCTAACAAACCCTATGAGAAAGCAACCTTCAAAAGCCACAAGCCATTACTTATTTATTTTTTATATTTACACATCATTACAACCAAAGATGATTTAACGTTCGCAAAAACTAAAGCAACGTAAACATCCAATTCTCAAGGAAACTTATAAAAATAGTAGAACAGTCGACACACTCAAGTAGATTGCATAAAAAAAGAAGAAAGAAAATGTTTACAATGAAGAGCATCATTGATTAATCACCGCTAATTAATTTGTCCACAGATGCCCTATGAAAAAAACCTGTATTTATTAATTAATTAATTTATTAATCATATTTCTATGCCGCCCACTCTCCGAGGACTCTGGGTGGCTTACATCAATCGACAGTATACTAAATAGCATATTGCCCCCTAACAATCTGGGTCCTCATTTTACCCACTTCGGAAGGATGGAAGGCTGAGTCAACCTTGAGCCGGTGAGATTTGATCCGCTGATCTGCTGAACTAACAGTCAGCTGAAGTAGCTGCAGTACAGCACTCTAACCACTGCGCCACCTCGGCTCGTATTTTCTACCTTATGGAATGATTTCAAGGACAATGCCCACTAGACGTATATAGATAGTCCTCGCCTTACAACTATTCATTTACTGACTGTTTGAAGTTACAATGGCACTGAAAATAGTGACTTATGACAATTGTTCACACTTATGACCATTGCAGCATCCCCATGGTCACATGATAAAAATTTAAATGCTTGGCAACTGGTTCCTATTTATGACAGTTGCAGTGTCCCAGAGTCGCACAACCAAAGTTGTGTGAAGTCCAGTAGGCTATGAAACAAATGGAACAAGACATTGGACACACCTATGATGGTTTCCTTTAATGATGACCAGAATATCTGTGTCATGCCCCAGCATATACCTTTTATATACTGTTGTTACTCTCTAGCCCCATCTAGTGGCTGGAGAGACAAATAACAAGTATATTGTTTGAAGCTCGCCTCACCCCTTGACCTATCAGCCCGCACTCTCAGACTCAATTTCCTTTAGCATTTGGAGAAGGCTTTGCGATCGCGTGCAAAGCGCATGCGTGAAGCGAACCGATGGTAACACCGGTTAGAACCCACCACTGCTGAGTACGTTACCATCTCAGATGTAGCAACCTTGAATAGTTTCTGCATCAAAAGCAACAGAGGAATCTACTGTAATGTAAATCTCTCACCAAGCATCTCTCTTGTAGGTCCAAATCCTTCACACAGTATAAGTCCGCCATGACATTTGGGAAGGGAGTTCTCAAGCACAAAGTCCAGGAAATCCAGTCGAATGATGGCATTTAATGGGGCAACAATCCTCCAGTGGCAACTGGAGCGATAAATCAATAATAGGAAAGTTTTAGACCTAAGCATTGGACCATTTTTCTCTCTTTTCCTTCTCTTTCTATAACAAAGCTGCCCATTCAACACTTCTTTGCATCGAGAGGTGGTTGAAGGGGGGGTGTTGAAAAGTCGTATCCCTTCACGTCCTCCTAATAGAACAGCTTCCCACTCAAAGCCCTAAAAATGGCTGGTTTCCACGCCCAGAATTTCTAGCATTTGCTTTCTAACTGGATGACTCTGGCATTGAAGTACAACATCTGGAAGTCCCATATTGGAGAAGATAGATACAAGCCATAGCTTTTCATATCATCTGAATGAGGAACTGTCGTTCAACCCTGACATGTGAATTAACCATCGTATTACCATGAAGACGGATAAACTTTTCCAAGTTGGTTTACTAACTCTGACAAGATCTAGGGAGTAATAAATGATTCAGAGACAGAAGCTGTGGGTGCTCCATCACTGGAGGTTTTTAAGAAAAGAGATTGGACAGACAGCTGTCTGGAATAGTATAGGGTCGTGTTGGCGAACCTATGGCACATGTGCCACAGGTGACATGCGGAGCCATATTGGTGGGCACGCGAACTCAGCTCCAGCGTGCATGTGCGCGCCGGCCAGTTGATTTTCAGATCTTCTGGGCCACCCGGAAGTAGGGAAACAGGCTGTTTCCTGCCTCCAAAGGGCCTGGGGGTGGGTGGGGAAGGCCTGTTTTTTGCTCTCCACAGGCTCCAAAGTCTCTCTAGGAGCCTGGGAAGGGCGAAAATGGCTTTCCCCACATCTCCAGAGGCTGGAAACAGTCTGTTTGTCAACTTCCGGTGGGACCGGAACTTGGCAAACGGGTTTCAGCCTCTGGAGGGCCTCTGTGGGGATGGGGAAAGCTGCGTTTGCCCTCCCCAGGCTCCTAGAGAGACTCTAGAGCCTGGGGAGAGCAAAAAACGGGCCTACCAGACCCACCATGCTAAAAGCAGTCACGCGGGGGGGAGTTGCATGCGCATGCCCGGGTGGTGGGGTGCATGCCCGGGGGGTGGGGGACATGCACGCACGAACCCCCACACACACATTCCCCCCACTTTTGGCACGCAATGGCAAAAAAGTTAGCCATCCCTGGTATAGGGTCTCTTGCTTGAGCAGATGGTTGGACTAGAAGACCTCCATAGTCCCATCCAACTCTGTTATTCTGTTGTTCTGAATCCACCCCCAATATTGCAACAATAAAGATTAAATTATATTGTCATGAACTGTAAAGCAAAAGGGAAAAACAGAGTCGGAAGAAAGTATTTCTTAACTCATGAAAGAGCTGCCCAAGGCTAAGCCTAATTAGTAATAGTGTAATCACCATGAGTCAATTAGTTGAGTGGAAAAGTGATGGTGCAAATGAGCACAAAGCAATCCGGATGAGGGGAACTAAAGATCAACGTATTTGGGGAGTATTCATTTGGACAATCCTGTCACATACAAAATGGATCCCCCAAGGGAATCTTATTTCTATAGGTCAGAAAGAAAGACATAACCCTACCTGGTGGCATTGGGAGACCCATTAGGAAAACCCGGAGTCCGGATTATTCCTTCCCGGGCTGTAAGGATCACATCTCTGCAAGAGGACAATTGCTGGCTCACGTCATCGGATTCTTTGAGGATACTTCCTATCTTAGATCCTACAACAGGAAGAAAGGAAGCAGTAAATGCTGTAGATGGCCCTTCAGCACTTATAATATCCCCCCCCCCATTTGTGTTGTAAATGACTCCAAGAGAACTGTTAAAATGAAATCATTTCATAATTTAAATGGTACCAAAAGCACATTTATAGGGCAGTGGTGAAATCCAATTTTTTTCATTACCAGTTCTGGGGGCGTGGCTTGGTGGGCGTGGTGTGGCTTGGTGGGCGTGGCAGGGGAAGGATACTGCAAAATCTCCATTCCCTCACCACTTCTGGGGAAAGATATTGCAAAATTCCCACCCCCACTCTGGGGCCAGCCAGAGGTGGTATTTGCCGGTTCTCCGAACTGCTCAAAATGTCCGTTACCAGTTCTCCAGAACCTGTCAGAACCTGCTGGATTTCACCCCTGTTATAGGGTAATTATTTTAAACACATATGCAAAAGATATGCCTAGGCAAAGATAATAGATTATTCCGGACAAGGTTTGCTATTCCTCCTGGGGAAACTTGAAGCATCCACCAACACTGTATATCTCCAATGTAATCTGCAGAAGAACAAGGAGAGGAGATAAATCCCCTGGGCTTATCCAGAATGAATTCTGATGGGCATCCTGCAAGGAATAAAGTCACACAAATGGACATAAAGCACAGAGGCAACAGAGATATAGGAAAAGTTCTGATTGGAAAAATAGCAACAGGAGTGTCTCTGATCCAGCTCAATAGTACTCAATTTCTGTCAGGTCATTTAAAAATCTATGGCAGAAAAATGATGCATCTACCTTCACATTTAGGCTGCTTTTATATCAGTATGGCTCTCATAGTTTCCCCTAAAGAGCAACTGCCCTCATTGTAGTTCACCATCATCAATTCCCAATGAGAAATTCCTAGGACAGTGATGGCTAACCTTCGTGTGCCAAAAGTGGGGGGACTACGGGGTGGGTCGTGCGTGTGTGTGCCCTGCCTCCCGGGCATGCGCACGCAACCACCACCACCCACGTGACTGCTTTTGGCATGGTGGGCCTGGTAGACCCGTTTTTTTGCTTTCCCCAGGCTCCAGAGCCTCTCTAGGAGCCTGGGGAGGGCGAAAACAGCCTTCTCCAGCCCCCCGGAGGCCCACCGGAGGCTGAAAACAGCCCATTTGCCGAATTCTGGTCCCACCAGAAATTAGCAAATGTGCCGTTTCCGGCCTCTGGAGAGCAAAAAACAGGCCTTCCCCACCTACCCCCAGGCTCTCTGGAGGCAGGAAACAGCCTGTTTCCCTATTTCCGGGTGGCCCAGAAGACTTGAAAATCAGCTGGTTGGCACGCGCATGCACGCTGGAGCTGAGCTCGCGTGCCTACCAATATGGCTCCACGTGCCACCTGTGGCACGTGTGCCATAGGTTCATCATCACGGTCCTAGGACATCTGTGCTGCCTGGATTCAGTAGAATCACGTTTTCTTGGATTCTATTCTACAACTAATTTAGTTCCCACAAACAACTCTGAGTGGTGTCAAGCCCAAAATATACAAATTGAAAGAATTGAAAAAGATAATCAATAGTAACAGCTTATCTGTCCCATGAAAAGCACCAGAACATTAATCAATTAAATCAATTAAACCAAGAAATTCCCCAATCAGATCCACATCCTTCTGGTCACAAGTCCCTTCCCAGAATTTGATGGACTTCCTAAACCCTGATAGAGTCAGAGCCGTCTGGGTATAGAAGGAGCACCTTCCATGGTTCCTCTAGAACAGGGGTCATCAACCTTTCGGACCTTAGGGACCATTAAACTCATAATTTTAAATCCTGTGGACCACTAATATGAATTTTCTAGAAAGTTAAATAGTATTTAGTGCAATATAAAAAATGCAAATAATGTTTCTGCGGACCACCAAAATCTTCTCCTGGACCACCAGTGGTCCGCGGACCATTGCTTGGTGACCACTGCTCTAGATGACATTTCTGGGGCAAAGGAATGGAGTCCACCCTACCAGATCTTATCAGGTAGAGAGTCATTGTTGTGACCAGGTAATCTGCAGATACCAAGTCCTGAGCCATGAAGGAACTTAACGCTGACAAACATCATTCTGAATTTCACCCAGAAAACAATTGTCCGTCAAAGCAGCTCTCCAAGTAGTGATGTTATACGTGGCAATCAGGAAATATCCATAAACTACTTAGCCTTTGCCTGTGTGACACTTTCCAAATACATTAATATGGTAATTAACAGAATAGTTAGCGCAGCTTTCTGGGAATTAGAATAGCAACACTATTAAAATGTACTTCAATAAGGCAAAGGATGGTATCAGGCTTGTTGATGTTATGTACCTTGTCCATCAATGGCTTTCAGAAGGTTCATAGGTGACTCCAATGACCGTACTAAGGTTTCAAGACCAATGTTACTGACTGGCATCTCTGCTGGTCCCTTCTCTATTGTGAGAAGGGAGGGGGAAGGGGAGAGGGAAGGGAAGGGAGAGAGGGAGAGAGAGAGAGGGAGGGAGGGGGGAGAGAGAGTGAGCAATAAGAGCTATTGAAAAAAATCATAGAATCATGGGGCTGGAATGGACCTTAGAGGTCTTCTAGTCCAACCCCCAGCCCAAGGAAGGAGACTTTATTGCATCCTGTACAAATAGATGCACAATCTTTGCTTGAAATCCTACAGCAATGGAGCACCCTATTTCTATAAAATAAAATTAACGATGCTAACCCCAATGAGGTGTAAGCATACTGCACAAAGTTAAAATAATGTTTAAATAGAGGGATCCGACTTGGCTTGTTTTCCTGATTATCTCATCCTTCTTCTTTTTGATTACGTATCTTTTATACTAACAAATCTCTTAGGATTGCTTGTTTGTATTGATTACTGATCTGCACCAATTGTTCTACTAGGCCTTTTAGCTGAGAAGGGTAAAAATATGCTAAAATACGGAAATCAAACAATCAAAGCTACTTTCCTCAGATTATACTGAAGCCTGCATTTTTCACACGTTTGTGCTAATCTTACAACTACTGTGCCAATTTTATAGTAAACTGGTGCTAACTTGAGTTCTAGCAAAAAAAAAAAATCTGACGTTCTAAGGAATTGGAAAATACATTCCAATGTTGCTTGCTTCACTTGAATCTAACTTTTTGCCATCAGATCTTCCTTTAGTTTAATCTTTATGTGCCCACCTCCCCTAATAATACAAAGATCAAAATGAAGATAAATGAACAATGAAAACAATACAATGACGATCCAGCTTGGATCATCAGAGGCTTTTAAAAGAAAAAAAGCCTCTTCCGATCAGGCAACTCAGCTTGGATCCTCAGAGGCTTTTAAAAGATTTTTTTCTACAATCTCTTCAGAGGTTGTAGAAAGAATGCTTTTAAAAGCCTCTGATGATCCCAGCTGAGCCGCGCAATCATCACAGGCTTTTTTTTTTACTTTTAAAAGCATTTTTTTCGGCCAAAGAGGTTGTAGAAAAAATGCTTTTAAAAGTAAAAAAAAAAAGCCTCTGATGATTCTACGGCTCAGCTGGGTATGGGGAGGGGCGGCAGGGATTTTTGCTACCAGTTCTCCGAACCACCCATCTCCATTACTACCGGATCGGACGATCCGGTCCAAACCAGGCGATCCGGTCCAAACCGGGCAATTCGGTCCGAACCGGGCGATCCGGTCCAAACTGGGAGCTTTTCACCCCTGGGTGGGGCCAGTCAGAATTTTTACTACCGGTTCTCTGAACTATTCAAAATTTCCACTACAAGTTCTCCAGAACTGGTTAGAACCTGCTGAAACCCACCTCTGATGCCTACCGTCCCTGTCCTAATATTCCTTTTTACTTACGCTTTTCATGTATTAAAATTATGTTTATACTTTTACCTGTTATCTTATATATGCTTGACAAAATAAATAAACAAACAAACAAAATAAATAAATAAATTTAGAACCAAAGAGAGACCATGGGCAAGAAGTAGGACTATGCTTACCTTTCATTACAGATACGATCCAGTCAAAAAAGGCACCCACTCTTGAATAAACGCCTGGTCTCTTAGGCTGGGCACAGCCCACACCCCAGCTAGCAAGTCCATGGAGTATAAATGGCTTGTTTTCATTTTGGCAAACCAGCAGACCTGAATCCCCCTGAAAAAACATGCACACAAACACACACAGTTTGCAAAATGTATAGAAAGAACACATAGACACTGCTTTATATTTATATTTCTAATGCACATGTCTAAAAATCCATAATTTTTCCACGCAGGCATGGAATTTTATAAGCTGAGTTGCAGCAAGGGCAGTAGAGAGAATAGCTGTGAGATCTGTGTAACAGAGTTACGGCTTTCAGCAGCAGTAGAGATGCTCTCTGAACTTGGTGTTTTTCTTGCAGATGTTTCATTACCAAACTAGATAACATCATCAGTGCTAGAACGGAGTGAGATTTGCTCCTATTTTTATATACTAATGGCTTACCCTATCAGTGTTGTTCTTCATGGTTCCTTGATCTACATGCCACTCAAAAGAGATAATCAAAAAGCCCAAAAGGAAACAAAAAACCCCCAAAACACTTGTAGGAAGTTAGCACCCACTCCTTTCCTAGAAGAATGAAATATTTTAGGAAATATAAAAAAGGCAGAATATTATGTTTCCCTGGATGAGAAATGGAGAAGCATGTTTTAAAGATGAAGCAGCTCCCACCTTCTTGCCCCCCCACCCTTTGTCAATGCGCCAGAGGCAGAAACTCAATTCCCTCCCATTTTTGTCAATGGACCATCATCTGCAACACAATAGGACCCATCTAGTAACAGAAATTAACACAATAGGACCCATCTAGCAACAGAAACTCACCACATGGCACCTGGGAAGATTACATCAGCCAGCAAGGCTAGCTAAGACCCCCACCCCCTGGGAGTCTGACAACCAATCAGGATACTCTTTCTGGGCCCCAGGAAGTTCAAAGCCAGAGAGGACATAAACCATCTTTCCAAGCAGTCTCCATGTTTCCAGTGTCTTTTTCCCCACTTGGAGCTGAACCCAGAAGGATATTTCTTCTAACACACTTCCTCACAAACAATCAACATCCATATGAGCAAAGGTTAACCAAGGTTAACAACAGAACAAGTGAAGAATACCCCAATCAAGAAGCTACCAACACAAATAAACAAGCTAATAATAAACAACAGCCTCATTAAGACCACCAAGAACAATCCCATCAACACTGATAGGACAAGCCACTAGTATATAAAAACAAGAGCAAACCCCAGTCCCTTCTAACACTGATGATGTTACCTAGTTTGGTAATGAAACATATTGCAAAAAAAAAACAAAAAACGACCAAGCTCAGAGACCCCAGAGTTCAACCCTGAGCTACAAGTATTTTCTTCTGTTGGTACCAATATAAAATACCTGCCCAAAAGGAATCATGTTATATTCCACGAATAATACTGATGACCCAACCCCTAATCTATTATTATTCTTTCCTTCCTGAAAAAGTGTAAGAGTTCTAAACTCAGCCTATAAGCTACAGTCCCTCTTTGGTCTATAACTGTAACTTATTTAATAAAATAAGATGCAGATGATCCATTTTTGGTAGTTTGAGCATACTTTCCTTATTCTAGTTTACCTTTCTGCTGGGGTGGGCTGCTGGGTTCGAGAGGGACCATCCTCTGCTACCATTTGTCAGATATATACTGATGGTCGTGCTCATTCAGTCTATGAGGAAGTTATTCTTCCCATCCATCTCAGCAAGACAACAGTGAACTTCTCTCCCTCTCAACATCTGAGTCATACAGTTAGGGTAACAAATGCAACAGGACACCCTGTTCATTATTGTATATTTGTAAATAATAAAATAACTTTTTGAATCTGAAGCTGTATGGCCTAAATAACTTCCTCATAGACTGAATGAGCACGACCATCAGTATATATCTGACAAATAGGGGTTCAGGAGAACCTCTAGCTAAGATTCTGTGCAATTCGGAGAACCCCCAAATCCCACTCCTGGTTGGCCCCGCCCCACCCGCCCCGCCCCTCCCAGGAGTCCCCATGGAGCCCGTTTTGGATGTAGGTAAGTGCAGGGTGTGCATGGAGGCTCGGGGAGGGTGAAAAACGGGTCTACGAGAGGTTCAGGAAAACGGGCCTGTTTCTGGCCTCCGGAACCTGGGGAGGCCATTTTCGCCCTTCCGGACGCTCGAGAAAAGCCTCCAGAGCCCAGGGAGAGCAAAAACACACACAACCCGCCGTGGTGGAGGCCAACTAGGCCACACCCACCATGACCGCACCCATCCAGCAACCGGGCAGAGAACCCCTTGCTAAAAATTTTTGAAGCCCACCCCTGCACTTCTGTGCTGCAGTCTATGTTTTTCTTGTCTGCTCTCTTGATACCTGGCAGGAATCATGGCCTTCCAAAGATGCAAAACCAGCACAGAGCATCTGAGGCGTGATCCCTCCAGGGTGATTGAAGTAGTAGTTTTGCTCACAGAGGTCATTGGCCACCAGTGGGACATGCATTTGCTGTAGACGGGTAGCAAGGCCTCCAACTATAAAACAGTAGAAGAATATTTCAGAGTAATGCATTATTTATTTATTTATTTATTTTATTTATTTATGTCCCTCGCATCCTGGACATAAATTGTTTCAACTCCTACCATCAAAATGATGCTATGGAGCACAGCCTGATTTAGCACAGTCTGATTTAGCACGAGCAGTTGATTGGCGGTTGAATTGGCCTCCCGGAATACCACCGGTCAGCTGTTCCAGGCTGCGGGGATCACCACTGCCATAACCGCCCATCGCCCCTGCCCATTGCCGCCTCCGCACACCCCATTTTCAGCCTCTGTGCATCCCATTTTTGGCCTCCGCGCATCCCGTTTTTGACCCGTTCCAGGTGGCAGGGATTGGCAGTGATAGGCAGCAGCTGTGATAGGACCTGGAGCAGGCGAGCGGAGGCCAAAGATGGGACGCAAAGATGCCAAAAATAGGGCACACAGAGGTGGCGATAGGCGGCGACGATGGGTGGTGGCGATCCCCGCAGCCTGGAACAGTTGATCAGTGGTATTTTGGGAGGCCAATTCAACCACCAATCAGCTGCTTGTGCTAAATCAGGTTGTGCTGAAACTGACCAGGCTGTTTGCTATTTGCTGCAAGGAGGCAAATTGCTGGGAGGCAGAGGCAGATTTTTTTTTCTCTTGTTTTCCTCCACAAAAGCTAGGTGCGTCTTATGGTCCGGAGCATCTTATAGTGCGAAAAATACAGTAGTTCTAAGAATAGGTTCATTTGATTCTGAATTCCGAAGTGCTACAGAATAAACATTTCTGCATGGATATAAAAGCTATATAAATTGATTTGGATGCATTCAAGTTGATATAAATAAACTTGCTGAGTTGATTAAAAGATCTGATTTGGCACAGAGATTCAACTGGTACATTTTCAAATTGAATTCCCAAATCAAATATTCATACCCCTAATATATATTTACCCAGGATGTGTGCAGTGCGCTCACGCTGCTTGTACATTGATCTCAAAATGCAGAATCTCTCTTCTTATTAAATGTCATGGTGTGTCCCTCTAAATCAGTGGTTCTTAAAACTGTCTGACCTTATTATTTCTTTTCATGGCCTTGAATTATGTCATTATTCCCATTAAAAACAAACAAACTCTTGTTTTACATAAGCATCTTGGCTGCGGCAGTCCTCAACTCACAAAACAAGCAATTATAAATTGCTCCATCACCCCTCAGGAAATCTCCAAATTGCTCCCTTGGATAATTACCCCCAGTTTAAGAATCACTGCTCTAAATGGAGAAGAACAATAAAAGGAGATTGCCAAATTTCACATCAGGATTTGGTGGTAAATCACAGGTCTCTAAATTGCTTTAATCTGAATTGCTCTAGTTAGATTTTCCAGCAAACTTCCAGACAGAACGTGGCTAGATTACTGTAGAAACTAGACATAAACAAAGCCTCAAATGTAAGAATACAGAATAACAGAGTTGGAAGGGATCTTGAAGATCTTCTAGTCCAATCCCCTGCTCAAGTAGGAGACCCTACATCAGGGGTGTCAAACTCAAGGCCTGTGAGTGGAATGCGTCCCACAGGGTGCTTAGATCTGGCCCACAGGACTGGCCTGGAAACAGCAAAGGACTGGCCCACAGTGCCTCTGCCACCAAAAACGGCACTTGGGAGGGCGCACATGGCCTACCGGGCTCCATTTTCACTGGCAGAGGGTTATCAAAACAAACTAAAAAAACAGAACAAAAGGAGAAATGTTTCCGCTTTTGCATTTGAGCATGCATGGAGAGGCAGGAAAGGAGAAAAGGAAAGAGGAAAGACAAAGAAAAAGAAGGGAAGATGGGAAGAGAGCAAGGAAGGAAAAATAAGAAAAGAGGGGAAAGAAGAAGAAAGGAGAAGAAAGAGGGAAGGAAGGAAGGAAGGAAGGAAGGAAGGAAGGAAGGAAGGAAGGAAGGAAGGAGAAGGAAGGAAGGAAGAAAGATTATAATAAGACTGAGGGTCGGTCTCAGGAAAGTCCTGCCTTAGCACTTGGCCACCACAGGTGCCCCCAACATGAGTTCCATGTCATGCCCACCATGGCCACGCCCACCCCACCCCGACCCTCCAAGATCAAACACAACCCTGATGCGGCCCTCAATGAAATTGAGCTTGATTGCCCTACCCCCGTGATGGTGATCCTCGTGATGGTGACGTGGAGCTGTATCGGTGGGCACACGAGCTCAGCTTTGGCACGCACGCATGCGCCGGCCAGCTGATTTTTGGACCTTCTGGGCCCACCAGAAGTCAGGAAACACACTGTTTCTGGCCTCCAGAGGGCCTCGGAGGGCGGAGAGGCCGTTTTCACCCTCCCCAGGCTCCTAGAAAGACTCTGGAGCCTGGGGAGAGCGAAAAACAGGCCTACCGTGCCCACCATGCCACGGCGTGCCAAAAGTGGGGGGGGAGCATGGGGAGGCGGGGCGCATAGAATTATGGATGTGGGCACACGTGCGTGTGACCCCACCGTGTTCCCACCGCTTTTGGCACGCAATGGCAAAAAGGTTAGCCATCACGGCCCTACCCCATCCTGGACAAATGGCTGTCCAGGATCTCTTCAGTGATGGAGCATCCACAATTTCTGGAGCCAAGCATATCCATTGTTCTCACAGTCAGGAAAGTTCTCCTTAGTTCTAGATTGGTTCTCTCCTATTTTTGCTAAGCTTTAACTAAGATGGAGACAGAGCCTTGACAGTGTCAACGGCGCTCGAAGGAGAAAATGGACTTCACCTTCTTGGAAACTTGCCCAGCCAGTCACAGTACAAAGCACAAAGGATGGCAGCAGCTCCATGGAACTTGGCAGGCATACAGGCCTCACCGCTGCACTATAGATCAGAGGCGTTTTCAGCTGGACGAGGGCAATATCAGAATCATAACTTGCGACATCAAAGGCCGGGTGCACCGTAATGCTCGCGACGCTTTTCACCTGCATCAAGAGAACGAAATCAATAGAATCAGTATCCAGCCTTTTTCACTCAGTAGTAGCCATTTAGCGGGGGGATAGGGAGTAGGCGAGGAGGGGAAATACCAGTTTAGTTACAAATTACATTCTTAGCCAACATCTCTTTGTAAAATAATCAGCAACTTCCTCGTCGGGGCTCTCCCTAATCAATAAATGCTCCTGCAGCAAGAATTGTTTCTATTTTTTTTAAAAAAAAATTAGGCTGTAGCAAACACTGAATTAAGATAAGAGCTGCCATAGTGCTGCCTTTGGCTGATAAGCAATGAACCTCCTTATTTTAGCCCACACTTGATATAAATTGGGCACCTTTCATTCTTGCTGCAACATAATTCCTTCTTCCTGCCAGCATCCCCATCTGAACAAATATACCACACAATATGCCCTTTCCTTTCACTAACACTTCCATTCTGCCATGTCGGACAAAACTCTTAAATAAATATATATATTTATTTAAGAGTTTTAAATATATATATATCTTGTATTATAAGATATATATAATATCCATATCTATCTATATCGATATCTATCTATCTATCTATCTATCTATCTATCTATCTATCTATCTATCTATCTATCTAAATAAATAAATAAATATATATATATATAAAATATCTATCTATCTATCTATCTATCTATCTATCTATCTATCTATCTATCTATCTATCTATAATTTATTTATATATATAATTTACTGCTAGGGTTGTTGACTCAAAACATTAAGCCTGAAAGTTTTTAAACCAAGATTTGTTGCCCAAGCTAGAATCAGTTTCAACCAGGGTCATTTATTCCCCCCCCCCCCCCACAACCCCCCCAAAGTAGTTAAGTTTAAAAAATCATAATTTTTTTTTCCGGACAAATGAAAAAAATGTGGTTAAATCAAATCATATCGTCACCGCTACCGGCTCGGGAGAACCAGGCTGAACCGGGAGGAACCCACCACTGGTCATTGGGTGTTGTGCCTTGTGATTCTTGACGAGTGTATCTTGTCTTTTTATGTACACTGAGACCATATACACCAAAGACAAATTCCTTGTATGTCCAACCACACTTGGCCAATAAAGAATTCTATTCTATTCTTTTAAAAAAACTTCATATAGCCTTCAGTATAATGAAAAATGTAGCTCAGGATACAATCAGTTTGGGCTTTCGGCAAGAACAATTTATGCCATCCTCACCAAAATGACCAAAGAGAATGAGCAGGCTGAGTTGGATGGTGGGATTAAATTTGTCATCCATTTGGAATCATTGTACAGCTATAAGAGACCCAAGTCCAGCCTCTGTGAATTTCACTGACCCTTATCTAGCATCACTTTAGCTTTGACCAATGGATCAATGGGGGGAGAGGGGGGGGAGGGAGGAAGGGAGGGAGAGAGAGATGACAAAAGGGTTTTGTGGTTCCCGTTGTTTTTTAACAACCGGTTCTCTGCCCTAATGACCAGCTGGGTAGGAGTGGCGGGGGGGGGTCATGTGACTGGTGAAAGTGAATGATGTTGAGTTGGCCACTCCCACTGAGGTTTTGTGGCTCCTGGTGTTTTCTTTTCTGTGGGAAACGGGTCCAAATGGCTCTTTGAGTGTTTAAGGTTGCAGACCCCTGAGCTAGGTACTAGGCCTAGGAACCATGAGTGCACTATGCAAACAGCTCAGGGTATTCCCCATTGTCTGCCTTCTTACTCTCCTGTAATCCCTTCTTCTCCAATCTCTTTGTTTTGCAAGTGGGTGGTGAAGATGGAAATGTATCAGACACAGTAAAGATTACCTACAGAGATTGCATGGGGTTTTTTTTTTCTCCTCGCTAATTTAAGAATAGTGCAAGAATTTTCCCAGTCGTACCTGAAGATGCCGAATAGGGGCTGAACCAAGGACCGCAAGTGCATAAAACAGGTGAGGAAAAAGGAACATAAAACTAAGCTTGTCTCTACCTGCTCAGCAGCTTCTTTCAGTGTTCTGTCATGGTTTCCAGCAACCACAGTCCAATACGATGGGTTATTTGTTCTAAAAAAGAAAGGGCTCCGTTGCTGTTAAATCATGTTTTTATGTAACTGAAAAATGTCAACAAAATATATTTTAACTTTCAATTTAACTTCTTTTACTTTTGAATTTAACTTGTTCCTGCAACAAATCCCAGGAATGTTTCTCTTCAACATTCGGAGATGTCTTCGTTATAGTCATATCCACTCTGCTTCAGGACTCTGCCGGAACTGAAGCATAATAGTATTCTTCCCAGGTCTAAATTCAATCTTACCTACTTTATTCCAAATAAACAGAGTCTACGGAAGGCTGCTTTGCCCGGTTTAACATCTTACATCTGTACTTACATCGTTACACAATGAGCAGCTGTGAGCACCCAAGTCGAGTTGATGATGGCACCGCCGCACCTATAATCTCCCAGAAAGTGCAAACTCACATGCCAGGGCCAGCAGTGGGGACAAGCTTCTTCTCCTCCAATGATAACTGTTGACAGCCTCTGAGGACCAAAGGGGGGGGAACCACAGATATCTGCAGCAGCAGGAGGAGAAGGGGAACCAAAGGCTAGAAGACATCCAGCAGAGTTCAATAATGCATTGCCTGCCAGGTGAAGTTTCAGGTTTTTTATAATCACCATTTGTCCTCCCATAGATCGAGAACACGTGTGTATGTTCATATGATAATGTGAACATGCATGCATACACAGTGGTGGGATCCTCCCGGTTTAACAACCGGTTCGGTGATTGCGCGATTTGCTGATTGTCGGAGCTAGAATCTCACCCCTGTGCATACATACATACGCCAGGGGTGGGTTCTAAATTTTTTTACTACCGGTTCTGTGGGCGTGGCTTATTTTGTGGGCGTGGCTTGGTGGGTCATGTGACAATTATCTAGGATTTAGCAGAGGTACTGGTCTACCAGGCTTTTAACTGCTTGCAGAGCTGTACCAATCTACCCATTTATTTTTGCAGGCACTGATCTACTCATGTATTTTTGCAGGCACCGGTCTACTCATTTGTTTTCTTTTAACACTGATCAGCTGTAGGGTGGCCCTTTGAAGCCCTTTGGCAAGAGTTTAAACAGTTTTTTTCCCTCTAGCCATCAGCTGGGACTCAGGAGGCAGCAATAGATTGGGGGTGGGGCCAAAGAAAAGGTAAGAATAACGCGGGGGAGTGTGGGGATGGGGCAGAACCGGTTCGGTGATGTCCTATCATCATCGCTACCGGCTCGGGAGAACCGGGCCAAATCGGGAGGACTCCACCACTGACATACGCCTTTCTGTTATACATCTTCCTAGAATTAATATTCCTTCTAAAATCCAAAACACATTTTGCATTTAACAACACATATCAGTCTTAAAGCATCCAGGCTTAGCTACCGTATTTTTTGGTGTATAAGACACACCTTTTTCCCTCCTAAAAGGGGGTGAAAATTTAGGTGCGTCTTATACACCATATGTGGCCCCGCCCAACCACTGGCCCCCACCCTTTGGCCTCTGCCTCCCAGCAGTTACCTCCTTGCAAGCAAACAGCAAGAAAAAACAGCTCCTTTCAGCTTCAGCACAGCCTAATTAGCACAAGTTGATTGGATCGGCCTCCCGACTCTCAACTGATTTGCTCTCAGCTGTTTTGCGCAGGCCTCTGCTGCTTGCTGCAAAGAGGTAAATTGCTGGAGCAGTTTTTTTTTTTTTTTTGTTCCTTGTGCTAATCAAGCTATGCTGAAAACAAAAATGAAAGTAAAGCAGGCTGTTTGCTGTTTGCTGCAAGGAGGCAAAATTGCTCAGAGGCAGATTTCTTTTTCTTCTTTTCCTCACCAAAAAAGGTAGGTGTGTCTTATAGTCTGGTGCGTCTTATACTCCAAAAAATACGTATTTTTTGTCCGTACAAAACTTAGAGTGCCTTAGAATTTCTCTAGCAGTCTTTGCCAAATGCAAAAATGAAGCATTTCGAATAGAACCATTACAGCCACTGCACGTTTTATGCTCCTAGTGGGCAACAATGGAATCCATAAACCTTCAGGCATGAGAGAACAGACAGCTCAAATGGGAATATTCCCAGACAGACAAATTTTGGCTTTATCTGTCAAAAGATATTGTAAAGTTAATTACTCTTCCCCCCCCCCTTCTTAATAGCTTCTTTATATGCACAGAAGACAGCAGTAATGATAGGAAGATTCAGCAGAGTTAGAAGAGGAAGTGCTACACTGAAACCCTAAACCTGGAGTTTTCCCAATTCCCATATCATTTTATGAATGAATTAAGCAGACTGCTGTTACAATAACAATACTGTCTGGAAATGCCTAAGTCAAATTAAAGGTAAGACTGCTGGGCTTTAGAAATCCACCCCTTTTCATATTCAGGTTGTTTCCTAGGAAATCCAAGAGTGGAGCTATTATTATTGATCCTCGAGGAGCTTGCTTACCCAGTGGGATATCTTTTGGTTCAAAAGCAGATATAGAAAGCAGACCTTCATACTCAGCTTTAGATGTTGCTGTAAGAAAGAAATGAAGTTTTAGTTCAGCAAAAAGTTATTTCTCAACCATTCAACACAAAAGCGTCCAGTTTAGTATTCATTGCTCCACTCATAGAACTTATTCCTATTTTTCCGATTCTCTCTTCTCTGGATCTTTCCCCAACATACATACATACATACATACATACATACATGCCAGTGGTGCGTTTCAAAAATTTATACTACTGGTTCTGTGGGCGTGGCTTGGTGGGCGTGGCAGGGGAAGGATACTGTAAAATCTCCATTCCCATCCAGTAGAAGGTTACTGCAAAATCCCCACTTCCTCCCGATCAGCTGGGACTCCAGAAGCAGAGAATAGATGAGGGCGGGGCTAATCAGAATTTTTACTACCGGTTTTCTGAACTACTCAAAATTTCCGCTACCGGTTTTCCAGAACTGGTGAGAACCTGCTGAAACCCACCTCTGATACATACATTATCTTTCTTAGAGACTTAGAGTAACTTTATTGTCACTTTGAATGTACACTAATCGGCATACATTAAAATGAAATTTCGTTGCATGCAGCTCTCAAAGGGTCACCAACTCCAATATACACTATATAAACACTACTAAATACATCAATATTAATAAATTATGCATATACCCACATACCATATTTTTCAGAGTAAAAGACACTCCGGAGTATAAGACGCACCTTAGTTTTTGGGGAGGAAAATAAGAAAAAAAAAATTCTGCCTCTGCCCACCAGCATCCATCAGTATTTATCTGGCTAGCGTCCTGTCAGTGTGTGTGAGAGAGTTGAGGGCTGTTTAGAAACTGAAACAGTATTTGCTGTGTGAGCAACAAGGAAGGAGACAGCAAGGAGCCTGGGCGTGGCTTAGCTCTGCAGCTCTGAGTCTGTGCTGAGCTCTAAACTAGTCTGCTGCTCAAAACTGAAACTGAAACTCCTCTCCTCTGCTTGTGTTTTGCTTGTATTTACTACCACGTTGGAAAACCTGCTTTTGGTATTGTATATTTACTTCATGTGTTATATTATATATAAAGAGAAGTTATTGAGTCCTGCTGAATAAGTTACCTGTGTGTGCTTTCTGGGTGTGATGGCTGCTGCAAACTCTGAGTCCTTGCAGCAAATAGCAAACAGCCAGGTCAGCTTCAGCACGTTATTGCAGCCTGATTCAGCACAAGCAGCTGATTCCACCTCCCAGAATACCCCCAATCAGCTGTTCCAAGGTGCAGGGATTGCCACAGACCATCGCTGCCTCCGTGCCTCGTGTTTTTGGCTACATTCGGTGTATAAGATGCACCCAAATATTCACCCCCTTTTAGGAGGGGAAAAAGTATGTTTTATACTCAGAAAAATATGGTATATTATGACATGGAGAAACAACACAGTCTAGTTTGAATTTATACATGTAAACATGGCAAGAAAAACAAATCTTGCAAGTTTACCAGACGGAAGGCATCTCTCCCCCTCCCCTCTTAGAATCATAGTTTCTAAAGTGTTTTGAAATGGAAGCATTACTAGTTTCACTTGCAAAAAACTGGAAAGTCATGTTTGTTATACTGTATTAACAAGAAAAAAAAACCCAGTGAAGATTTTTTTTAAGCATTGCAAAGTTGGGTAATATAGAATAAAATCAGCTTGCCACACATCAAAAACATTTCAGAAGCCGTAGAACGCAGCTTCCGAGATTTGCAAGTGGGCATCGCACACCGCCCAGAGGCTACCCTATGAGGACAAAAATTATGAATTGTTAAGATCGTTTGGAGGCGGGAGATATTTCCAATATAATCTACTGAATCCCCTTCATGGATTGCCCCTGTGACTGTGTAGGACAGATGAAGAGGAAGCTAACCACCAGATTGCAAGAACACAAGTGAGCGGTCAGGCGAGAAGACCCAAACTCACTGGTAGCTTCACACTGCAATGAACAAGGACACACATTCAATTTTGCAGCTACTAAGTTTGTTGGACTAGCAGGCACAAAAACATCCAGGGAAGAGATTGAAGGCTGGGAAAGAGGCCCCTCGTCAGTCAACAGGAGTGCTGATTTACCATCAGCCTACCAAGTATTTAGAAGGGGAGAGCTGGGCAGCACAAGCAAATCAGTGGTGGGTTGCTACCGGTTCGCACCAGTTCAGGCGAACTGGTAGCACAGCGGCGGCGGGAGGCTCCGCTCACCTGCCCAGACGTCATCAAATGAACTATGCATGCGCAGAAGCTTCTGTGCATGCGCGAGCGAACCAGTAGCAAAGGTAAGTGAAACCCCCCGAAGCAAATGACGGCTAACGATTTAAAAACCAGCCATCAACATACCCCTATGAACATCTAAAAAGACACATACAGCAGGCACTATAAATACCACATAGAGAACAGCACACTTTGCTGGGGAGAAGTTCTCTGAAGATGGGCTCCAGCACGAGTCCAAAAGCTCGGAAGACAAAACCTCTGGTCCTGGTGACTGACCCAGACTGGATCCTGCAACATTATCTTGGGACACGTATATTTGCCTTCATTTGTGAGAATAAAATCAGATTCACTGATTAACTTGTAAAACTGATCGGAAGGCAGGTAAAATACTAAGAGGAAGATAGGAAGTTGGGGGAAGCCAATGACTTTGACTTTCCCCAAACTTTTTTGCATAAAAGGATCCATTTCTATTTTCAAAAACTCACACTAATTGCATAGAAACAACGGAATGGTGGTTCAAAGTCTGCAAGGTAATGCACAAAATAAGTCTAACATTCTCTGCTGTAAGTGCAGAGTTATTTATTATCAAAAACATATAGCCTTAACATTTCCAGAAAGAATAAGTTATATTCCTTGAGATCTGAACACGGCAGATATTTGCTGCTCCTTTGTCATGAGTCTAATGAACAACCAATTTCTTTTCGAAAATCTTTTGCCACCAGAGTGCTTTAAACACAAAAGAGTTCACACAGTATACAACAGAACCTGTCCAAGCCTTCCTTTTTATTTTTCTACTCCAAATGTCTTTTTAATAATAATAATAACTTTATTGTCATTGTACGTGTATACACAGTATACCCATACAACAAAATTCACCTGACACCCAAAGACCAGGTCCAACACACATAACAATCCCCAAACACACTCCCACCCACCACAATTCCGACCCCTTAACCGCCCAAACATCCACACAACAGACCAAGTAATGCTGTCCAACAGCTCACTGATGGTAGCCCTTTAGTTCATTGTTGAAGTGCAATTATAGCTTCCTTTTTCCTGCTATTCTCTTTCAGGAAGAAAGCTATGATGGGATCTCTGAACATTTTTTGTCATCTGAAACAGTTAACTTCCGTATCTCATGAGATGTATGCATGAATCTTTTGTCGGAATGTGGCAATCTGGGTCATCACATGATCTAGAAGTAGCAACATCCTAAAGTCAACATAGCTGCACAACTCAGAAGAGCCATGGTGGCACAGTGGTTGGAATGCAGTATTGCAGGCTAATTCTGCCGACTGCCAACAGTTTGATTCTCACCAGGCTCAAGGTTGACTCAGCCTTCCATTCTTTCGAGGTCAGTAAAATGAGGACCCAGATTGTTAGGGGCAATATGCTGGCTCTGTAAACAGCTTAGAAGGGCTGTGAAGCACTGTGAAGCAGTATAGAAATCATATATATATATATATATATATATATATATATATATATATATACCCTTTCAGATGCCCTTGATCAGACAAAGCTCAAGTCCTGCATATTCCACTCAGAACAAAATTCACAATGTCTTGAGAATAGTTTATATTTTCCTGCATCCTAAAAAATTCATCATTGTACATCTTGGAATAGTTTGACCTAAGAAGCTTTTTTTAAAAAGGATCATGATGAACAGATAAAATATTGAAAATTGACCCGTTAAATGGTTATTGTGATCCACAAGGCAAGTCAATTTAGAAGCTCAAAAACATTTGATAACCCCAAAATGGTCCAATTGCAGATGACTCCAAAAGATAATGAGTATTTCACCACAAAAACACTCCTGCTCCAATACACTACTTCAACTATTTATGTCAATGGTATAAAATCTTTTACCTTTGCCTGGAGTTGATACTAAATGGAATCCAATGTCATCAAGAAATTCCCCAGCCTGATTTGTACAATCAGGTGAGGCCTTAAAGTTACATGAATCTCGCTAATTTCTCTTCATTCCCATTGACTCTGGATCAAAAGACATGCAAATTTTCTATTTAGCGGAAGCCACTGTTGAAGAGAACATCACCAACCAACCTGAAGAGAAAAAAGTGAACTTGGCCTTGAATCCCCTGAAGTTATTTTCTTCATCACTCTCAAAGTGGATCAGCATGATGTTCCCTGGGCTCCACACAGGCGAAGGAATTGAGAAACCACACAGGAGAGCTATAAGGGGGAAAAAAGAACACAACTCCTGCCATCAATGGTGAAGTACTTTTCTGCAGGGCCCATATCTCAACTAAGGAAAAGGAGCTCCCTCAGTCTAAATCACTTCAGGAAGGTTGAGTCAAGATTTTGAGAAAAAAATGACTTAAACCGGAGACATTTTAGTTTGGTCTGCTATCTCTTGTCCACCACCACTGCCCATTTGCTTGACTTTCTTTCAGAATATAATCCACACCATCTTCAAAAGTAAGTGGATAAGGTCAGGGGTGAAATCCAGCAGGTTCTGGAGAACCGGTAGCGGAAATTTTGAGTAGTTTGGAGAACCAGCAAATACCACCTCTGGCTGGTGGGAATGGAGATTTTGCAATATCTTTCCCCCAGGAGTGGGGAGGGAATGGGGATTTTGCAGTATCCTTCCCCTGTCACGCCCACCAAGCCACGCCCACAGAACCGATAGTAAAAAAATTTGGATTTCACTACTGGATAAGGTCCACATTTCCTAGGAATTTTGAGAGCTGTAGACCATTGCTGAGACACCGGGTGGACTCTTTCAATTTTTTTGTTTCAGGGAGCCATTACAAACTACCAAATCAAACCAGTTATTACCTAGCTGGTGCTCTTCTTCAGTGTCACCATAAACAACAACAGCATCATAAATACAATCCTGGCTGATTTCAACTGCAAAGTCTTCAAACTCCAACTGAAAGGAGGAAAACATTAGCATTCACTCCCATAGAGCATACACAACAGCATTCCCATCCTTATGCCCTCTAGGACTTCTGATGGTACATTCTAGAAATTGTGGCCCTATCTTACCTCAAGGGCATCTAATGAAACAACATCTCTCAGGCCATAACAAAAAAAAAACCAACCCTCTATCCCAACCTGACCAAGGAGCACAGCAAAGCAAAGCAAGACATGATTTTTGGTCCTTGAGACCGGAAATCCTTTCAGCGTCTCTCCCTATGTCTGGCAGAAAAAGAATTCAGTAACATCGAATTAAATCATAATCTATTTCCCTTTCTTGACCTCCAAAATCATCAGCTCGAGGCAGTTGCCTTACTCTGCCAACGACAAGACTCTCGTGTGAAGCCATTTTAAGTGCTTTGAGAGCACAGATAAGCAAGATCCGTTGCCTCAAGAATGATTTGTGACCGTCTGACACAGGCATCCCAAAAAAAAGTTGGTTGCATTCCAACCCAGGTCATTGCTCCTTATTACCTTGATGACACGGTCCACTGGTGCTTCAATGAGCCAGTGGCATTTTGTGCTGCTGGGATATAAGCCAGGGTAATTAGCCGTGTCAATCTTGCCTTCTTCCACCAGCATTGCAACACTGCCACAGCCAGAGCCTACGACATTGGAGCAAGAGAGGCGGCAGCAAATAAGCAAAGATGTTATGCATCAACTGCACCTTATTAACTGGTAAATCGACATTAAGTTCTTTTTCCACCCCAATATACTTAAAATAGGCAAAGGAAGGCAGCATTTCGACTTGCTTTTTTCAGAATAAGTATAGAGACGAAGAAGCTGCCTGTTCCCCCAACTGCCCTCCACAGAGAGGTTCAGAGGCAAAGGTGAAATTACCTGCTTCAGATGCTGGATGCACAGCATCAAAGGTGAATTCAAAGCCTCTGCCCCCAATGCTGCCATCAGACACAAATATAACAATGGCTTGGTCCGACTCTATCAGCAAGGGGGAAGGCAAGACATCACCACAGATTTTACCTGTTAGAAGAGAACAAAGTCAAAATGAACTCTGCGGGAGTCGCATTCATCCTCCTGACCCACTCTTTGTAGCTTTAAAGACTACAAAAGATGCAACTGGTATAGCTCAAGGATAGGATTCTTGGGTTCGGACAATTCTTTCCCTCAGGGCAGGGGTGAAATGAAAAAAAAAACTACTGGTTCAGGCGAACCGGTAGTTTAAAAAAGCTACCGGTTACTCCGAACTGGTATTTCCGACGATCAGCTGTGCAGTGGGGTTTAGCTTTTCTAGACAGCAGGAAATCCTGCTTTCTAGCAAAGCTAAACTGTGCCGCACAGCTGATTCCTCCCCTCACTTCTACTTACCATCCCAAGCCTCCTTTTGGCATGTAGTGCGCATGCATGCACACTGTGCATGCACACACAGTATGCATTTGGTGCGCACTGCGCATGCGCATTCAGCGTGCATGTGTGGCCAGCAAACCGGTAGCAAACTGGTTCGGATTTCACCACTGCCCCCAGAGCCCTCTGCAAGGCATCAATTCATCTATCTCACTGGTGTCAAACTCAATTTCATTGAGGGCCACATCAGGGTTGTGTTTGACTTTGGGGGGGCTGAGGTGGGTGTGGCCAGCTCAATGTCACTTGTGTCGGGGCACCTGTGGTAGCCCAAGTGCTCTGCCAACAAAAACGGGCTCCCGAGCTCCGTTTTTGACTGCGACGGCGTCCTACAACCCTCTGCCAGTGAAAACGGAGTTGGGGGTGCTGCCCGTGGCCCTTGTGAGCTCCATTTTTGACTGCGATGGCCTCTGCCAGCGGAAACGGAGCTCTGTTTTCATTGGCAGAGGCACCGCGGGCCAATCCTTCCTTTGCAGTTTCCAGGGCTGTTCCGCAGGCCGGATCTAAGCACCCTGCAGCTGGATCCAGCCCACGGGCCTTGAATTTGACATCTCTCATCTATCTGGTAAGATGAACTGTCCTTCGCCTCCATCCAATTGCAGGGCATGGTAGCAGAAGGAGAGAGAGACAAAACAGGAGAAGTCATAAAAAGAAGACAGAGGATTTATTCCAGCACTGAATTTGGGTCTACCATTGCACAAATTTGGTCCCCAAATCAGAGGAACCTTCCACAAGAGATGGCAGGTTCTCAAGCACATTTCCCAGACTCAACCCTTAAAACTTTCCTTTCGGTCAGAAAAGCTACCAATCCAGAGAGCAGCTGCTAGTCATAATTGATGTACTGGGCTAGACAGAGAAATGGCCCAACTCAGTCAAGGGCAGTTTCCTAAATCATAGACTGAAATTTCACAAGGAATTGCACGAGAGACCTTCCACCTACCAATTAATTCCTTCTCGCTTGAATAGAAAGCAACATAGTCATGGTCACATTCAATCTCATCTTCTACGTCTAGTTTGATAAATTCCACCAGGATGATTTTATCTTCAGATACTGTTAGATTCCAAATGCACCAGCTGGAAATAGACAATTTAAAGTGTGGCTTGGGCAGAAGACATGATATTGCTGAGCACCTGGAGTCAGGAACTATCATGGGCTTCTCAGCTGAAAATGCCTTGCATTGATTCTTCTTCTACCACCTAACAAATATACCCCCAAAGCGATAGAACAGCAAACTCATCTCCCTCAACTTTTATTTGTTTGCTTGCATGAGAAGCGAATGGGCAGATTGAACCACAGGAAGAAAATATGAACATAAAGGATCTGTAGATTATATTCTGCCTTTTGTCTAGAAATTTAATGTCAATGTTTGAGAAAAACCCAACTCCAATTAAAAACTCCGAGGCAAGTATTTTCTCAAAGTTCCATTTATTAGAGTAGGTATACTGGCACATCTGGGAAAACCCAAATCTGAGAAATCCAGGTTTTCCTTCAGTAAATCAAAAAACCCCAAACCATCCTCTCACTCATCAGTCCATCACATGGTCCAATCACCATCCATCCCATTTCGAGACATCACTCCAACCACTCCTTCTCCAGATGCAGGATCCTCCTGACCTTGACCGAAAGGAAGAATGCTATTTTGTCTAACTCTATTCCCTCTGCTAAGTCCCCCCCTTCTACTTTCCCACACACAAGAAGGTGGCAGCATGGAAGCTTCCGGTCTAATATGGCTTCCAAAGCTTCCGGTCTAATATGGTTTCCTTATACTTAAGGCAGTATATATAAGGCCTCCTCGTCATTTTTTCCCAACAACAATAGCAAGAGTGTGAGTCAGATGACTGAGACAGATTGACTGAACCATTATCTCCCAGTGAGCTCCTATGAATGAAGGGTGGATCTCCCCATTCTTATTTGCCTAACCACTACAGTGTTCTTCAAATTTGTCAACTTTCAAATGTGTGGACTTCTCGGAATTGAAGTCCACACAGCTGAAAGTTGCCAAGTTTGAAAAACACTTTACTACACCATCCTGGCTCTATAATAGAGTACTTACAAAAAATATAAATTCTGTATTTATTTTTTTTTTAGTTCCTGGCTTGGTGCCGTAATGGAGAAGATAGGATAAAATAGAAATCACAGGTATTGATTCAATGTCCTGGCTATGTGCACCTCACAGTAATTTAAGCTACGTCCCCAGTTCCTCTTCCGAAGTTACCTTCAAATTTTAACCTTCACTTTTAATCTTTATGCCTGCATACAAGGAATGGACAAGGCATAGAACACATTATCACCAAGGCCCTATGTCCATGATGGCATGCAGAGCTCTCTCTGTGGGCACGTGACTGTCACTAGCTGCTTTTCTGGTCTTTGCAGGTGCCAGAGTGCTGGAAAACGGCTGGAAAATAGCCCGAAAAATGACCCCAAACAGGCTGTTTTTCAGGCTGTTTTCCAGGCCATTTCCAGGTCTTTTACAGGCCATTTTTCAGGTTGTTTTCAATCCGTTTTTGGGGCCATTTTCTGGGCCATTTTTCAGGCCATTTTCGGGCCATTTCTCAGGCTAAAAATTGCCCAAAAATGGCCTTGAAATGGCCCGAAAAACAGCCCAAAACGGCCCAAAAACAGGCATGATTGCGCCAGCCAGCTAGTCTTTGGGTTTCTGGTGCTCCGGCATGCATACATGCATGCATGTTCCGGTTTGGGCACTTCGTGCTGAAAAGGTTCACCATCACTGCCCTATGTAACCTTTACATTGAACAAGTCTATAATTCCAGCAGAATGGGGAAATTACTAAATAACCAACTATATTTAATTTAATTTGAGTGAAGTTTAAATTAAATCTAATCTAATCTTAGATTGGTTTATCCCTGCTCACTTTGGGGGCACCTGTCCCTGGAATACAGGTAGCCCTCAACTTACAAACATTTGTTTAATGACTGTTCAAAGTTACAAAAAAGTAACTTACAACCGTTTTTCACACTTATGATTGTTGCAGCATCCCCATGGTCACACAATCCGTGTGGTTGCAGTGTCCCAGGGTCATCTGATCAACTTTTGCGACCTTCTGACAAGCAAAGTCAATGGGGAAGCCAGGTTCACTTAACAATTGTGTTGCTAACTCAACAACTATAGTGATTCACTTAACAACTGTAGCAAGCCAGATTGTAAAATGGGACAAAATTCACTTAACAACTGTCTTGCTCAGCAACAGAAATTTTGAGCTCAACTGTGGTCATAAGTCAAAGTCTACCTGTATTATTATTTCTAGGGCAGCTCCAAAAACACTGAGGATCTCCTGGTGTAACCAATTGCATTATTACAGAATTGCTAGCAAATAATTCAAAGCCATTTAATAAGAAATTGAATTGCCAGCAAATAATTCAAAGAATTATTGAATAACTAAATAATAATTACACCATTACGGGATTGCTATCATTTGATTGCTGAAAAAGGCATCTATGTTCAGATAAGACATTGCTTCAAGTCGCCTAGGAGTTCACAGCCAAACCATCCCTATCTATTTGCCAAGAAGCAGTGAAAAACCAAGATGGAAAAGCACATCATATTTAATTTATTTCTTTACATTTAAGGACCACAACCAAAATATTATTTAATTATTTAACATTTACCGTGCACCTGCATTTAACATTCTATTGCAGGAGTGTCAAACTGGATTTCATTGAGGGCCATATCAAGGTTGTGTTAGAACTTGTGGGGATGTGGTGGGTATGGCCAGGGTGGGGATTGCCAACTCGACATCACTCGTGTCAGGGGCGCCTGTGGTGGCCTGAGTGCTCTGCCAGTGAAAATGGGCACCCAAGCTCCGTTTTCAGCTGCCACTGCCTCCTGCAACCCTTGTCAGTGAAAACAGAGCTCAGGAGGGCCAGATCTAACTACCCCACGAGCCGGATCCGGCCCCCAGGCCTTGAGTATGACACTCCTGTTCTATTGCATCTTTATCAACAAACTCTCCTTTTGTTCCACAAAACCATATCAAGGCAGCCCATTTAGTAATGTCCTTCAAGGAAACTCAGCGCCTGTGGCAGAGGTGGGTTTCAGCAGGTTCTGACCAGTTCTGGAGAACTGGTAGCGGAAAATTTGAGTAATTCGGAGAACCGATAAATACCACCTCTGACTGGCCCTGCCCCCATCTATTCTCTGCCTCCCGAGTCCCAGCTGATTGGGAGGAAATGGGGATTTTGCAATATCCTTCCCCTAGATTGGGGAGGGAATGGAAATTTTACAGTATCCTTCCCCTGCCACACCCACCAAGCCACGGCCATCAAGCCACACCCACAGAACCGGTAGTAAAAAATTTTGAAACCCACCATTGGCCTATGTTGAATACATACCTATTATCAAGGTAGTTGTCTTCAGCCAGGCGAGGATACCGAACAAGGCCACTTTCACCAAACACCAGCGTTCCATGGGGATTGCACTCTTCTAGGCTGGATGCAGGCGGAAAGCTTGGCCCAGCTCCTGAGCAAGAGAAACCAAAAAGGTTCCTGTGAAATATTGTCAGCAAGAAGATGTAATGGAATGTGCACCTGCAGTCGCAGAGAGGGGTGATTTTGCCAACTCAGAACTTTCCCGAGAGACCCAGATCAAGAAACTGCACAATCCTGAGCTGGCGAGGAGGAAGAGGAAAGATGTTCAGGGTAACTACATCTTAGAATCTCTAAGGATATACTATATCTATTAGGTTAGAAGAGGGGTGTCAAACTCAAGGCTCACGGGGTGCTTAGATCTGGGTTGCGGGGCCTCCCTGGAAACAGTGAATGATTGGCCTGCGGTGGCTCCGTTTTCGCTGGCAGAAAGCTGCAGGACATCGAGCTGGCCACGCCTACCCTGGTCAAGCCCACCCCAGCCACACCCACTTGGCCTCCCGAGGTAAACATAACCCTGATGCGGCCCTCAATGAAATCGAGTTTGACACCCCTGGCTTAGAAAGTTATAGCTGTAGCTAGGCAAGATTCTGTCTATTAGATGTAAGCAAATAAAGATTGCACTTGATTGGATTTCAGTCTCATCTTTGGGCATGAGCCTTATATCAATGTTACCAAACTAAATATTACTAGATATATATTCTGAAAAATTCTAGGGTGAGGGGTCCTTGGTACTCTCTCGCTCGGTTGTTTTCTAGCTCAGAAAGCACCATGGACCCCTCATTGGAACCCTGAGCTACAAATATTCTCCTTTATCAGCTTCTAGGGTGTGGTTACCCTCAATCTCTTTCTCCCTTCCCCCTCCATTTGGAGATTGTACAATCTCTTTTTTTTTTTTATAAAAAGTTTTTATTGGTTAAAAATATACAATATTATAGTTTACAATATGTTGAATTTTCAATATCTTTATATAAAGATATTTCAATTATTATTTTCTTTTTTAATTTCTCACACAACAGACATTATTATCTTAAATCGAAACAAACAACCAGGTTATATAAAAATTATATAAACAAAAAAAGTATTATACAAAATACGATAAAAGAAGAGAGAGAAAGAAAAATGTCAATTAAAAAAACCTTAAACAATAGATTCCCCTCCTTTCTTCATTTCCTAGTTCTGGCTCTTAAAACCATGGTCTGGCCTCCCCCCCCCTCCCGGGCCGCAACAGCTCCGTCCGCCTCCGCTCCTTGATCATCTAATACTTCCCCCTCTTCGGCTCCTGTATCTTCTCCACCTAGGAAGGATTTATGTTGGTCAAAAAAAGCCTTAGCTTCCGTTACATTATTATTTTCTTCTTACTGTCCTCCCAAAAAATCATCAAGCCCTCCGGAATCAACCACCTAAAACCTACTCCCTTGAGGTACAGCTTATTTGATAAAAAATAATATTTTCTTCTTGATTCTCGTACCTGTCTGGGAATCTGCTTCAGGATGGTGATCTCCTTGCCCCTGTACACCAGCGCCCCCAGTCTTTGTTTTCTCAATATCTCATCTCTCAGTTCCCTTCTCACAAATTTAATATGAATCTCTCTTGGTAAATTATGTAAAATTGCAAATTGTGAGTTTACTCTGTACACCAAGTCCACATCCCTTCCAATAGACTCCAAATCTCTTTCTAAAAATTCACCCAACATTTTAACCATCACTTCTCTCAAATTTTCCTGGTCAAGTTGTTCCACGTTTTGGAACCTGAGAAAATAAGACATCTTATCCAATTGTAAAGTTAACATTGCATTTCCTCTCCCATCCTCCACCTTCTGGAGTGCCCGTACCTCCCCCTCCAGACCCCCCATCTTCTTCTTGTTTTGCTCTGCCAGCTGTTGAACATCATTTAAATCTTTTTTCATAAGTGTCATTTCAGATTTAATTTCAGATAATCCTTTTTGCACGTCATCTAACTTGTCCAACTTCTGATCCAATTTCGCCAGTCTTTCCAAGATTTTTTCCATATCAGCTGCTGCTGATTTATGGCCCTTGGCCATCTTAGATCAGTAGAAGATGAGAAATCAAAAGGCAAACCTCCAGAGAAGAAAGAGGGATTAGCAGTCAGAGTAATTTTTCAAATATCCACCAGTGGGCGCTCACAGGAGCAACGAGTCCGAAGTATAGAGTAGGTCAAACAGGAAGCCAGAGGAGAATGTTGTCTTCAATCATAAATAAAGAAGCAGGAAGTCAGACTGCCGCCATTGCCCACTGGGAAGAGAGGCCACCAGACCTCTCCAACAAACTCTGCCACAGCCATCCTCCAAGGAAAAGTCAGCAAGGTAAGGGGTTTCACTCCATCTCCTTCCCCCTAGTTCTCTGCCACGGCACCTTTCCAGCTACAAGGGGGGGGAAACTCCAACCCCCCCCCTCGCCTCCAGGATGCCTGCTCCACTCTCCAGTCAGTCAGTTCAGTCCGTTGTGCCTTCTTAACTAGCACCGGTCCCCTTAGGCGCTGTGGCGCCTCCGCAGCCTCGGAAAAAGCCGCCGATCGCCTCCCACCCCCTCTGGAGCCTCGGGCGCACCAGCATCGGCCTCCCGGCCCCTGGAAGTGAGGCAGGGGACCCCTGGCAAGCCGCCCTCAAACGGCAAATGCCCCAATAATGGGGCGCTTGGCCCAAAGGGCCTCCAGATGGGGGGGATCGGACTCTGGGGCCAGAGCTAGCCCGATCAGAGTCTGTCGCCAGCGGAACCGGAAGCGGAAGCCCGAGATTGTACAATCTCTTGATCCAGATCTCCTTCTGGGAAAGTTCTGAGTTGGCAAAATTTCTCCCTCTGTGTTGTGGCCTGTGCGGATTGTAGCTGATTCTGACAGCAAGGATGTGTTGTGTTGTGCCAACCTGTGTAGCTGGCACTCGAGTCAGACAATGAGGAGGCTGGAGAAGATGTGGTGCCAGAGGCGGGGATTCAGTCAGGGCCTTCAGAATCTCCAGAAGCTCCTTTAAGTGAAGAGGATGAAGAGGAGGAGCCTCTTTTCAATACACAGGCACACAGAGCGGCCAAAAGGCAGGAGTGGCTCCTCAGGAGGAGGTCTCCTCAAGAGTAAGGCTTGAGGCTAATTGGCCACTCCCTTAGCCTATTTAAGGAGGAACGCCGATGGAAGCAATTTGTAGGGAACAACTTTAGTTCACTCTACTTCGCGCCTGGATTCTCTGCAAATTACTTCTGGGCTTTCTGCCAACCTTAGTAAGGTTGTGATTACTTTATCTTTTCTTTCTTGTAGGCTGTTAAGGAAGTTTATAACAGCCTTTGTTTTGAAACAGACTGAGTTATTTTAGTAAATTAAGTTTTGTACAAACTTTGTGTGTGCTGTGTTCTTTGGGGTCCATAGCTGGGGCAGAACACTCTGTAATGCAGGTGCTCATTCCATCTCAAAAAGTATCTTTAAGGTACACAGTTTAATTCTTAGCAGAGTAAAACTTTTTCAGAACAAAGCATTGATTTTGCATTTGACCCAGTAATTGTGTGTGTTCTGCCACCGACTTACTAAATATCACTTCAAGTTTTCTTCTAGTGGTTGACCGTGTGAGAACGATGATCATAGGGGAGCAAAAAACTGTACCTTTCTCTCTTCAATTTGGGGAAAAATAAATGTGAAGTATTCTCCCTTTGAATGCTTAGATATCTAAAAACAAAGCCACTAAACACCAGTCCCGTGTCATCTTCATAACACTGCTGTTTTTTGATTTGGTCACTATAGAGCAGTGATGGCTAACCTTTTTGCCATCGCGTGCCAAAAACGGGAGGAGCATGGTGGGGTCACATGCACGTGTGCCCACATCCATAATTCTACGCGCCCTGCCCCCCCCCCCGTGCTCCCCCCGCTTTTGGCACACGATGGCATGGTGGGCCCGGTAGGCCTATTTTTTGCTCTCCCCAGGCTCCAGAGCCTTTATAGGAGCCTGGGGAGGACAAAAACGGCCTTCCCCACCCCCTCCAGAGGCCGGAAACAGTGTGTTTCCTGACTTCTGGTGGGCCCAGAAGGCCCGAAAATCAGCTGGCTGGCACATGCATGCATGCTGGAGCTGAGCTCACGTGCCCACCGATATGGCTCTGTGTGCCACCTGTGGCACCCGTGCCATAGGTTCGCCATCACGGCTATAGAGTGTACTATTCAAAGAGCATCTAGAAACTGGAAGTTTTCAGAGAAAACAACCTATTCCCCCACATCTTTGCTATGGGAGAAAATAATTATGTGACTCCTCTCCTGCGCGAGCTGCATTGGCTTCCAGTGGACTTCCGGCTGCGCTTTAAGGTGTTGGTGATCACTTTTAAAGCGCTCCATGGCTTAGGGCCGGGGTACTTACGGGACCGCCTTCTGCCACCAATTGCCTCCCACCGGCCAGTTCGCTCCCACAGAGAGGGCCTCCTCAGGGTGCCGTCAGCCAGACAATGTCGGCTGGCGACCCCCAGGGGGAGAGCCTTCTCTGTGGTGGCACCCACTTCTGGAACGATCTACCCCCAGAGATACAAGTGATTCCAGACCTCCGGACTTTTTGTCGGGCCCTTAAAACCTATCTCTTTCAATTAGCCGGGCTGGCCTGATTTTACGTTTCACGTTGGTTTTTAAAATTGATATTGATTTTAATTGAATGTTTTAAAATTATGGGCCAAATTTTATTTAATCATCTTAAAATTATTTTAATTTTTGTATATAAATGTTTTATTCTGGCTGTTCACCGCCCTGAGTCCGAAAGGAGAAGGGCGGTATAAAAATTTAATAAATAAAAAAAATTATGTGATTCTAGAGAACTGTCAATGGTGAAAGAAGGATAAGTAAAAAACAATACTGACCAGTGGTCATATGTTGAGTAATGAAATCCAGGAGTTCATTCACTTTAGAGAAAATGCCTGGAGAGCCTCTACTGCCATTGATCTTCTTCTCAGTAAGCCAGCCTTTTCCACAGCCAATTCCCCATGAGGTGATGCCTACCAACGTCCAGATGCCGCTGGCTTTTCTACATGCCAGGGGCCCTCCAGAATCACCCTGATAATATGAGAAAAACCCTTCCAGGTAAGTAAGTGGTAGCACAAGCCACATTTTTGGAAACATGCCCACAACATGATGCCCTCTCCACATTATTGAGATTATTTAGAGCCTGGTGGCAAAGCATACTAAAGCACTGTTATTAAGGTCAGCTGCCTGCAATTACTGCAAGTTCAAATCTCACCAGGCTCAAGGTTGACTCAGCCTTCCATCCTTTCTAAGGGAGGTAAAATGAGGATCCAGATTGTGGGGGCAATAAGCTGACTTTGTATAAATATACAAAAGTATGAAGGCTATTGCTTAACGCATTGTAAGCCGCCCTGAGTCTCTGGAGAAGGGCGGCATATAAATAAAATCTAATAATAATCTAATAAAAATTTATTTTATTGAATGTATTGAGTTTAGAGATTGCCTTCCTTTTGGAGCACAAGGAGGCATATACAACATTTCTTCATCCATTTCCCCCTCCCCATATCAATCTTGTGAAGTAGGTTGGGCTGAGAGGCAGTGACTGGCCATAAGTCACCCAGAAAGTTTCTATATTATGCATGGATGTGAATCTGGGACTCTCTGATCCTAGTCCAAAAACCTTGATATATCAGATCTCTCATTTCATTTCACTGACTTAACATTTCACTCTTTCAGCATGTACACTTTGTTAAATATATGTAGCAATAGCAACAGCACTTAGACTTATATACCGCTTCACAGTGCTTTACAGCCCTCTCTAAGTGGTTTACGGAGTCAGCCTGTTGTCCCCAACAATCTGGGTCCTCATTTTACCGACCTCGGAAGGATGGAAGGCTGAGTCAACCTTGAGCCTGGTTGTTATATACCATATAAGGAAGTAAGGAAGTGAGCTGCAGGCTTCACTCAGGTCCTCCAAATAGGCGGGGAAATACTTGAATCTCATTGGCTAAGCCGTCTGGCAGCCCTCTATAAAAGAGGACACTGCCAGACAAGCAGGTTGTTGGGTTGTACTGGTCTACTATTAAAGAGCTGTTGTTACTGAAGAACTGTGTCCGTCTCTTCTGTCACCGAATCTAACATTGGTGAGATTCAAACTGCCAAATTGCAGTCAGCTGGCAGTCAGCAGAAGTACCCTGCAGTACTGCATTCTAACCACTGTGCCACCCACGGCTCTTATATGTAATTGTTAAACCACTAGTATAGACCAGTGTTTCTCAACTTCAGTAACTTTAAGAGATGTGGACTTCATCTCCCAGAATTCCTCAGCCTGCTGGCTGGGGAATTCTGAGAGATGAAGTCCACATCTCTTAAAGTTGCCAATGTTGAGAAACACTGGTATTGACCAAAATAATATAATGTCCTACTTTCTAACCAACACCATTTCAGTATTGTGTTGCCCAAATTTTTTAAAGGAAAAAAATCCAAAAAATACACAAAATCCAAAATGGTCTCAACCACAAAGGGTATCACATAAATTAAGGCTGCAAGCACTCAATTTTTCTTATTTAGCTTTTTTTTTTATTTAATGGGAGGCCACTGCTTTAGAACCCAGCATTGAGTGGGCCCTTGTAAGTTATGATTCAGTATATTAAATTATCAAATGGGTCAATATTTTCATCAAGGCAATAAAACGGATCATTTAGAAATACAATTCCAGCAATAATTTCACCACAATTGGTGCATTGCCCTTAATTAGAAAAAAAGAAATTACATTGTTCGAGGATGCTGTCAGAAACGTGGTAGAGAAAGTTTCCTAACAATGGAAAAATAAAACATCTTTGGGACAGCTTGTAAATTCTTTTTCTGAGGTGCTTTAAATACTTGTGGCGTAGTTTTTACCTTGCACGCATCTCTTCCACCATCTGGAAAACCAGCACACAGCATGGACCTCTGCCCTGGGGGCAAATTTAAAGTTTTCAGCAATTCACTGCAGGTTATGCTGTCAATGATAGGGAGCTCCACTTCCTGTAGGATGTTTGACAGGGACCCAGCTGCAATAATAATAATAATAATAATAATTATTATTATTATTATTATTATTATTATTATTATTATTTTTAAAACAGTTATTGATGAAACATGTAACAGTGATACCCATTGTCATCAGGGCACTTGGTACCATGTCCAAGAATTTTACAAAACACATCAAGAAATTGCAGCTTCCTGCAATAACACCAGCAGAACTGCAAAAAACTGCACTACTCGGAACATCATATATTTTAAGAAGATACTTGTTTGATACCTAGGACGCTGGCAGCAACCCATATCAACTATTAATACCAATCAATGGTATTTGTGATGCATTTTTGAATGCTCAGTTGACTGAGTTTCATGTTTAATGAATAAAGTAAATAATAATAATAATAAATAAAAATAAAAAAACGGCTATGGATGAAACATGTAACAATGATACCCATTGTCATCGGGGCACTTGGTACCATGTCCAAGAATTTTACAAAACACATCAAGAAATTGCAGCTTCCTGCAATAACACCAGCGGAACTGCAAAAAACTGCACTACTGGGAACATCATATATTTTAAGAAGATATTTGGTTGATACCTAGGATTCTGGCAGCAACCCATATCAACCATTAGTACAAGTCAATGGTATTTGTGATGCATTTTTGAATGCTCAGTTGACTGAGTTTCACGTTTAATGAATAAAGTAGATGTAGATGATGATGATGATGATGATGATGATGATGATGACGACGACAACTGGCCCTGATGGTTGATATGGGATGCTGGCAGCAATCCATATCAACCATCAGTGCCAGTCAATAATATTTGTGATACACTCGTAAATGTTCAGTTGAGTTTCATGTTTAATGAATAGAAGTATAATAACAAACACAACAACATCATCAGGATCCAAAAGGTATTTTATAAGGAATTTCAGAACAGGAAAGCCTTCTTCAAACCCAAGCTAATAATTTACATATCCTCACTATCAAACTGAAATGTGATTTTGGGCCTTTTGTTTTCTTTTTGTGGCTTTTTGATTGTCTCTTCTGAATGGCGTATTCAATATACTCGTTTGAATATTTTAATACATTTCATTATGCATCATATTTTATTTATCTAATTGGATTTTTGGTCGATAACTGTAATAAAGTTTTTATTTGCTTTATTTGCTTTTATTTATTTTATCTGACTTGGTTTGTGGATCAATCCACACATCCACACACTGACTGGGTTCATACAATAAGCCAAATAAAACTAAACAAGCAAAAATATTTGTTGAAATGTTAAAAACCCAGACAACATCTTTGCATTCCAAATGGCTTCTTAATATAGCAATTAAGTAACCCAAAGAAATGGTGATAAGGAACATTAATTTTATTTATTTATTCATTTATTCAGACTATACTGCTGCCCACTCATGTCTAACTCTGACTGGCTCACAAAACTTAAAAAAAAAAAGATAAAAAGGAAGAGCATATCTCACACAGGTTATAACAGTTTAGCAAAAGATAATAAAGGTAGCTTCCTTGACATCCTGTCCTAATGCCTGGAGCCATCCTAATTTTGTGGGTTATATTGTTCCATAGGGCAGGTGGTAATATTCAGGCAGTAAACCATCTTCATTTTTAAGTTTATGTTAAAAATATTAAAAAGTTATATCAAAAATCTTAATATAAAATTGTCACCTTAACATAAATTTTAGAATATGATTTTCTAATCATGGAAGTAATGGCACATGATAAAAGGAAAATCTCTGTGGTAATTAAGAGGCAGCAAGTTCATGCATCTTAAGGCACTTTCTCTACTGTTCGAACACAGATCTATCTCAATGAACTGTTCCATTAGTCCTGAAGCAGGAAAACTCCCTAAAGGTGTGATTTCAACCTTGGCAATTTTGAGATGTGTGGACTTCAACTCCCAGAATTCCCCAGGCATCTCTCCAGTTGACTTGAGAATTCTGGAAGTTGAAGTCAAGACATCTCAACTTTGCTAAGGCTGAAAAACATTGCCCCCCCACCCCCCTCAAAAAAGGGTTTTACAAATCTGCTGCATAAATCTAGGCTACTTATGCATCCACCTCAAGGTAGGGTATATTAAGATTACCCAGCCAAAATCACAAAATCGGCCAAAGAGGCTGTAGAAAAAATGCTTTTAAAAGCCTCTGATGATCCCAGCTGAGCCGCGCGATCATCAGAGGCTTTTTTTTACTTTTAAAAGCATTTGTTCGGCTGAAGAGGTAGTAGAAAAAATGCTTTTAAAAATAAAAAAAAGCCTCTGATGATCGCACAGCTCAGCTGGGCATGGGGGGGCCCAGGAATTTTTGCTACCGGTTCTCCGAACCACCCGCGCCTCCATCGCTACCGGATAAGGCGATCCGGTCTGAACCGGGAGCATTTCACCCCTGGAACAAGCCCATCAGGCCAAAAGCTCTTCTCCACATAAGGTCTCACAATGTGGCCTTTAACTTGTCCCTGGACCCTCTGTGAGTCAGTTTTGTGTCCTCCTTCAGTTAACTCTGTCCAGAGTAACTTCAAACTGTGTAAAATGTGGTGGGTCAATGATGGCTAACCTTTTTCTCATCGTGTGCCAAAAGCGCACAGGCCTCCCTTCAGCTTCCTGGGCCCAAAAACTGGCTGTGGTGGGGCGCCGTACTGCCTGTGCTCCCCCCACCTCCCGAGCATGCACACATGATCCTCCTCCCCCACACATCCCCAAAATCAGCTGGCTGGCGGGAGGCACGCGCACGCATGCGTGGTACAGCTGAGCTGGGTGACTGTTCGAATGCCTGCAGAGAGAGCTCTGAGTGCCAGCTGTGGCACACATGCCATAGGTTCACCATCATGGTGTTAGGTCTTGCCTCTCATTACCCTAGAGCAGAGGGAAATGCTGGTAACTTTAAGATGCGTGAACATCAACTCCCAGAATTTTCCTGGCTGGGGAATCCTGGTAGTTGAAGTCCATGCATCTTAAAGTTGCCAAGGTTGGGAAACTCTGTCTTAGAGAGGCCCCAGATAACTACTGTGACTTCAGACAGTGGTATTAAAAGCAAGATGGGGTGTAGCATTGAGATGGTCCATCCTCATTGAGTTTTATGTGAAGCACTTCAATGCTTTAGCGAGGAAATTCATAAAATAATAGGAGAAAGAAGATAAGCCAGTATGGAGGAGAACCTGGTGTCAGCGCTCTAAATCATTCTTGTTCCATCGCTGACATGAAAGAGAAAAAAGTTTAGAAGTAGCAATTTAAATTTTAGCAGCTTGGCTTTTCACCCAGTTTCTTCTCTACCCAGCAGATAACGTCACCTAGGTGATGGAGGGAGGGGGGAAATTCCTGTGATTTGAAGCAGCCAGGATGAAAGACTGATTTGGAAGATGGCCAATGAGACACTGGGATTTGAGGAACAGAAAGGGAGGGGTTTGGGATCAAAGAGTCAGTTTCGGCTGCAAATGAGTTCAGGACAGATAGTTATTTTTTAATAAATGAGAGATTTCATCAAAGACTTTGTGTTTGAGAATGAAATTTATTTGAGATAACATCAGAACCTGACACCTGGGCTTTATAAGGTCCTCTACTATGACTCCTAGCAGCCCTAGTCAACAAAGCTAGTAGTGAGTCCTACTATGTTTTGTAGCTCTGCAGGTTCATCCTGCAATAATTAAAAAGCAAGTCAATAGCAAACTTCGCATGCTACTCCTCATAGGAAGCTCAGGATCAAATACTCACCCTCAGAGGTTTTGCCCCATCCACTCACAACACAGAGGGTTCCAGCTTCAAATACATCTTCCTTGTGGGGAAGACAGATAGGCTGTACTTCATAGCCTAAGAGAGGGAATATACAACCGGCAATTTTAAATCAATGTTTTCTTTTGATGAACACCCACGAATTTCACAGGGAAGATTTCATTTCTACATTTTTGTGCCCAAAGAATAGCTCAGTGGTACATCAATGACCTCAACATTAAGAAAGCTAAGATCATGGCATCCAGCCCTCTCAATTCCTGGCAAATAGCTGGGGAAGAAATGGAGGTAGTGACAGATTTTATTTTTCTGGACTCCAAGATCACCGCAGATGGGGACTGCAGCCAAGAAATTAAAAGACGCTTGCTCCTGGGGAGGAAAGCTATGGCAAATCTAGACAGCATTCTAAAAAGCAGAGACATCACCCTGCCAACAAAAGTGCATATAGTCAAGGCTATGGTGTTCCCAGTTGCAATGTACGGCTGTGAAAGTTGGACCATGTGAAAGGCTGTGAACTCTGGTGCTGGAGAAGACTCCTGAGAGTCCCTTGGATTGCAAGGTGATCAAACCGGTCAGTCCTAGAGGAGATCAACCCTGACTGCTCTTTAGAAGACCAGATCCTGAAGATGAAACTCAAACACTTTGGCCACTTAATGAGAAGGAAGGACTCACTGGAGAAGAACCTAATGCTGGGAACAATTGAGGGCAAAAGAAGAAGGGGACAACAGAGAATGAGGTGTCTGGATGGAGTCACTGAAGCAGTCGGCGTGAGCTTAAATGGACTCCAGAGGATGGTAGAGGACAGGAAGGCCTGGAGGAACGTTGTCCATGGGATCACAATGGGTTGGACACGACTTCACAACTAACAACAATGACAAACATCAATGACACATGCATAATTTTCCAGATTTGATCTCCAGGTTTTTTTCCTCCCCTTTTAAAAAAGAATCCAATGAGAAATCAAAAATGTGTTTCTAGTTCCAGAGAATAGTTTGACTCTACAAAGTCTCTCGCTTCTATCACCACCCCTTAAACTACCTTTGCAAAAATAATAATAATAATAATATTGGCCACACCCCTTCTAGTGATATCATAGACTCTTCCCCAACTTGGAAGGTTGAGTTACAGCCTTCCTCTTTCAAGCGTTCCCCATTTTTTGCACACGTTCCCACCATTTTCTTTAATAGTGCTTCACTCCTCTTCTTACCATATTGTACGTGATGTTTCAAATACAGCAGTGCTATATCTGAATCCATATACCCAAATCTGTTGAAGTCAGGATGGACAACAATTTCAGAGACCGGGACACTCTGTTCTTCTTCATCCCCACTGCCGAGATCAAACTCACCAACAGTCACAATTAGATTCTTCACAACTTTTCTAAAAAAAAAGAGTGGAAAGCATTATTATTCAGCCAGTTAACCCTATCATAAAGTATACATCCAATGTAGTAAAACCAGACTTATGATTCCTTGATTCTACACAGGAGAAAAATTACCCAAACTTGCAGAAGTGATACCAAGCAAATTCTAGGAAATTCATTTTTTATCATCAGCTTACAACAGCCTTTTTCACCTCTTGGATTTGCAACTCCCAGAATTTCTAGCCAGAATCCCAGAATTCCAAGGTTTCCTTCTTAGAATTCACAACATCCCTGGCAAGGACCTGGACAGAACCACTTTAATGTGAGAAGCATGCAGTAAAGGTAAAAGGTAAAGGTTTCTCTGTCTAGTCATGACCAACTCTAGGGGAAGATGTTCATCTCCATTTCTTTGCTGAGGAAGCCAGTATTGTCCAAAGACATTTCCCGTGGTCATGTGGCCAGCATGGCTATACACCAAAGGCACTCGGAATCTGTTACCTTCCCACCAAAGTGGTACCTACTTATCTACTCACATTTGCATGCTTTCGAACTGTTAGTTGGGCAGGAGACAAGTCAGTACTTAAAGCATTTGTATGATCTCACCACACAACTGGACAAAATCAAAGATTCAACAATGACACAAACTTCAATAAGGTCTGTTCAGTGCTCTGTCTTGACATTTTGGACAGTTAGAAAAAATTTTCCCAGTCTTGTTTATAAATTAGCTAATTATGGTAGGATCTTTTTGAATGCTTGAAATGCTGCTCTCCAGATTTTTCCCCCCCATTTGAATTAAACTGCCATTTATGTGATAAATTAACAACTAACTAACCTACGGTCTCCTGATTGTTTATGTCTGCTTTTCCTTCCATTCCTTTCCCAACCTCCCTGGGTTGGTTAGGGAATTCTGGAAATTGAAATCCATAATCTCAAAGTTGCCCAAGTTAAAAAAAAAACATTGCACTAACACCTGCTCCCTTCAGCCTTAGTTTACATTTTGCCTGCCGATTCCACAAGCTTTTTGCACAATGCTACTCTCTAAACTGCCATCGTATCTCAGCGGGCCAGTAACCAAGCATCTTCTTCAATTACTTTCGGTTCCTCTCCAAGCAAGTTATATAAAGTATAGCTTACAGATCGAAATCTACGACGCAGTGAGCTGCAGTGACCACCACATCATCACCAATCAAACTGCCACCGCAGAAATGAGAACGGCCTCGCTTGATGGAGACCTATTCAGTGGGGAAAAGGAAGATGGGAGAAGACAGAAATCAGACGGCTGAAAAAAAAAGTGTTTCCGACTTTAAGTGGTTTGCTTTAAGGCAGCCTGGCCAATTAGAAGTTTGTTTAAATAGGAGAGTTGTGATCAGCAGCCCAGGCAGGGGTGGGCTTCAAAAATTTTAGCAAGGGGTTGTCTGCCTGGTTGCTGGGTGGGCGTGGCCATAGTGGGTGTGGCCTAGTCTGCCTCCTGCACCACAGCAGGGGGGAGCATTTTTGCCCTCTCCGGGCTCCGGAGGTTTTCCTTGAACCTCCGGGAGGGCGAAAACAGCCTCCCCAACTCTGAAGACCCTCTGGAGGCCAGAAACAAGCTGGTTTCTGGCCTTCCCAAACTTCCAGTAGGCCCATTTTTCACCCTCCCTGAGCCTCTGCGCTTATCTTCATCTAAAACGGGTTGTGTGGGGACTCCTGGGAGGGGCGGGGTGGCGTGGGCCAGCCCGGAGTGGGATTTGGGGGTTCTCCAAACTGCACAGAATCTTAGCTAGAGGTTCTCCTGAAGCCCTGCGAACCTCCAGCAGCTCACCCCTGAGCCCAGGTTGGTTCTTGTATTCTAGGGAAATCTGCCATACAACTGAAACTATATTAGTGAGTTCCTCTTGCCAAGGCATTATCAGAACCTCATTGGTATTTAATATACTGTATGTACTAATCAGTGAGTCTTGGACTACAAAACATTTCCCTTGACCATTCTACTGTGCAGCTGGTAGATGCACTTTAGAGAACTTGCTGAGGAACATCTGCTACTTATGGTTTAGCTCTGCACCTAGTCCTTGTTTACCAACCACAATTGGGACCAACAACTCCTTCGCTAAGTGAAACTACAATGGTGTTTATGATCTTTCTTCAGCTTTCCTTTTGCTTTATAGACTTGTGACGGTCACAAATGCAAGAATTGGTTGCAAAGTTGCCCTTTCATCACCATCATAGCTGCGAAACGGTCACTGTATGAGACAATCGCTAAATGAGAACTATCTATAAAAGCTAATCTTTGTTCCTGGGAATAGCAATAAGTAATTTTTTTTAAAAAAAAGCATAGATACCTGCCATGGTTGCCCCCCTGGCACAGACATTCTTCCTCCAATAATTCTTGAAAAGGACCCAAGTTGTAAGTCATCTTCCAGATCCATGAAGCGAAAGCCACATTTTCTTCCTTTGGAAGCAGAAGGGAGGGAAATCCATTTGAGACTGTACTATTCTTGTAGTCTTACATGAGACCGAACACAACCTTGTTCCAAGTTATATTTGGATATTTTGTCCCAAAGATGCATTTTCAAGAGGCAACTGGACTTTCTGGGTTTTTTTTGAAGATGTTTTGCTTCTCATCCAAGAAACTTCTTCAGAGTTGAAGAAGCTTCTTGGATGAGAAGCAAAACATCTTCAAAGAAAAACCGGAAAGTCCAGTTGCCTCTTGAAAAAAGCACCTTTGGGACAACCATGACCTGGATGACTGAGAATCTCCATAGACATTTGGATATTTTGAACAAGCATAAACTAATGCCCATATCTGTGTCCCGAAAGCCCTTGGATTCTGCAGAGCACTATTATGGCATTGGCTTGAAGTTTTCAAACCGTGATTTATGATTGATTGGGAATTATGATTTGATTGGGAGCTGCCCAGAGTTGGTTGAAAGACGGACGGCTATATAAATGCTTTAAATAAATTACAGTACTAAAGAAATGGTTTCTGGCATGTGGCTTAGAATCCAGCTGTTGACTTGGGAAAAGAAAGAAAATGTGGTAGTGCTTGAAACACTCTAGTGAGTATCCTGTGCCCCCCCCCCCCAGGCTTCATTTCAAGACCCAAGGGCAGTTTTAGCACTTTTTATTTGAATAAATAAATTTCCACAGCAGCAGTGAAATGAACAACAAAACCAACCTTTGCTGGTTGCATAAAAAGCAAACATCACATTTTGCAGCTGTATCACTTTGGAGGTGAGAAGCTGCTCCTTTCTATGGAACATCATCTCCCAGATATTAGCTTGATCCCAACTCTACTGGATTTTTATAAAATGATTAAGTCTTTGCTTTTCAGCAAGACTTTGAGGTCTGGTGTGTTGCATTTTGCTCTCCTGCAGGAGAACGCTGTACAGTACGTAACTGGAATCTTCCTTAGTAATTACAGCATACAGAATAACAGAGTTGGAAGGGACCTTGGAGGTCTTCTAGTCCAACCCCCTGCTCAGGCAGAAAACTCTATATAATTTCAGACAAATGGTTGTCTAATCTCTTCTTTAAAACTTCCAGTGTTGGAACATTCACAACTTCTGGAGGTAAGTTTTTCCATTGATGAATTGTTCTAACTGTCAGGAAACTTCTCCTTAGTTCTAGGTTGCTTCTCTCCTTGATTAGTTTCTATCCATCGCTTTTGTCCTGCCTTCAGGTGCTGTGGAGAATAGCTTGACTCCCTCTTCTTTGTGGCGGCTCCTGATATATTGGAACATTGCTTTTATGTCACCCCTAGTCCTTCTTTTCATTAAACTAGACACACCCAATTCCAGCAACCATTCTATGTTTTAGCCTCCAGTCCCTAATCATCTCTGTTGCTCTTCTCTGTACTCTTTCCAGACTCTCAATATCTTTTTTATAATATGGTGATCAAAACTGGATGCAGTATTCCAAGTGCAGCCTTACCAAGGCATTATAAAGTGGTATCAACCCTTCAAGTGATCTTGATTCTGTTCATGCAACCTAGGACTTGCATTGGCTTGTTTGGCAGCCGCAGCACATTTTTGGACAATAGCCATGTTGTTCCGTTTTAATCATTAGTGTATTCAGGTCTCTAAGCCACCCAGAGTCATTTTTGGATTGGAGCAGCACTGAAGCCTAGTAAATACAGGTAGTCCTTGGCTTATGACCACAATTGGGACCAGAATTTCCATTTGTTAAGCAAGGCAGTCTTTAAGTGAGTTACGCCCAATTGTTTGCCACAGTTCTTAAATGAATCACTGCAATTGTTAAATGAATCATACAATTGTTAAGTGAATCAAGCTTCCCCCATTGACTTTGCTTGTCAGAAGCCAGATGGGAAGTTTGCAAATGGAGAACAGATAACTCTGGGTCACCCACAACCATTGTAAATACATGTTGGTTGCCAAGTTTTCACCATGTGACCTTGGGGCCTGGTCATACATCAGTTATTTCAGTGCTCTTCAGTGCACAGTGCACTTACCTTTGCTACCGGTTCGCTCGCGCATACACACTCACTTTGCTCGTGCATACACCAGTTCTGCGCATGCGCAGAGCGAATTTGATGACATCCGGGTGGGTGGGTGGAGCCTCCTGCCGCCGCCGCTACCAGTTCGCCCAAACCAGGGCGAACTGGTAGCAACCCACCACTGGTGCTCTTGTAACTTCACACAGTCACTAAACAGATGATTGTAAGTTAAGAACTACCTGTACATAAAGCCAGGGATGTCCAGTAGAAGTCAACAAAGATGGTGGATGCAACCATCCATGTGAAATCTTATCACTTTCTCATGTACCGTGTGTGCAAAGCATGTAAAAAAGGGCAGATTTCAATTGCAGTTATGACTTCCATCTTGATTTTTGGGCACACTCACACCCATGGACACACCTGGATAAACATTATAAACATTAAAAGATATTAAGAAGGACAACCTTACCTCTTTCCATCCTCTCAAAGTCCAGTGGTTTAGAAAGAACAAAGTTCTCAGACAGCTGTTCATGAGAAGACAAACTCTGCCATTCCTCTGTTCCACTTAACTTGCCTGGTTCTGAACTCTGAAAAACTGTAAAAGTAAATTTTTTTGTGGGAAGTCTGGGACCAATTAACCGACAGTGATGGTTCTTAAGCAATTTGTACTCTGAGATACTTTGCTCTTAAAATTCTAAGATCACTTCCAAAACTATGACCATTGTTTTGCTAAGGGAATCAACATACATTTCTTCTCTAGGCATTTGTAGGTGTCTCAATTTCTATTATACAATAAACCAACTTGTGGTTTCCTGGCACTTCCTTGTGCCAGGAATATAGACTACATTGTGGAAAATAATAATCTTTCTAAACCATTCATTGTGTGAATGAAATCAATGGAAATTGACCAAAACGAATAAATTGTCCATGACAAACCATGAGGTTGTTAGTAACAGAGGAAGCACTGCATGTACATCAATGGACTCAGGGGAAAGAAGAACACAAAATGAAAGGTGTAAACATCACACATTCCTAGTGTGATTCACAGACAGGCAGACTGAAAGTGACAGGGAAAAAAAAACACATTGTGCACGTTGTCCGAGGAATAGTGAGTGTTTGATCTGAATTATAGATAGTCCTGAGTTAACAAACACTCATCCAGTAACCATCTTTTTGTGGGGAAAATAGGAGGAGGTAGGAATATTAGGTATATTCACCACCTTGAAATTATTTATTCAAGACGTGGCTCTTTTATCAAATGGGCTGATCCGCAGGGGTGATTTTATATATTTTTAATTAATTTTAATTGATTTTAAAGTTTATGTAATTTTGTTCCGTTCTTTGTAAGCCGCTCTGAGTCCTTCGGGAGAAGGGCGGCATATAAATTACATAAATAAATAAATAAAAATAAATAAATTTATAAAAATATAAATTCATGGGTATTTTTTTAAAAAAACCCAAAAAATAATGTTACCCCTGTTTTCCTGAAAATAAGACCAGGTCTTATATTAAGTTTTGCTTCAAAAGACGGGTTAGGACTTATTTTCAAGTTAGGTCTTATTTTCGGGAAAATGCGGTACTAAAGGCATCCATCTGGTTGATGATCTTAATTAGGGCTTATTTTTGGGGTAGGGCTTATATTGTGAGCATCCTGAAAAAATCATGCTAGAAGCAGTGTTTCTCAACCTTGGTAGCTTAAAGATGGGTGGACTTCAACTCCCAGAATCCCCCAGCCAGCAGCGCTGGCTGGGGGATTCTGGGAGTTGTAGTCCACCCATCTTTAAGCTTCCAAGGTTGAGAAACACTGTACTAGAACTTATTTTTCGGTTGGGTTTTATATTCGGGGAAACACATATTTCCAATGTCTGAAAACGGTTAAGCCTCAACTAAAAAACAAAAGATTCAAAAGATAAAAATATAAAGCGATCTTCCACAACATTCTGAGCAATTTCACACAATGTTGATCGCAGTGACTAATCATTAAGCACGCATCTGCTAGAAGATGTGCAAATCTGGCAAGGCTGCAGTAAGCCACCATGTTGTTATCTAAGAACACGTGTGAAGTTTATATTTATGTAGGACCCAGAAACTTTGCTGAAATAGCAAGTTGTGCTTGAGGCTAGGGTTTACATTCACAAAATGCTCCTATTCAATTTTTTAATTAAAATAATTTTTTTAAAAAATTAGGTGAGGCAAGAGGCTTAGTAAACTTTTTAAATTTCACTGGACAGTGCAAAATCCACGGACAAATTTGTGTAATCATTTAAAGATATAGGCCAGGGGTGTCAAACACAAGGCCTGTGCAGGATGCGGCCTGCGGGGCCGTCCTGGAAAATATAAGGGGCCGTCCCGTTTTGCTTTGGCCCGGTCTACCCGTGTCGCTTCGGCCCAGTATTTATTTATTTATTTATTTATTTATTTATTTATTTATTTATTTATTTAATGTATTTATATGCCGCCTTTCTCCCGAAGGACTCAGGGCGGCGTACACAAGTTAAAAACATGCAACAATAAAAACCCCTTTTAAAATCAAATTAAATAATAAATAATAAAACGCAGAATCATAGTCAGCCCATTTGCTTGAACAGCCAAGTCTTCAGGTCATGATGGAAGGAGCGGAGATCAGGAGCCGTACGGAGCTCAGTAGGTAACTCATTCCAGAGGGTGGGTGCACTCACAGAGAACGCCCTCCCCCTAGGCGTCGACAGATGACATTGGCTCGCCGATGGTACCCTGAGGAGAGCAGCCCTATGTGAACGAGCAGGACGGTGGGAGGCAGGTAGGAGAAGGTCCTGCAAATAAGTCAGACCTAAGTCATGTAGGGCCTTATAGGTGAGAACTAGCACCAGAACCAGTATGCCCACATCTCTTCAACCTGGTCTACCCATGTCACTTTGACCCGGTCTACCCAATGGGAAGAAGAAACATCGGGCCAGCATGGCTTCGGCCCGGTCTATCCAATTCAAAGAGGAACCATGCCAGAAGTTTGGGGAATGGCGTCAAGCTGGCCACGCCCACCCAATTGGCCATGCCCACCCAGTCAGCCACACCAACCAGTTGGCCATGCCCGCCTGCCCCCCCCCCCAAGATCAACCACAGCCCTGATGTGACCCTCAATGAAATTGAGTTTGACACCCATAAGATAGGCAATTCTCATTTAGCAACCATTCAGAGTTAACGATACTAATGAAAAAGTAACTTTTCAACCAAGTCTTGCATTTGTGACCCTCATAGGTAGAAAGCCAAGTAAAGCTGAAATAAGTAGAGTCACAGTTTCATTTAGTGACCGTGACGTTTAATGACCGAGTTGCTGGACCCAAATGTTATCACCAAACAAGGACTATATTAGAGAAAATTTATTTCTCTATAGCTGTGCCTATTAATGGCTTTTGGAATAGACAGATACATATGTTTGAATCTCCAGGGTCCTACCCTAACTGTCATAGTTAGCAGTATAAAAGGAGATTCTTGTCAGAAACTCTTTGCTCTTCGATCTTCACTCGTCTTAGCTATTTGGTCTTAGGTCTTAGGTCTTAACTCTTTTAGGATCTTCCGTTAAACAACTGTGAGCAGTTTGGAAGTCTGTTAGAAGAGCAGTTCTGGTGGTTTATAATAATATTTCTTCTGAGGAAGAATAGTCATAGATAACATATAGCTGACAGGATAATTAATCATAGTAACTAAGTGCTGTTTATTAATTGTATAGATATTGTTATGTTTTTATTATGTAAATAAAAATATTTACCGTTAAATGATTTAAAGGCTCATTTGTTAAAGTAGAAATTCATAGAGACAAAGGTTCACTGTTCATTGATTTTATTAACCTCCACAACAGACTACCTGTATTCTCCAGAAATATCAGGTGACTCAGAATTCCGGATGTAAAAGATGCTTTTGATAACTGGCAAGAGAGTCCATGGGGTGAAAGGGAATTTATAAAGGCTCAGAAGAGTCATGTTTAGTCACCTGCAAAGCTTTTGCTGAGCATTTAGGAGGGAACGAGACAAATACTACTACCCGAATTACCTAAATCGTAAACATGTTGTAGTACAATAATTGAAGGACTACTGGGATAAATTCAGACTTGCTTTGGAGATGGAAAAACCCATCAGGCTCAGGAGAGTGAAAGACCTTTTAGCCATTATGATGCGGAAGAATCAATATTTCACAAGCCATTTTATAAACAACTAGAGTCAAGAGCTTTCCCTTGGCAGTTGGGGACCACACACTGCAAGAAATGTAAAAACAGAAGCCCTGGAGCTGCACAAATCCTTCAAGTCCTTCCAAACCTTTCCAAAAGATGCTTAATTGTGGTTTTAATGACAAAAATAAGACATTTTAAAAACAAGGGGACTCAAAATACAAATTTTACATATTGACTCCTTTTATTCCGTTTCATTTCCTTAAGGAAGACTGACTAATCCCTCTTGAGTACGGATGTTTGCCTAGTTATAAGAAAAGGGGGAAGTGGGTTTGTTTCAGGGGTGGGTTCTAAAATTTTTTACTACCGGTTCTGTGGGCGTGGCTTATTTTGTGGGCGTAGCTTGATGGTCATGTGACAATTCTTTAGGATTTAGCAGAGGTACTGGTCTACCAGGCTTTTAACTACTTGCAGAGCTGTACCGATCTACCCATTTATTTTTGCAGGCACTGATCTACTCATGTATTTTTGCAGGCACCAGTCTACTCATTTGTTTTCTTTTAACCCTGATCAGCTGTAGGGCGGCCCTTTGAAGCTCCAGGGCAAGAGTTTAAACAGGTTTTTCTCCCTCTAGCCATCAGCTGGGACTCAAGAGGCAGCAATAGATTGAGAGTGGGGCCAAATAAAAGGTAAGAATAACGCGGGGGGTGGAGGGTCCGGGGGAGTGGCACGGGGAGGCAGGGGGGAAGAACCAGTTTGGTGACGTCATATTGTCACCACTACCGGCTCGGGAGAACCGGGCTGAACCGGGAGGAACCCACCACTGGTTTGTTTGTGAGTTGCTTCCCAAGATTGGAGATGTTCTTTCCTAAACAAAGCCAGTTAAATGGTAAAAAGGACCATGGATGTTTATTGCTCAGTAGTAAGGGGCCCCCTGGATCTGATAGAGCTTACTTTCAAGTAAATAACAGATTGGACAACATTCAACACAATACTCCTGGAAGTTCAGAAAGCCATTTTAAACACAACTCTGCTTCTCTCATGAAGAGCTCCCTTTCCTTAAAAAGCCAAATCAAATGCTTGCTATTGTGGCTACAATAACTGCCCAAAACAAACATAATTACCCAATTTTGGAAGGGGAGGGTATTCTCAAACACTTACCATGTAGATGGAGACAGACAATGGGATAGAGGAACCATAGCGATATTTGCATGGTTTGTGTAAATCACAGCCAAACAACCCTTTTAGCCACAAGTTGGAGTTTAAGAAAGGATGGAAGCAAAAATAGGCTTCAAAAGACTTTTTCTACAACACACCAAGTTTTTTCAAGAAAAAGAAGAAAAGAATCTTCATATCCTGCTGTATCTTGATATCCTGCTGTATTTAGTCAAGATTTAGTCAAGCACTTTGTCCTTAATGATTTAATAGCTGTCCTTTTCCAAGGGAATCTGGGAATTGTAGTTTAAAAGGCACAAACAGGTATTTATTAGATAAGATTCATTGGGGAGAGAAGTCAATCAATGTATCCTTAAAAACTTGTACAAATATTTTAAATACGGTGTTCAGAAAGAGGAAAGTTAGAAACTTTCTTTTCTTTCTTTCTTTCTTTCTTTTTTCTTTCTTTCTTTCTTATTTATTTAAATTATTCTTAAGCTTGCTTTATCTTTTTTCCTTTGTCAACATGTACAAAAAACAATACAATGGAGAACTTATGTTAAGTGATCAGCTTAAGTTGGAAAATTTTATTGTACAACAAATACATTGATCCAATCTTTTTTTTTAATTGTTACATTCAATTCTGGATTAAAAAAGGATTCATCTTATGCTCATTGACACTGACATCCTAAATTGCCATTAATATTGACAGTCCTTTTTTTTTATCTTCAACATCCAAGTGATGTAAATATTAGAAAGTTCATAATCAGTACAGATATCATTGTACTGTAACTATATCTTCTGTATTAACATTTACAGCATCAAAAAACCCCACATTCCTACTATATAAGTAATTGGGTGCACATATATGTGCACATATAGCACATTTTAGCTCAGTGGCTAAGAAACTGAGCTTGTCGATCGAATGGTCAGCAGTTCAGCGGTTTGAATCCCTAGTGCTGCGTAACAGGGTGAGCTCCTGTTAGTTGTCCCAGCTTCTGCCAACCTAGCAGTTTGAAAGGACATAAAAAATGCAAGTAGAAAAATAGGGACCACCTTTGGTGGGAAGGTAACAGCGTTCCGTGCACCTTTGGCGTTTAGTCATGCCGGCCACATGACCACGGAGACGTCTTCGGACAGCGCTGGCTCTTTGGCTTTGAAACGGAGATGAGCACCGCCCCCTAGAGTTGGGAACAACTAGCACATATGTGCGAGGGGAACCTTTACCTTTATAGTGTAATGCTTTTAACCATGATTTACTAAAGAAAATGTTTTTGTTAGTTAAGCCGTAAATATATGGGACTAATCTATAACCATGATTTACAAATTGTATATGTGAATTTTCACAGCACAGGAAGCTAAAAATAAAAGAAAGAGTATCAGGGTTTAGTGTAAAATCAAGGTTTAGGATTAATGTTTGAACCCACACACAAAATCAAAACCTAAATGGATGGGTTTGAATTCTTCTTAGAGCATTATATGAACAGAGTTCTTGTAGTTTGTAAAGCATGATTTGGGGCTTAACCTATTAGAACATTAGCTAATTTTACTTTAGTCATCAAACTGTAGCTAAGCAGAATGCATGAATCCAGCTGGTGAATGGATGTCATTGGTTTCTATGGGGAAATATAAAGATCTCAATCGAAGAGTGGGAGTAGCCTGAGCACATGAAGCGGGTGGAGTGGCAAATGCAGAGAAGGAAAACGGATGTTGGCCATGTGAACTGAAGAGCTGCGAGTGAAGTCTAGCACACTGGGAGTCCCCAGATTGAGGACAAGTGCTCCATTTCAAGCTTCCTCAGATTCATGTCCAATTTAAACACTGAAGAAGAGCAGAGGATTTAAAACTGTGCAATCTTCAGCCCCAGAAATACAGTCTGAGCAGGCACAAGAGTAAAATGGTCATAGTTTGCCAGAACTCCTTTGCTGCAATATTGTATTTAAATTATTACTGTACTGTAATGAATTCTTCTAACGAGTGGTGCGGTGGCCTAGAGGTGGAGCTCTGGCCTCACAATCAGGAGGTTGTGAGTTCGATCCTAGATAGAGTCCGATATTTCTCTCCCTGGGCACACTGAGAATATATCTGCTGAATATTTATTTATTTAAAATTTATATACCGCCCTTCTCCCTGAGGACTCAGGGCGGTGAACAGCCAGAATTAAAAACATACAATACAAATATTAAGAATTAAAAATACATATAAATTTGGCTCCAATTTTAAAAATAACAAACCAATTTAAAAAACGTCTAAAATTTCTTCCTAAACCAGCCCGGCTTGTTGAAAAAAGTAGGTTTTAAGGGCACGGCGGAAGGCACTGAGGTCTTGAGTTCTCCTTATCTCAGGGGGCAGCTGGTTCCAGAGGGTAGGTGACCCCACAGAGAAGGCTCTCCCCCTGGGGGTCACCAGCCTACATTGTTTGGCTGATGGCACCCTGAGGAGGTCCTCTCTGTGGGAGTGCACGGGTCGGTGGGAGGTCATTTGTGGCAGTAGGCGGTCTCACAGATAACTAGGCCCTATGCCATGGAGCGCTTTAAAGGTGATAACCAACACCTTGAAGCGCACCCGGAAGACCACCGGGAGCCAGTGCAGCTCGCGCAGGAGCGGTGTTACATGGGAGCGCCATGTTGCTCCCGTCACTACCCGCGCGGCCGCATTCTGGACCAGTTGAAGCCTCCGGGTGCTCCTCAAGGGGAGCCCCATGTAGAGAGCGTTGCAGTAGTCAAGGCGAGAGGTGACAAGGGCAAGAGTGACTGTGCACAGGGAATCACGATCGAGAAAGGGCCGCAACTGGCGAATCAGGCGAACCTGACAAAAGGTCCCCCTGGTCACAGCTGTCAGATGATCCTCCAAGGACAGTACGGAATATAACTCCGTACTGGTGACATGAAGGGCATCCGGCCAGTAAACACTCAGCTCCATTCAGTTGCCCAGACTCCACCCCACAAGGGATTATGGGGTTAAAAGAGGATGAATGAATTCTTCTAACATTGCACCTGTAGAATCCAACAATTTCTGTCTATATATGTCCTCCCTTCATTCTTTCTCTTCTGAATAAGCATTTTCTCTTTATTTCCCCAGGCAATGTACAAGTAGTTACAAGGTCTTGATATACTTACCAGGGAAATCCACTTCCTTCTAGTTGCTTTGAATATTGACTACAATCCATTGGCAGTGCCAAGTTTCTCCTCTGGGCAACCAGGCTTGTGGTATTCTTTACACCAAGATAGTGCTGGAATTTTCAGATTTTCTCCATCTGGATGGCTAATCTTCCTTTGGGGGGTGGCTTTTGCTCAATAATTACATAGCCTACACCCAAAGGTGCTTTTTCAAAGGGCAACTGGACTTTGTTTTTCCTTAAAAACCTCTCGCTGACAAAGATCACTCTTTTGCAGACAACCAAGTCCACATTCTGGACAGAGAGGATTGCTGGTTTGAAAGAGAGGCCATTAACATTGAGCATCCCTCTCTCAACAGAGGGGCAAGGATATGACACCACCTATCCTCTGTTTACAACACAGTCCTTTTAGCAGTTCCAAGAAGGTTCAAACCTTCTTGGAACTCAAGAAGGTGAAGCTCAAACAGACCAACTTCCAAGTAGCCTCAACAACTCTCAGAAAGAGTGCTGATGACCAGATGACCGCAAGGATTATAACTCCTTCTATCCTCCACTATTCAGTCAGAACTGAAGAAGCTTCTCGGATGAAAAGATAAAACGTCTTCAAGGAAAAACAAGGTCCAGTTGCCTTTTGAAAAAGCACCTTTGGGACAACCATGATCTTGATGACTGAGAACCTCCATAAATATATAATTAGCCTATAGTTTTGGGATCAGACTTTGACATGGAAAATATGCTTTGTTTAGGAATCAATCAGTGGTAGGTTTCAAATTTTTTTACTACCAGTTCTGTGAGTGTGGCTTGGTGGATGTGGCTTGGTGGATGTGGTAGATGAAGGATACTGTAAAATCTCCATTCCCTCCCTGCAAAATCCCCATTTCCTCCCGGTCAGCTGGGACTTGGGAGGCAGAATATAGATGGGGGCGGGGCCAGTCAGAATTTTTACTACTGGTTCTCTGAACTACTCAAAATTTCCGCTACCGGTTCTCCAGAACTGGTCAGAACCTGCTGAAACCCACCTCTGGAATCGATCTATGACAAGCATCCTATGGTCTTATGCCTTAACATGCTCTGTGAACTCACCCAATTGAGCGCAAAATCAGTGTCAAAGTTAAAACAATCTTAGAGCAATGAGTAAAATGTCAGGATCACAACTCATGGTAGGGTAGCCTTCCCCTGACTTGGGCATGCTCCAAATAGATGGACAAATCCCCAGCCACCAAGATCATTGTCAAGAGTTCTTGGTGTTTCAATAAATACATCTGGAACACGCCCAGTTGGTGAAAAGCTGTGTTCAACCAAAACGTGATTTTGGCTTAAAATGTTGTGCGAGCCTAGCTTTTGCAACAGGTAAAGTATTCAAGATATTGTAATTAAAATAAGTGATTAAGACATGTGATTCAGCCTAAGTTTTGCGTCATTCCTTTGTTGTTGTTGTTTGTTGTTGTTATGTTTAGCTAAGCTCAGACTAGCATCAGTTGCCAGTTCCCCAATCACATTCAAATACAATCATTTTGTCTAGAACATATGCTGGCTGGAGAATTCTGGGAGTTGAAGTCCACAAGTCTTAAAGCTGCCAAGTTTGAAGACCTTTGGTCTAGAACTATCAGGGAGGAAGAATATTTTGTGGTAGCACAATTGTAGTACAGTACTTAGTTAATCCCATATAGTCAAGGGGTAACAGAGCCTTGGGGTCAGCCTGATATACAGTACAACACAAGTTTAAGAGAAGGTAATTTAACATTTTGGTCTTGCAGCTCTACTCAAAATATTTTCTTTGAATACTTTGGAATTTAGAATCAGTTCTCCCTACTGATCTTTGTGTACCTGCAAATATTTCTGTGGTTTCAGCTATGGAAATATTGGCCCTACAGTCATAGTTCATAGGCAAGTCAGCATATCAACTTTCCACATCATGTCTGCACACATACTGTACCTAGGTTTTTCTTTAAATACCCATTAACTCGATCCATTATTTGAGCTACTGACACTCTGATCTGCAGAGTATGTCAAGTCTGAAATGCAAACATTTTAATTTTTCTACAGAAGACTGTAATTTTCTTGCATCCCTTGCAATTTCCAGTTAATATAGGTTTTCTGACATTTCTTCAAATAGGAAAGTAGTCCTCGAGTTACGACCATAATGGAGCCCAAAATTTATATTTCCCAAGTGAAATATTTGTTAAGTGAGTTTTACGATTTTTCTTGCCACTTGTTAAGTGAATCATTGAGTTCGTTAAGTTAGTAACATGGTTGTTAACCCATTGACTTTGCTTGTCAGGGGGTCACAAAAGGGGATCACACGACCCAGAGATATTGCAACTGTCATAAATATAAACCCGTTACCAAGCATCTGAATTTTGATCCTGCAATCATGGGGATGCTGCAATGGTTGTAAGTGTGGAAAACTGTCATAAGTCACTTTTGCAGTGTCGTTGTAACTTCGAATGGTCACTAAATGAACTGTTTGTAAGTTGAGAACTATACATTATTATATGAACAAGTAATGCTAAATTAGACTGTTTGTCTTCCGTTTGCTGCCAGCCTGTGAGTTATATCCATTGAGGATATTCTCTAAAGCATCTCTAAAATGTATCACTTGCTCTAGGGGCAAAATTGAGCTTGTATGAGTCCCTCCTCACCTTGTTTCATTGTTCACACAATGGAGTTGACCAGGTCAGTTACAAATCTAGCAGCTGCATTTATGCAACATGCTATGCTTATTGAGGTTAACCTTTATTACCATTTTAGCCTGCTGTATGACATCAACCCAATTGCTTAATTTCAAGGTATGAGCTGCAAACCTGGAAAACTGATTAATTCATAACTATGATTGTGTTGTAAAAAGGCATTCAATGTTTGCCGGATTTACTTGATACGGCTTAGAGAGAAAAACTTTTCTGGAACGATGGTTGCTTGGGAGTCAAAATTGTTTTAGAAGTTCCTTCTTTTTATGAAGTTTATTTTTCATTTTACTGGGAGTTAATAATATTTTATTCTATGTTGTGATTTATTACTTTTGGCACGTTGAAATGCTTCTCCATAAACACACCGACTAAAATGAAAGATTAAGTTGCACAGCACGCATTCCAAAGCAAACACTCAGGAAAAAGAAAACGCCAATAGTTTTATCATTTTTATATAAAATAGACGTTTATATACATCTGCTTTGTCCCAAGACTTCTTGGATAATAATTTCTGAGGTCAAAATCCATCCATAATTTGACAATGAAAATAAAGGATCTTTCCAAATCTTGTTACCACTGGCATACAGTACACTGTTAAATTGTGCATTTAAATCCAATGAACAAAAAACAATACCCCAAAACTGAAAAAAAAGGCAAAAGTGAAAATGAAAAACTCCACATCTATGCAATTAACCTCAATTTGTAGAATTTCAATAGCATCCAGATTTGGCAAAGAGAATTCTGAATGTTCATAGAAGCCATCAGTTACAATCAGTGTCCTCAGAAGATTTTTCAATGAACTCAGATCTACACCACAAAGAACATTGGCACATATTTTCAGAGATTACCATAATCTAAGTGGACATTTTTCCCCCCAAACAAGTTTTCTTGTTGCTCCTTGCGTATATATAGAAGCAAGCGGCTAACTATTGCACATACCCTAGGCAAAAAGCCCTACAGGGCCATATTTTCACAAAGGAAAAGCGTGCAAGCTATAAGCTGAACACATAGTGCAACTGTAAAAAGTGTGCAGAGATTTTGGCAGGCTTTCAAATTCAAGATCAGAGCGGCTGTTAAGAAAACAATCTGAACCATGTAATTGCAATTCCATGACTCCAACTGTGGTCCCCGGTCTGGTAAGGCTTTATAAATTTTCATACACTGTCATATTTAATTATCCTTAATCCCCAGAAGTCTGATCATTGCTGGCATCCTAAGCGAATGTATGTGATTGTCAATATCCCTTTTTAGAAAGACTGAAGTTCAGTGACAGAATTCATGCTTTACATGCAAAAGACCCCAGATTAAGACTTTGGTTAAAGCAAAGATCAGATAACAGATGGTGAAAAACGGGTTGAAATAAATTGGGATTTTAATGGACGATACTGGGCTGCCCAGATTGATGATCAAACTGGAATATAGCAGGTTCCTATAACCATATGAATCAGAGGTGTCAAACTTGTGGCCCACGGACCAGATGCGTCACGTGCTGGCCACACCCACCCCCGGTTTAGCAAAGGGGGGGGGAGTCGCGATAAGTCACGTGACTATGTGAGTTTGACACCCCTGATATAAATAGTGCTTGTAAATATTTGAAGCAGTGCTGAAAATCCAAACTTTCTGTTTTTATTTAGCATATGAAGGAGAAACACTTGCAACATGGTTATATAAGTATATGAGCAGTCTTTGAAACAAGGGAAATAACACAAAGTAATCACTTTTGGAATTCTGACAGCAGTGGTGTCCCTCCCTTCGAGCACATTCCTTCCACAAAGGAATTGCTATTCTCTAGTACATTACATATATTTCTATATTTCATTTATTTTTAGCACTTGTGGTCCAATGGGACTCCAGAGACTGCAAAATATGCAGCTCGGGACCAAAAGATGTTGACTTCTCTTCTGCAGCACAAATTGCTTCTAAAAAAATCACAAATCCACCATAAAGCAAGGAAGAGACAGAAAGTTTCCTTGCCTCAGCCTATTTGTTGGGCTATTCTGATTTATAGGGGCTGTCCAAGGCAGAACATCAAACACAGATGAAAATGGAAGTGTTCGGCATGGAAAGGAGATGTTCCACCATGTAGAGCAAGGGTCCCCAACTCCTGAGCAGTAGATAATAGGCTGCAGCATGCCAGCAACCAGGCCCCGCAAACAAGTAAAGCCCTATCTGCAGGATGCAGGCAGTATGCAAAACCACGCTGCCTCCGGTTCACGGAAAAATGGTTCTCCATGGAACCGTTCCCTAGTGGCCAAAAGGTTGGGAGCCATTGATGTAGAGCAGGGGTGTCAAACTCAAGGCCCGGGGGCCGTATCTGGCCCACAGGGTGCTTAGATCTGGCCCACAGGGCTACCCTGGAAACAGCAAAGGATCGGCCCACAGTGCCTCTGTCAGTGAAAATGGAGCTCGGGAGGGCCCTCCTGAGTTCCGTTTTCGCTGCATAGGGTTGCAGGAAGCCATCACAGCCAAAAACAGAGCTCAGGAGCCTGTTTCTGCTGGCAGAGCACTCAGGCCACCACAGGTGCCCCTGAGATGAGTGACATTGAGCTGGCCATTCCCGCCCCACCCCCCAAGGTCAAACACAACCCTGATGTGGCCCTTAATGAAATCGAGTTTGACACCCCTGATGTAGAGAATCTTTTTCATTTTTAGGAGTTAGGGAAATGCCTCATCATATTACATGAGTCTTGCCACTGTGGTTTGTAAAGCAGTCAAATAAACTATACCTTAATTAAAAAATGTGAACACAGTTATTGTTTTTATCAGAAGTAGAATAACTTATCATCATGCCTAACAATATTTCTAGCGCTTGTGCACTTCAAGCTTTTCCCATGCACTTCAATTGGAATGGGTCCTTTGTACAGATACAGTCATGGCCGTAAATGTTGGCACCCCTGAAATTTTTCCAGAAAATGAAGAATTTCTCACAGAAAAGTATTGCAGTAACACATGTTTTGCTATACACATGTTTATTCCCTTTGTGTGTATTGGAACAGAACCAAAAAAGGGAGGAAAAAAAGCAAATTGGACATAATGTCACACAAAACTCCAAAAATGGGCTGGACAAAATCATTGGCACCCTTTCAAAATTGTGGATAAATAAGATTGTTTCAAGCATGTGGTGCTCCTTTAAACTCATCTGGGGCAAGTAACAGGTGTGGGCAATATAAAACTCACACCTGAAAGCAGATAAAAAGGAGAGAAGTTCACTTAGTCTTTGCATTATGTGTCTGTGTGTGCCACACTAAGCATAGACAACAGAAAGAGGAGAAGAGAACTGTCTGAGGGCTTGAGAACCAAAATTGTGGAAAAATATCACCAATCTTAAGGTTACAAGTCCATCTCCAGAGATCTAGATTTGCCTTTGTCCACAGTGTGCAACATTATCAAGAAGTTTGCAACCCATGGCACTGTAGCTAATCTCCCTGGGCGTGGATGGAAGAGAAAAATTGATGAAAGATGCCAACACAGGATAGTCCAGATGGTGGATAAGCAGCCCCAAACAAGTTCCAAAGCAATTCAAGTTGTCCTGCAGGTTCAGGGAGCATCAGTGTCAGCATGAACTATCTGTCGACATTTAAATGAAATGAAACGCTATGGCAGGAGACCCAGGAGGACCCCACTGCTGAGACAGAGACATAGAAAAGCAAGACTACAGTTTGCCAACATGTACTTGAGTAAGCCAAAATTCTTCTGGGCAAAGATCTTGTGGACAGATGAGACCAAGATAAAGCTTTTTGGTAAAGCACATCATTCTACTGTTTACCGCAAACGGAATGAAGCCTACAAAGAAAAGAACACAGTACCTATAGTGAAATATGGTGGAGGTTCACTGATGTTTTGGGGTTGTTTTGCTGCCTCTGGCACTGGGTGCCTTGAATGTGTGCAAGGCATCATGAAATCTGAGGATTACCAATGGATTTTGGGTCGCACTGTAGAGCCCAGTGTCAGAAAGCTGGGTTTGCGTCGGAGATCTTGGATCTTCCAGCAGGACAGTGACCTCAAACATACGTCAAAATGCACCCAGAAATGGATGACAACAAAGCACTGGAGAGTTCTGAAGTGGCCAGCAATGAGTCTAGATCTCAATCCCATTGAACACCTGTGGGGATCTTAAAATTGCTTTTGGGAAGAGGCGCCCTTCCAATAAGAGAGACCTGGAGCAGTTTGCAAAGGAAGAGTGGTCCAAAATTCCGGGTGAGAGGTGTAAGAAGCTTATTGATGGTTATTGGAAGCGACTGATTTCAGTTACTTATTCCAAAGGGTGTGCAATCAAATATTAAGTAAAGGGTGCCAATGATTTTGTCCAGCTCATTTTTGGAGTTTTGTGTGACATTACGCCCAATTTGCTTTTTTTCCTCCCTTTTTTGGTTTTGTTCCAATACACACAAAGGGAATAAACATGTGTATAGCAAAACATGTGTTACTGCAATTCTTTTCTGTGAGAAATACTTCGTTTTCTGGAAAAAATTCAGGGGTGCCAACATTTACGGCCATGACTGTATATAAGCTCTTTGCTGAATGAATGGGGCAGCTCTTAAAACCCGTTTGTTTTAGGTTGAGCTTGACCTCTCCTCATAAAGGGCCGTGTACAAAACAACTTGAGTTTTCAGAAAAAGAGTTGTCCCACTATTTTTCTTGGACTTAAAAAAACGTTGTTCATAATACAGGCCTAAAATATATGCCAGTAGAAGAGAGCCAAGATATTTATAACTGCATTTAATCTGCAATCAGCAAAAAAAATAAAATAAAATGGAAAAGTGATCAAATCAAGAATGCAGAGCTCTGGAATGGTGTTAGATCAATATGAATAATCACTAAACTGAGTCTTTCCCAAAATGAGCTGGAAAAGGATCCCATCAGTGGTGGGATTCAGCCAGTTCTCTCCGGATCGCACGAACCCGTAGCAGCGATTGTGGGAAGCTCCGCCCATCTGCCCAGACATAATGCGTGACTGCTGCGGATGTGCAGAAGGCCGTGTGCATGCATGCATGCTCGCATTTGCGAACCGGTAGGGAAGGTAAGTGAATCCCCACCTCTGATCCACATTGTGTACATTTGTACAAGTGTGCAATACAGGAAGTTGCCTCAGCAAGTTGCCACTCACGGAAAGCGAAATGGACATGCTAATGCTGGATTTTTGAGAGGGGAAGGTGAAGGTAAAAAGGAATGAGAACTATTTTCTTCTCTAAACTCAAAATTTAGATGCTGCCTGGGAAAAACACATGGCTTGAAACGCAGCCCATTTTCAAGGACACGTTTTAAAATAATAATAATAATAGAACCAGTTCTGGAATTGAAGTGCTTTTTGCTCCTCAAATTTAAAAGCCAAAATCTATTAAAAATGAAGGCAGAATGGCTGATAAAGGCAACCATGAAGACTTTTCAATCATGACTCATTCCTCTGAGTGCATTTCAGTTCAAATGTATAGAAATCAAAAATGGGAAAATAATGCCCCTGTGTTCAAATCTGCCCAATAAATCAGCCAGTCTGATTTATCTATCCACTCGTGACTTCGTTCCCCATTGCTTCCTTGAACGCCCAACGAAGATAAATCTGTAAATACTTGAAGAAATGGTTTCCTGGTAAGAAAAATGGGCAACTCTACTTAAATATGATAGTATTTCAACCATTGTCATTGTCAGATAATTTGTTATCATCTCAGTTCAAAGGCTAATTTTCCAGAATGTATACATTTTCTTCATTAAATTGCAAACAATAAACAGTAAATTTCAGCAGCTGCATTTTTGGATCTATAAAGATGATCTATATAATCCTAAATGATTACACGTACCTGGATTTACAAATTTATGTTGCCATTAAATTTGTAAGATATTTTTACCGTATCATATATCAATGCTTGAGATTCAGTGAGTCCCAATTTGTGATAGCCTCTAATGGACTAAGGAGCAGGAGCTCAATTGGCTGTGATCAATTTCCCTTGAAAGGTCATAAATAATTTGTTCCATTGTTTTTCAGTATATCTCATTTATGCCTAAGGTTAAAATCGCATGCGTTTTTAAAGCATTTAAAACAAATCTATGACTTCAGAGTTTTCTTTCATTTCAGCTAATGCACATTTCAACATTCACAAATGAGATTTTCTTCTTATAAATGACACCACAGCTCCTCCAGCTTGTGCAGAAGAGAATGATCTCCTATTTCTTGCTGCTCTACAGATTTGCAACTAGATGCAGATATAACTCCACATATACTCTAATCTCCTGCACCATTTTCTTTGCTATTGTTCATTAAAACTAATAAGTAAATACGGTTATGCATACATATTCTTTTGAAGGGGGTAGGGGGAAATCAGAAACTCCCTGTTTCCTCTAATCCTTAGGATTAGTAGAGAATTTCTTCAGCATTGATGAAATTGACAAGAGTTGAATCTCCTTTAGACCAATTATGTCAGTTTCATTGAACTGAGAGGCAAAGGAAAATCATGGTCTATGACATTAATAAAACCTGACCCTGAACACACTATTTTCAACAAAGATGGAAATATTTATGGATGTAACAGTTGAGGCATCCTTCATACATTTATTCATGAGGAAATACTATGTGAAATATTCATAGCTGTGCAGAGCTGAACACACTGGTGGGTACAAGATTAAAATGTGCTTTTTTATGATAGCTTTCCCAAACCAGATGATCTCCAGATGCAGACTTCAGCCTGCTTCATGTTCCACCAAACACATCAATTGGGTATGCTAAGAGTACATCCCGGTAGTTTATAATATATTTAGCATAATGGTTTTATTGTAAATATTTATTCTCGATGGGCTTACAGTTTACCAAAAAACCCTGAATCACAGCCATATTGATTCATCAGGAAAAAAGATCCAAAAAAAATCTACAGCTGGCTAATAAATTTTGATTTAAAATGCAGAAGATTCAATATGTCTCTGTTACGAGCTAACTTATTTTTGCTTGCAGAGCTGCTGAGGGCCCACATTTAACGACTGATAGCGGAACCTCAGATTTCTGCATTACCACACCCTGAAAGTTCAGAATGATAACAACAAGAGCTTATTATCTAGAAAGTGCCATTTGTATAGTCAGATCTGTTACTCTTGTCATTTGACATTTCATTACCTTATTCAGCATTTAAAATCTTAACTTCCCATCATGTTAATATAAATATCGTATTTTTTGGCATATAAGACACACTTTTTCCCCCCAAAAGAGAGGATGAAAATCTGGGTGCGTCTTATACTCCGAATGTAGCCCCACCCAGTCTCGCAAACGGAGGTTTCAGAGGCTGAAAAAAACAAAGCTTCAGAAAAAAAGCCCCCAAACAAGAGCTTCAGAAAAGATGCCCCCAAACAGAGCTTCAGAGGCTTTTTTCCTGAAGGTCTGTTTCGGAGGCTTTCAGAGGCAGGAAAAGAAGTTTTTTCTGAAATGGAGTTTCAGAAGTTTCAGAGGCAGAAAAAAAAGCAAAAAAGGCACAGCGCTCACAGAGCACAGGAACCTGTTGCTAAAATTCACCTCTAGGAACAGCTGATTGGTGGTATTCCAGGAGGCCATCCACCTGCTAATCAGCTTTTTTCTTATTTTCCTCCCCAAAAACTAAGGTGCGTCTTATGCTCTGGTGCGTCTTATACTCTGAAAAATATGGTATGCCATTTCACAAATAGGCATTAACTATCTTCATGACCTACCCAAGTCCAAAGAAGAAATAGGACTTGAATCAAAGACCCTACCATATAATCTCAGAATTATACTATGTGTTAAAAAAATAATTCTCTAGTTTCCAGATAACAGGTAGTTTTTGACTTATGACCACAACCGAGTACAAAATTTGTACTTTTTGTGTACAATTGAGTACAAAATGAAGTGTGACAGTTGTTCAATGAGTTTTGCCTGATTTTACAACTTTTCTTGCCACAGTTGTTCAGTGAAATCACTACATTTGTTAAGTTAGTAACACGGTTGTTAAGTGAATCTGGCTTCCCCATTCACATTGCTTGTGAGGTTATACAAGGTGATCACATGACCCCAGGACTCTGCAACTGTCCTAAATATGAACCAGTTGCCAAGCATCTGGATTTTGATCATGTGACCATGGGGATGCTATAATGGTCATAAGTATGAAAAACGGTCATAAGTTGCCTTTTTCAGTGCCATTGTAACTTTGAATGGTCACTGAACAAATGGTTGTAGGTTGATGAACACCTGTAGATGATCTGAATAATACTACGCAAAAGATGCTGCAGATGCTGTTATGCCTTTCCCTCATTAATGGATGCTATGTAATAAACTAACAAATAAGAACAAATAGGAATGGAACCTGGGATGTTTATAAAAAGAAATCAAAATGGCTTCTGCGATAGGACAAAATGGCTTCTGCGATAGGATTTTAGATCTGCTTCTTTGTGACCATTCGACATTTACATCAAGGTTTCCCAAACTGATCTCCTATAACAACAGCAGATAAATCCCTCCAACCAGTTGCCAAACTATTTCTAATGGATAGTTATTGTCTAGCTCAGAGGTCTCCAAACTTGGCAACTTTATGGCTGCCTGAGGAATTCTGGGACTCGAAGTCCATAAGTCTTAAAATTTGGAGACCCCGGTCTAACTAACTGGTTAGGAACATTTACTTTTCCCCACATTTTTGGAAATGATGAACTATCTTCCCTTCCTGCTTGACAGCTCCCGTCGGTGAATATGGTGAGGCAAGTCCAAACAATAGATCCAAGACTAGGGAGAGACAGGATCAAACCGAATTACCAAGATGGAGACAATAATAGTACATTAGCCAATTGCAGCCATCGTGGGGTTACTACGGCTTTTCCAAGGCACAATGGCTCAGGGTCTGTTTTTTTTAATTTATCGCCATGATCCCCATCAATTCACATTAGGCCTGAGTCTAAGGTAGATTTGTGTTAGCAGAGCTTACCCCTGTGGTGAAGTGTAAAATTAGTTACTACCGGTTCTGTGGGTGTGGCTTTGGGGGGGGGAGGGTAATGTCACTGGGTGGGCGTGGCCATTTTTTTTTAACTTTTAAAAGCATTTTTTCTACAACCTTAAGAGGTTGCAGAAAATAATGCTTTTAAAAGCCTCTGACGATCCCAGCTGAGCCGTGCGATCATCAGAGGCTTTTTTTTTTTTTACTTTTAAAAGTAAAGAGGTTGTAGAAAGAGGTTGTAGAACCTCGGCCGAAGAGGTTGTAGAAAAAATGCTTTTAAAAGTAAAAAAAAAAGCCTCTGATGATCGCGAGGCTCAGCTGGGCATGGGGGGGGGGGCAGGGATTTTTGCTACCAGTTCTCCGAACCACCCGCCCCATCGCTACCGGATTGGGCGATCCGGTCCGAACCGGGAGCATTTCACCCCTGGCTTACCCCTAAGAACTCAACCAAACAGATACAAAAGCTGCTATCCAACTAAGTTTTAATCAAACTAAGACATTTCTTAATAGTGAGAACAACTCACTCAATGGAACAGCTTGCCTCCTGGAGTTGAGGGCGACTCATTGCTGGAGGGTTTAAAGAAAAGACTGGACAAACATTTGTCCGGAATTGAATAAAGACCCCTGCCTTGGGCAGAGGGTTGGACTAGAAGATCTGCAAGGTCCTTTCATCTCCATGATTCTATTTCTAATTCAATCCCATGGTAGGTCGACATTCCTTTTCCTAGGGAGAATATTTTCAAATCCTACTCAGAGGCACCTACTACTCTTAGAGTATCGTCCCAGTCCTCAGACGTTGTACCATATTTGGCTTCATAAAAATAACAACCGCAGATCTAAGCCAAAAAACAAGAAACACATTTTTTTTTGGTCATGCTAAATAAATATTCAGAAATAAACACTATCTGTGTCAGGAGTACTCTTCTCCTCTATTGTATTTAATAAACCTGATTCTTTTTTTCCTCATTTGAGGGGGGGGGGGGGAAAGGAAGTGAAACGTCAAGAGCCGTGATGGCGAACCTATGGTGCACATGCCAGAGGTGGCACGCAAAACCCTCTCTGTGGGCACATGCGCCGTCGCCAGCTGCTCTTCCAGATTCCAGCATGCATGTGCACCAGCCAGCTGTTCTCTCCTGGGTTCGGGGGCACGCATGCACGCCAGCCAGCTGGTCTTCAAAGACCAGCTGGCCCGGTGTGCATGCTTGTGCCTGAACCCGGAAGAGAACAGCTGGCTTGTGCATGTGCATGCCAGACCAGTTGTCCGGCACACATGCACACAACAGAATCTGGAAGAGCAGCTGGCTGCTGTGCGCATGCGCACCAGCCAGCTTCTCTCTTCTGGGTTTCGGTGCTCCGGCGTGCGCATGTGCTCCACTTTTGGCACTCAGTGCCGAAATGATTAACCATCACTGGTCTAGAAACTTCCTAGTGGAAGAAAAATGCCTCAGAAATTATTCATTTCCCAGGTCTCAAAACATTAGCAAATCCCAAAGCTTTGGAGCCAGCAGGATGTAGCTATATCAGGTGTCTTCTTAGCCAAGATTCAAAGGCATCATTCAAGGAGGTTCTGTGGGTTTAGAAGGCATTCTGAGGCGCTTCCTTCACGCAACAGCTCCTACCGATTCCTAACGATCAGCACTGTAAATCCTGTTAAATCATCCTCCGAGATCACACAGGATCAGAGATATTTGCAAATGGAATCCACTGCAAGCATGAAGGAAACTTTTAGGGGGAAACCTAGCACTTCCATTCTGACCCCTTAACATTCCCAACTCCATTCAGCTTTTTGTTTTTAAGCTGCCTCTTTTCACCCAATGATCAAGTTTTCATTAATCATATTGGCCCATCTCCATTCCTACTGCTGCTATGATAACGCGAGTGTAAATTGTCACAAATGTTTCACGGAAGGGTTTTTTTTTTCCTCCCCTGAAAACGCTCTCAGGATCTAAGTGTTTAGAGGAGAATGAGCTACATCGCTTTCATTGAGATAACAGTCAATTCTTCTTCAAGATTTATTACCGAGATTTTGCAAGTGCCTCGGGAGAGTGGCATTTCCCTCCGTGACAGCTGTCCCTGTCTCTCTTGTCACTTCCTCACTGACTGATGCAGCTACATTCTTGGCTAATCAGGCATCTGGTTTCCAGAGCATTTTTCTTGCGAGATTTTTGTTAAAACAAGTCCTTGCCTGCCTTTCCAACAATCATCCCAGCAACGCATTGAATTTCAGCCATTTTTGAAGCATTTCCCAACATCATCTCTGGATTAAGGTTAGGATTTCACCTGTCCTACAACACCTCCAGGAGGACTCTAGAAACTTTGGCGACTCCTCTACGATCCCTACACATCCTCCTATTTTGGGTCCCCGCTACCCCGTAACTCTGTTCTGTTTGCTTTTGTCTTGAGGGAAACGTGGGGCTTCCACAACATGCAGTCATTCACCAAGAGGTGTGGTGATTTGTCTTGCCAGTCCTGTTACCCTCTTCCCCGCCCTTCCTGCAGCCGTCTCTCTAGGCGATCCAGTTTTGCCAAGTTTTCTTTCAGAAGTTTGCTGTTCGGAACCAGCTGCAAAGCTTTCTCGTAATATTGGCGCGCGGTGATATAGTTACCCTGCAAAAATAAGAATGTGGAACAAAAGGGGGAGGAGGAAAAAATCAAAACACGTTTTTCGTAACTTCACAGGCAGGTCCTACAGCTTTCATTCAGATATCAACATTCCGCAGATTCCACGTCAACGCGGATGCTTGTTTTTGCAGTACAGGTAGTCCTCGACTTATGACCACATAGTTGAGCCCAAAATCTATGTTGCCAAGTGAGTTTTGCCCCGTTTTACGACCTTACCTGCCACAGTTGCTAAGCGAATTATTGGAGGTGTTAAGTGAGTAACCTTGTTGTTAAGTGAATCTGCCTTCCCCGTTGACTTTGCTTGCCAGGAGCTCATCATATGACCCTGGGACACTGCAACCGTCGTAAATATGAATCAGTTGCCAAGGGTCTGAACCAGCAATGAAATCCGGCCGGATGTATCCGGTTTGCGTGAACCGGTAGCACTGGCGGCGGGAGGCTCCACCCACTCGCTGGGACATCATTATGTCCCGTTTTTTACCCTCTGTGCATCCCGAACTGGTAGCAAAGGTAAGTGGATTTCACCACTGGTCTGAAACATGACCACAGTGATGCTGCGATGATAGTGAGTGTGAAAAACGGTCATAAGTCACTTTTTTCAGTGTCGTCATAACTTTGAACAGTCACTAAGTGAACTGTTATAAGTTGAGGATTACCTGTAGTTCTATTTTATTTACTTTTAAAAGACCTCATTCTTTTCTTCCTTGAAAGAGCTCAGAGAGTGTGTATGGTTCTCTTTCCCACTCCCTTTTCACTACAGCCGTGTGAGATAAATTAATTTCTCAATTAATTGAGAAATGATTCATGGACCAGACAAAAGGAATAAGTGTCAGAGCTACATAGGGATGAAGGCAAACGTACAGTACATTTCCCAGGATAATTTTGCAGGAAAGTCGGGTCGGTCGGTCGCAGGGACCAGAGGTTTAGTCTTTAGTCACACATTCCGGTGCGAGAGAAGTTCCCTATGAATGGGCTCCAGCATGAATCCGAAAGCTCAGAAAACTAAACTTCTGGTCCTGATGACTGACCCCAGATTGGATCCTACTACATAGGAATCTTTATCATACCAAACAGATAAAATCTCAAATTCATCCATCTGTTGGGGGTTTTTTTTTCTTCCCATACAGTAGAACCTCTGGTCACGAACGCTTCTGACCACGACCAAATCGAGTTCCCACCAAAAAATTCACAAAATTTTTGAATCTGGTCACGAACACATACTCAGGTGGTGCTCAAATATGGCCGCGGCCAATTTCCCCTTCCGTGCCATTTTTTTTTTTTTTTTGTAAGCGCCAAACAACAGCCCACTGCATTAATTTTCCATTAATTTTGATTAGGTTCGGGTCACGACCAAATCAGGTTGCGACCAAAGTTATGGAACAAATTATGGCCTTGACCCTGTATTTAGGAAGTTTGGCAGGGTATTTCATTTTCTGCTGTTACTATGGTGAATCGCAGCTACTGCTGTCCTCAACTATGACTTTTACTCAGAGCCAGCTATATGAAGACTCTGTGCCCCATTCTTGCCTATAGAGAAAAGAACAAGGCTATATGTTTATGAATCTTCTCTTGTTAAAAGCCCTAATTTATTTAGGAACTAACCCACTCACAAAACTGTTTATCAGCTACAGATGCAATCAGAAACCCTGTGTTGTGCCTAGGAGGAAGGTGTAAAGGAGATGACCCAAGATAAGGTTAGTACTAAGGCAGCATCCAAGCTGAGCAATTACATTTTGAAGGGAAGCTTCCACAGAGCTCATCTGTGATGGTATTTAGGTGGACTCCCACTATACTCATTCATTGACCATGTTGACTGAGGCTGAGAGGACATTCCGTTCAATGGTTATCTGGAGAGTCATCAGTTTCCTGTGCTTCTTTAAGTAATAACTTAAAATAACAAGAAGTTTAATTTAAAAGCACCCTCCAGATACATTTTGTTGCAGCTCTAATTAAACTACAATAGAACAAGTCTACTTGGGAAGTCTACTGTAGCTTGTAATGCTTTTAATCGGACAATGTAAAGAATTTCTGATCCTTACTATTTAATTAAATATTTAATAATAAATATTGTTTTAAGTAGATTTAGGGTTCCTAGATAATCCAACATCATGTAATCCAACATGATCTGGTGACCACACATTATGTACCAAAGGGTTATAAATTGCACGGGCGACTCTTATTTTATTAAAATAAAAATATTTTAATAACAAACACACAAATAATTTCTGCAATTTTCTTACCTTGATGTGTTCAATGCCTCCCATATTCATCCATGCTTGTGCTTGCTCTGGATTGAAGTCTACAGATACTTTATAGCTCTACGTTAACATGAAAATGAAAACTCAACATTAGAAGACCCAAATCTATATTGTGGAGATCTTAATGCACACAAGGAATAGCTTTTCCCACGCTTAGGTTCTTAGATGTTCTATATTACTAATCCAATGACTTCTGGCCATTTATTTTACTGGATACAATAGCAATAGCACTTAGACTTATATACCGCTTCATAGTGCTTTTACAGCTCTCTCTAAGCGGTTTACAGAGTCAGCATATTGGCCCTAACAATCTGGGTCCTCATTTTACTGACCTCGGAAGGATGGAAGGCTGAGTCAACCTTGAGTTGGTGAGATTTGATCTGCTGAACTGCAGCTAGCAGTCAGCTGAAATAGCCTGCAGTGCTGCACTTTAACCACTGTGCCACCTCGGCTCTTGGATGAAGAATGTTGGGGGTTGTAACCTAACTATAAATGGGAGCCCAAAATTGAGATGGACAGGATGGAATGTTAATGACATGTTTCCCAATAACTGTAATTTCCTTAGAACAATCAATATGTTTAAGATGACTAACGTGTACCTGGGAAGAGTACATTCTGCAAAGAATTTGAAAGACTATCCTCCATAAAAGTTTTCTTTTTAAGGGGGGGGGGGATTTTTTTAAAAGGGGAAATTAGAGCTGGTATCTTGGAGAGAGCCAGCTAATGAAAATATTCTTATGAGAGGGGAAGTGAAAGGAATACAAGTGGAGATGAACTCTTGGATACGAGCTGAGTATTATGAATCACAGAGACTGCTGTTCCAAATTAAGAAACTGGGAACTTTGGCAACATAACAAAAATTGATCCATAATCCCTGGAAATAAGCATATTTTGTTGTTGTTAGTTGCAAAGTCGTGTCCGACCCATCGCGACCCCATGGACAACTTTCTTCCAGGCCTTCCTGTCCTCTACCACCCCCCGGAGTCACCTATTAAATTGTAAACATAATCTAAAATAGTTTATGTTTCTCTGGAATTTATCCTCTTGCTATCTAGCTATATGTTCAGCACTTTCTCCTAATGCAGCCTTTTCGCTCTAGGATTCTCAGATGCATAGGTTCAAGTAAGCAACTAGAAGAGCATCAGTTAGGTTTAATGAAATAAACAATCCATGTGTTCATATATAAGTGAGTACCTCAAAAGCTTTGTCCAAGTGGTTTTGTTCTCTTAGCTGGTTTCCTTTGGTGAAAAAGAGCTCTGATATGATTTTGGGGTCCTTTGGTTTCAGTTGTAAAGCTTTGTCTATGGCTTCAAGTGCCTGCACAGACATACACAATAAATGTAGATGAATTCCTATCCAACAGCAGCAGCAAATCATGGCAATAAAATGCCTTCTTTGGTCACTACGAGACACTTGCTATCTATGGGCGACCAGGTGGATCCAAATTCTGCATTTAAAGTTTTACTAAGCCACAGGAACTCTTGTTTCCTATGTTTTGCTCAGGCTGTTGCCATTAACCGTTTAAAGCCTCCCTTATGCATGCAGAAGCAGCTTTATGTCAATCTACGCCTCCTGTGGGCATAAGGCTTGTCACTGGTTGTTTTTATGTCAATCTGCACCTCCTCCTGTGGGAGTAAGCCTCGTCATTGGTTGTTTTTAAGTCAATTTGCGCCTCGTGTGGGCGTAAGGCTTTTCATTGGTTTTTTTTTTATGTCAATCTGCGCCTCCTGTGGGCGTAAGGCTTGTCATTGGTTGCTTTTTTGCATACGTTACAGGCTTAATTCATGCTCTTGCTGGATCTTATATTTGAGGCTGATTTTCAACCGAATTATTGTAATGTAGGTACTGATGAGTCAGTATGAAATGCTTGCATCTACCTCTGTTCGTCTTTTGACTGTATTGTTTAAATTATTAAAAGGGACTAACTGTTTTAAAAATTCCTATTGTAAACCAATAGTTATTTTGACGTGGCCTTTTCCAACTGTGGCCCTCCAGGTTATGGGTAGATGACAGGTTTTGGATTAGAGGGGTAACTATACCTTGTTGTAGTTCTCTTGCTTGCTGTAGATGGCAGATAGCAAGCGGTAGCACTCCAGGCACTCGGCTCCTTCAGTCACAATGTGGCTCAACATTTGCTCTGCTTCCTTTGCTTGTCCCATCGTTGTTAAAACCTGAGCCTATAAAGAGGAGGGGAAAAAAAGAAGTAAAGGAAACAAGTCTCCTTCCTGGAATCCTGGGGAATATTCAGTTGCTCTCTTTCTGTAAGGCAGCCCAAGAACACTAAAGGTTAACACAGGGTTAAGTCTTACGCCTTAGAAATACATTTATCGATCACTTGTTCAGAGACTGTTCGAAGTTGCCACAACTCTGTAGGAATGGAACTTATGACAGGTCCTTGATGTTATGGTTGTGATTATGGGACTTGCACTTGCAACAGATGCAGTGTCCAGTGGTAAGAGAATTGCCATTTGCAACCTTCCCTGACACGTCACGCAAGCAAAGTCCATGGGGGGGGGGGGGGGGGGAACCAGCAGGGAAGGTTGCAAGTCACTCTGGCAAGTCCATCCAGCCTTCTATGCTCAAGGCCTGCTCTGCTGTCTACCCTCCCGGCCTTCCTGCCCTTGCGCCCCACTGCAACATTCACACTGCACCTGTTCTGACCTAGGCTCCCTTAAAAAAGCAGGAAGCAGAGTCTTGGTCCCAGCGAAACCTCTTTTATTTACACGACTGCGAATTACTTTCATTCACAGTCAGCAAGGCCTGTCCAAACAGTCTTTCAAAGGAATATTTATCAACACATTTTATCTCACTTGGCAAGCTGCCACGTAACTTGTTTCCAACCGCTGTACAAGGCAAAACTTGGCACAGAGTCTCTCAAATTGTTCCCTGCAAGAACCCACTCCCCATTCGCTCCTCTTTTATTTCCTATGGGAGGAGCCAATCACCTCCAAGGTGTGGCTTTACTCCCAAGTCGACCCTGCTTTCTGAGTTGTTCTTGTCTTCTGGCAGCTCTGCACATGCGCACACTGGGAACAGGCTCCAGCTGTTCCTCTGCCTCACTGCTGTCTAGCTCCCTCTTTGCCTCCGACACAGAGCCTTCATCTGAGTTTTCCCCAGCCCCCAGGACTGGCCCATATTCCTCCCCAACCTCCTCACTGTCCGACTCTGCTGCCAGCTTCGATGGCTGCCAGCGGGCCACAACAGCACCATTCATCTCATGCCTTGCAGCACCATCCATGCCTACCTTACATGTGTCCTCCAACTCTCCTCCAACTCACTTGCAGCCTGCACCATTCTCCCAGGGCTTCTCTCACCCTCCTGCACCATCTCTACCTGGGATTCCCACCTCTTCCTACTTCCCCTGTGTGTCCTTAGGACAAAAACCAGGACTCCTGATACTGTCATCAGTAGGCACTGTGGTCACATGACATTGCAATTTATGACTGCCACAGTAAACCCTATACCATTTCAGACAAATGGTTGTCTAATTTCTTCTTAAAAACATCCAGTGTTGGAGAATTCACAACTTCTGGAGGCAAGTTGTTCCACTGATTAATTGTTCTAACTGTCAGGAGATTTCTCCTTAGTTCTAGGTTGCTTCTCTCCTTGATTGGTTTCCTTCCATTGCTTCTTGTTTCTGCCTTCAGGTGCTTTGGAGAATAGGTTGACCCCCTCTTCTTTGCGGCAACTTTTCGTCTGGTCAATCTCCTTTGCTTGTCTTCTGCTGATATTTCTCTGTTGATCCTTCATGACTTGGTTCTACCTTCTGAAGATTTCTTTGTCAAGATTCCTGACTTTTCTCCTCTCTGCCTTCGTGCCTATTCCATTTGAGGTTAAAGCAGCTTCAGTGTAATCTCATACTCACTAATTCTCATACAGCCCAATTTCAAGCTCTCACACCTGCAAGCAAAAAAGAAATGTGCAAAGATGCCACTTTCGGCAGAGTCTGAAGAAGAACAGCGTGCACTCACCAGAGCCAGTCGAGTCTCTTTGTTGGAAGGCTGCAACGAAGCAGCTTCCCTATAAATCTTTAAAGCATCTTCATATCGGCCTGTGTTATAGTACAGCGCTCCGAGCGGGGACAGGATTTCAACTTTCCGTGCTACTTTAAGCGCTCTAAATAATAAAATAAAATAATAAATTATGTACCTCTTTAAAGGTCCCAGAACTGTTCCTCACCTTTTCTTCTACCCTGTGGTCTCCCATTAGGCCCAGCCCTTACTAAAAAAATAACTTGGAATGCAGATAAAATTCAAATTCTTCCTTTGCAGTAAACATCAAGAGCCAAAGGGTCATACAATGATGTCATAACCCTTTCAAAAAAACCACAGTATTAGCACTATTTCCCTTTTTTAAAAGCCAAGGATTTCTTGTAACAGTAACAGAGTTGGAAGGGATCTTGGAGGTCATCTAGCCCAACCCCCTGCTCACCCAGGAGACCTGTACTAGGGATTTGAACCGCCGACCTTTCTGATCGACAAGCTCAGTGTCTTAGCCACTGAGCCACCTAGCCAGGCCCCTTGTCACCTTGCCAAGAACACCAGATGCCCAGATGCTTACCGCTTGTACCAAACTTCAGCATCCTTGTTCTGCCCCAAGGAGCGGTAGAGTCTGCCCAGATTTACCATGGCTACATGATGGCCGGGACTGAGTTCAATGGCTTTCTGATAGTGGGAGACGGCAGTCTCTGGAGATCCTGGAAAAAAGAAGGCTGGGTTAGGGCTGCTCTTAAGAGGGCTCGCAAAGTTTTATTTCTTTGTTTGTATCCCGTTATTAAGAATAGAAGCAAGCATGTGGACATTAAATACTGTAATGTCAGGGAAGCCATAAAATGTAAATGAATCAGCTTGCTTCACTGTGCGTCAGGAGACAATCTGGCCAACATAATGACCAAGCCATGGGGTGGAGTGCACCATGGGAAGAATATTAAGTTAATTGGATTTATATCTATTCCAGTCATGAAGGGAGGAGTGTCAGAATATTCATGAACTGGAATGGAGCCATGGTAACAAGGTCAGCCAATGAATAGACATAGCAACTAGGTCAGCCAATGAGGGCTATTTGGAAAGTGAAACAGTTTAGAGCCTGGGCGTGGCTTAGTAAACAAGTCTGGTTTAGCCTGTCTGCTGAATTGAAACTGGAAACTCATCTCTGCTGTTCTCTCCTCTGCCTGTGTTTTGCTTGTAACTCTCTACCATGTTGGAAGAATCTGCTGTTGGTATTGTATGTGTTATTATGTATATAAAGAGAAGTTATTGAATCCTGCTGAATCAGTTACCTGTGTGTGCTTTCTGGGTGTGATTTCTGCTGCAAACACTGAGTCCTTGCAGCAAATAGCAAACAGCCAGGTCAGTTATTGCAGCCTGATTCAGCACAAGCAGCTGATTGGCCTCCCAGAATACCCCCAATCAGCTGTTCCAGGCTGCAGGGATTGCCACAGACCATCGCCACCTCCGTGCCTCATGTTTTTGGCTACATTTGGTGTATAAAATACACCCACATTTTCACCCTTTGTGGGGGGGGGGGGGAGAGAAGTGTGTCTTATACTCAGAAAAATAAGGTATATTGTGACATGGAGAAACAACACAGTCTAGTTTGGATGTATACGTGTAAACATGGCAAGAAAAACAAATCTTGCAAGTTTACCAGACGGATGGCATCTCCCCCGCTCCCCTCTCAGAATCATGATTTCTAAAGTGTTTTGAAATGGAAGTATTACTAGTTTCACTTGCAAGATACATCTGCAACACACCTTCCTCTTCATATTTTCTCTACCACAACAACCCTGGGAGGAGAGTTGAGCTGTGACGGAGTGACTGACCCAAGGTCAACCAAGGCCATTCAAAGTCAGTATCTCTGAAAGTATCTTATGAGCTGCTTGAGAGATATTTGGAATCAGGAGATATGCAAGTTTAATAAATAAATCAGCTGAAAAAAAGTAAATGCATATGGAAACAGGATAGACAATCCCATATAGCAGGGGTCCCCAACTCTCAGTCTACAGCCTGGTTACGGGGCGAAACCATCTCCTCTCCACCACCCCGTCACCTCCGCCTCTGTTGTTCCACAGATCTAGAAAGGTTGGGGACCCCTGCCACAGAGAACATTCAAGAGGAGCTCAAGTTCATTCAAAGGGAGGCATATCTGCAAATATAAAAAATACAAACAGACAAACACTCCCAAGATCATCCAACAGTTGGTTACTATGCAATGTGCAAGCTATACAATTACAGATAGTCCTCGACTTACAACAGCTCATTTACTGGCTGTTCGAAATGCAAAGGCACTGAAAATAGTGACTTATGGCCATTTTTCACACTTACGACCATTGCAGCATCTCCATCATCACGTGGTTTACATTCAGATGCTTGACAACTGACTCACATTTATGACAGTTGCGGTGCTCAGGATTCATTTTGCGACCTTCTGACAAGCAAAGTCAACGGAGAATCCAGATTCGTTTAACAACCGTGTTATAATTTAACAAGTGCAGTGATTCAGTTAACAAATGTGGGAAGAAAAGTCGTAAAATGGGACAAATTCACTTAACAAATTTTTCACTTAGGAACATAAATTTTGGGCTCAATTGTGGTCCCAAGTTGAGGACTACTTGTAATGTTAAAGCACATTACTGGCTCTTTTACACCGGGCTGTAGTAACAAATGAATTCCCTAATCTACTTTTGAAGAGCTAGGGAGAAAGGAATTATTTTCTCAAATATGGCAGAAGTAAGATTAGTTCTAATTAGAATTTCAAAAATACGTGCCATATGTCTCAAAAGATGCTTCCAGCAGTTTACGGGCATAAAATTAAAAGCATTAATATTAATGCTAATATATAGAGAGAGCAGGGTTCGGCAACCTTAAACACTCAAACAGCCACAAAGATCCTAACCAGAAGCCTCCCCATTCGATTCTGGAGCCAACCAGAAGTCCAGTTCCCCCACCATAGAGTCTCCTCCTAGCGTGGCATCCTTTTTCCTCTGCTGACTGAAAGTATGGTTCCCACACCACAGAGTCTCCTCCTAGCATGGCATCCTTTTTCCTCTACCTGTCCTAACTGAAAGTCCTATCAATTGTGGAAACGACCGGTGACAGGAAGCTGCAGCAGAGGGATGAAAGAGCCACATGTGGCTCCAGAGCCGCAGGTTGCTGACCCCTGATATATATAGAGAGAGACTGTAGAATATCCAGATGACCACTAGATGGCAGTAGTAAATCATCTAGAATTTTGGCAGCCTAGATAAAGTAACCCCACTAACATTAAATAAGGGAGGAGAGATATGCATGATCTACAACCAATACCACACCAAATAGCAAATGTGATATTTCTTTTTCCACAAGATGGAGCTGGTCTATTACATTTTCCACAGATATGTGGCAGAACAATCCATTATAAGAAAGTAGAGAGAAATACAAGCTGTGTGAACTGATTAAGTAGGATAATTTGTCGGTGTCTTATGTTAAGCAAAAACAACAATCAATGTGTTGACAATTAATTTCATCCTTGAGAAAAGTGACAGATTGCTTAGCACTGGAAAGCAAACAGCTTTGAAAGATAAATTTTATACAGCAACCCACACATTCACATATATCCTATAATGGCAGAGTAGAGCAATCTGCATGTGAAATGCAAATAAAACCCAAGTTAAAAATAACTACAATTTAAATTTAAGATTCATAGCAAAGAGAGGAGAAGGGATTTGCTGGTTGCTAGTTTACATGGTTTAAAATGCCCAAACATCTTTCCAAAGTCACCATGTATCAATACAAAGCAGAATAAGTAATCCCTTCCTGCCTGATGGACTAAAGTCTAGCCACCTTCAAATTGATCTTGCCTCCTGCTCAACTCCATTTCAAAGATCAGCTGAAATAAACTATATTATTATTACTACAGATTAACAGAGTTGGAAGGTACCTTGTAGGTCATCTAGTCCAACCCCCTGCTCAAACAGGAGACCCCACACCATTTCTGACAAATGGCAGTCCACTCTCTTTCTGAAAGCTTCCAGTGATGAAGCTCCCACAACTTCTGAAGGCAACTTCTGTTCCGTTGGTTGATTGTTCTCACTGTCAGAATATTTCTCCTTCTTTTTTAGGTTGAATTTCCTCTTGATCAGTTTCCATCCATTATTCCTTGTCTGGCCTTCAGTGTTTTGGGAAATAGCTTGACCCCTTCCTCTCTGCGGCAGCAGTGTTCAAATATTGGAACACTGCTATCATGTCTCCCCTGGTTCTTCTCTTCACTAGACTAGCCATGCCCAGTTCCTGTAACCGTTCATCATCGTATGTTTTAGCCTCCAGTCCCCTAATCATCTTGGTTGCTCTTCTCTGCACTTTTTCTAGAGTCTCTTTTTTATAGTGTGGTGACCAAAGCAGTATTCTAGGTGTGGTCTTACTATGGCTTTATAGAGTGGTATTAGTACCTCACTTAATCTTGACTGTATCCCTCTTGTTAATGCAATTTAGGATTGCATTGGCTTTTTTGGCTGCTGCCGCACACTGTTGGTTCATATTTATCCTGTTTCCCCAAAATAAAACATCCCCTGATAATAAGCCCAATCGGGCTTTTGAGCACATGACAATAAGGCCAAGCGCTTATTTCAGGGTTCAAAAAAATATAAGACAGGGTCTTATTTTCGGGGAAACACGGAAATTGCTTATCCACTAAGACTCCAAGATCCCTCTCACAGTTTCTGCTATTAAGCCTGTTCTCAGGCTTAAGATGTTGCCACTTAGCTGGACAAGTAAGACTGGAAACCTGTGCAGATTTTCCTGGAAATACTGGTAGTTCTTGACTTATGACCAGGTGCTTAGCAACCATTCAAAGTTATAACAAACCTCCCTGGGGAGGGGGGGGGATTTACAACCCCGATTCTGAAGTTCCAATGGCCCCACCCTCATCCCACAGTCACATAATCATGTTTTATAACATTTTTGCTGAAAACAGGCATCTACTTCTGATAAAGTTTGGCAAAAATAGCAAACCATTGTTTCATTTAATGCCCATATTTGCTTTAACCACCACTGCAAAAAAAAAAAGAAAAAAGAAAAAGAAAGAAAGAAAGAAAAGGTCATAAAATCGGGTCAGTCACATGGGCGACCTGATTTTTGACCATCACAACTTGCCACGATGATGGGCAGGCTCCATTAAGGTCTTAAGTCAAGTATGCCCATTGAACTGGAACTTACTTGCGTAGGCACATCTAAGATAATTCCGCAAATAAATAATATCTGCCTCCACCTTTAGCAATATTTGAATGGAAGAACCTGTAATAACAGCAACATCTAACTTGGGATCCTCCTATCTACCTGACTGTCTTTTCAACTGAGCTGAGGGCTGCCTTCTGTAAAGTTTTGGGCCTTTAAATGCTCTTCACAGCCTTCTCACAACTTGGATGCCTTCCAGATTTACAGACTTTTCCTAGGATTTCCCAACCCACCATGACCACGGTCAAAAATTCTGGGAATTGAAGTCCTTGTACCCTCAAAGACATCCAGTCTTGGATGTCTTTGGTTTGTGTACTTTGCGTCTGAACTCTTGATGCATTTGGACCTCGGGTTTTGCTGAAGAGGAAACTCAAATACTTTGGCCACCTAATGAGAAGGAAGGACTCACTGGAGAAGAGCCTAATGCTGGGAACGATTGAGGGCAAAAGAAGAAGGGGACGGCAGAGAATGAGATGGCTGGATGGAGTCACTGAAGCAGTCGGCGTGAGCTTAAATGGACTCCAGAGGATGGTAGAGGACAGGAAGGCCTGGAGGAACGTTGTCCGTGGGGTCATGATGGGTCAGACGCAACTTCGCAACTAACAACAACAACAACAACAACAACAACCCTTGTTTTGCTGAAGCTACCCAGAGAGGACGCTCTTCATCTTGGAGTAGCTGATATACGGGCTAATGCCACGCTTGAGGGTGTTGAGAATTACAAAACTGATTCTAGGAGAGGAAGAACAGCTTTACAATGCACATAATAAATAATAATACATAGTAAATAATACAAATTATGCAACACACCATGCAACACATTGACTGGAGCTTTTGGAAAATAAGAGGGGGTGGGAATCTTCCCAGAACAGACTTGAGATAAATTGCTGGGCTAGGAAATCTGATGGAAATCATTTTAATTTGTCCAGAGTAGTTCTTAATCCTCCAGGTTTTGCCTTGTTTTTACTTACCAGTATCGACTAAAAAAACCCCATAGTTATTATGCAGGTCAGAGCTTTCGGGACAATTCTCGATGCCAGCTTGATATACTTCCTCGGCTTCTTTTAACTGTTCCTAAAGGCAAAAAAGGGAGAAAATGCTGTTATTCAGTGGCCAGCCACCATTTAAATGACCATATGGTCATCAACCACAAACCCTGGCTGGCATTAGCTGCCATGGCTTTACTCCAGGTCTGAGAGCCTGATATTGAGGCATGTAATATGGCAGCAGAAACAAGCAGGTAGTAAGCTTCCTAGAAGACACCTAAGGCATACCTCTGATACAGCGGTGAGCTTCACGTATTCTTGCCACTGGTTTGCTGCCAGGTTCCAAACAGAAGGAAATAAAAGGAGACAAACCTGGATGGCTGCTACCTTAGTTTAATCACTTCTTGGCACTCGCTGACAATAGCAGATGAAAATCTTGTTAGGGCTACTGCCCTGTGCTTCCCACCACCATTTATCCATTAGTTATCACCACCCACCCAATCACACGCGCTGCTCCCTCCCATATGACCCGGAAGTTTAATTCTTGGGTATTTACAACCAGCATCTAAACAGTTAATCCACTTGTTATTGCCGGCTAGCAATGATGATGTCATCCCCCAGCTCTTCCCTCCCATCGATCCTATTATTCCCTGGGAGGCTTGACGCAGGATGAAGCAGATGCTGGGCTGAAACGAGGTTTGTGCGCTCCTCCCCCACGAATGGCAGCTCCATGCCAACAGCGCACTGGAGCTGACATTCGCTGCGCGTGGGCACGCTTGCTTCACTCGTGCCTTCCGCGCATGCGCCTGGCCTTCCACGCATGCACTTTGCTCTCACGGGTGCCTTCCGCGCATACCCCTGGCCTCCAAAATGTGGCTAAATAGGACAGCATTACAACCGGTCTGAACCGGCTGAATACCACCTCTGGTCTGATAAACAAATAACTACATGAATACATAGTTAAAGTGAATCAATTAGAATATAGTAGCGAACTTCTGTAGCTCGGGTATAGGATATGGGTGAAGGTTCGTTCTCCGAGCTTGTGGGTTGGTTTCTGAGTGTTTCGTTACTATGCTAGGTAACATCTTCAGTTTAGGGGATGTCAGTATCAACCAACCCACAAGCTCGGAGAACGAACCTTCACCCTCAAATTAAAATATATGCCTACATGTATATCTAAAAACATGTAAATGAGACACACTTTGGGAAATTTTAAATGGTGAACTCCGAACCCTTTAATGTGGGAGGCCTAGAAATCGTGCAAACTGCTGTCTAGGTATTAAGAAGGTCCTGAGAATAACCAAAAATTAAGTGATACATTTTATATTTGAAGCAAAACAGAATTAAACCATTAAGTCCATCTTTCCTAAATTGGAATCTTCCACATATGTACCGTGTTTCCCTGAAAATAAGACCCTGTCTTATATTTTTTTGAACCCTGAAATAAGCGCTTGGCCTTATTGCCATGCACTCAAAAGCCCGATTGGGCGTATTATCAGGGGATGTCTTATTTTGGGGAAAACAGGGTATAGTTTACAATAGTTTATTTATTAATTTATCATATCCATACCTTGCCTTTCCTCTAGAACAGAGGTGTCAAACTCAAGGCCCGGGGGCCGGATCTGGCCCATGGGGTGCTTAGATCTGGCCTATGGGGCCAACCTAGAAACAGCAAAGGCCCGGCCCATGGTTCCTCTGCCAGCAAAAATGAAACAGTTTTCCTGGCAGAGGGTTGCAGGAGGTTGTTGCAACCGAAAACGGAGCTCAGGAGCCTGTTTTCACTGGCAAAGCGCTTGGGCCACTACAGGTGCCCCCAACACAAGTAATGTCAAACTGGCCATGTCCACTCTGGCCACGCCCACCTGTGGGTGGGTGTGGCCACAACCCTGATGCAGCTCTCAATGAAATCAAGTTTGACACCCCTGCTCTAGAACCTCAAGGTAGCACATATACTACTCTCTCCTTTAATTAAATTGTCACAACCAGCATCCTGTAAAGTCAGTGTAGTCAAGACATAGACACTGGCCCAACTTCAATCTGTAAGCATCCATGGTCAAGGACAGACTTGAATCTGCCTTTCTTTCATTCTACTCCAACTTTCATATTATTCCACTGACTTTCAAAAACCAATGATTGGCTATAACTCTCGGACTGCTTAACTAGACAGACTCCTGCCACAAACCTATATGGCAAAGAGTCAATTGGTCACATGACTTTGATTTACAACATTTTTGCCAGAACCCAGTATTTATTTCTGGGTTTTGACAAAAATGTCCCATAGCAAACAATGGATTCACCTAATGACCAACAGAAAAAGGTTGTAAAATCCGATCAGTCACCTGTGTGACCCACTTTACAATGGTCACAACTTATGACTGTAATAGGCAGGCTTCATTACAGTTGTTCATCGAGGACTATCAGTTCAAATACAATTGATTATGGGAAATTATTGAAAACATACTGTATTTGAATTGTACCTAGAAGCTGATAAGGAGCCAAAGCAATGTGCTGTAATAATATGCCATAAAGGTAAAAGTTTCCACCTGTCCAGTCATGTCCGACTTTAGGGGGGCAGTGCTCATCCCTGTTTCTTAGTTGGGGGAGCCAGTGGTGTCTGAAGACACTTCCGTGGTCGTGTGGCCAACATGACTATATACCAAGGTCAGGGGTGGGTTCTATTTATCTTTACTACTAGTTTGCAATGGGATTGCGTGCGCGCTTGCGCTTCGCTCGCGCAGAACCTTCTGCACATGCACAGATAGTCGATGATGACATCCGGGTAGGTGGGCAGAGGCTCCCGCCAGTTTTACTTTCGCAAATACCGGACCAAACCGGGGGCAACCCACCACTGGCCAAGGTGCACAGAACACTGTTACCTTCCCAGCAAAGTGGTACCTATTTATCTACTCACATTTTCATGCTTTCAAACTGCTAGGAGCAGTTGGCAGGAGCTGGAGCAAGTAACGGGAGCTCACTCCGCTGCATGGCGCTTGGGTCTCGAACTCAGGCTTGTCAGCTTTTCAGCTGACAAGCTCAATGCCTTTAACCACTGTGCCATCACTGTAGTGTACTATAGTAATGTATCAGGGTATACATCCAATAAACAGACCACTGCATTCTGGACATATCTAGCTTCTAAGTAACCTTCAAAACCCCATGTGGAGTCAATTGCAGTAATCTGAACCTTTCACCAGGCAATTCCATCTCTATCTATAGTGAAACCGATTTAGTTCTGTGGGACTTAACTGCAGGTAAATTTGTATAGAATTACAGCTACCTGCTCACTTTTGTTAAGAAGCACAGGCCTTTTTAGAATTCTGTAAGAGTTCACTCCAAGATGATGACCCAGCTACATAGGGCCTAGTTATCTCCGAGACCGCCTGCTGTCACCGATGACCTCCCATCGACCCGTGCACTCCCACAGAGAGGGCCTTCTCAGGGTGCCATCAGCCAAACAATGTAGGCTGGTGACCCCCAGGGGGAGAGCCTTCTCTGTGGGGGCACCCACCCTCTGGAACCAGTTGCCCCTGGAGATTAGGAGAATTCATGACCTCAGTGCCTTCCACCGTGCCCTAAAAACACATTTTTTCCAACAAGCCGGGCTGGCTTAAGAAGAAATTTTAAATATTTTAAATATTTTAATTGGTTTGTGAGTTTTAAATTTTGTAGCCAAATTTATATATATTTTAATTGTCTTAATATTTATATTTCATGTTTTTATTTCTGGCTGTACACAGCCCTGAGTCCTCAGGGAGAAGGGCGGTATAGAAATTGGAAATAAAATAAAAATATATATATATTCTGAACTGGTTTAATTCAATTCATTAAGTTGCTTTTCCAAAACAAACAATTCCCCAAATTTGACAAAACAAGCCTTATTTTATGTTTTGGGCTTGCAAAAAATGAACCGTAGACACGAATGGGAGCATGTGCATTCAAATTCAAGTAGGGTTAATAACATCCAGGGCAGCCTTTGAAGAAAAAGAATTCTTCACAAGGCTTGGTAAACAGGAATTAGACCTCTGGGTTAGATAAGAAAACATAAGAGGGGCAATGATTGTAGACTTTAGATTATTTATTTATTTATTTAAAATTTATATACCGCCCTTCTCCCTGAGGACTCAGGGCGGTGAACAGCCAGAATTAAAAACATACAATACAAATATTAAGAATTAAAATACATATAAATTTGGCTCCAATTTTAAAACTAACAAACCAATTTAAAAAACGTCTAAAATTTCTTCTTAAGCCAGCCCGGCTTGTTGAAAAAAGTAGGTTTTAAGGGCACGGCGGAAGGCACTGAGGTCTTGAGATCTCCTTATCTCAGGGGGCAGCTGGTTCCAGAGGGTAGGTGCCCCCACAGAGAAGGCTCTCCCCCTGGGGGTCACCAGCCTACATTGTTTGGCTGATGGCACCCTGAGGAGGCCCTCTCTGTGGGAGCGCACGGGTCGGTGGGAGGTCATTTGTGGCAGTAGGCGGTCTCGTAGATTAAGGATATACACACAAAACAACTGCCGTAGGAGATGTCTGTACACAAAATGGCCATCATAAAATGTGCGGCTGTTTACAAAACACCCATTTAGCAGAAAGTAAACTCATTTCCCCATTGTATTCTCTACTGTTCACTAAGGGCCTTGATGGGGCTTTAAGGCATCCATTGTCAGGAGCAAATATGATGCATGCCAATTTGCTATGGATTTATGTTACTTAAAAGAATCTTTTAAACGTCAAGTGGAAAATCAACCAACCCAGCTTAGATATTGCCCTGGAAGCAAGGGATTTTATCTGCTGGACGTCTGCAGTGGAAACAAATTTCTGATGGTAGAAAAGAAAGGCTGACAACAGAGAACCGTAGTCTAAAATAAACATATGCTTCCAGTAATCTAGATCTCTCTTCCTGAACCTGGTGCCCCAGGCATCATTACTCTAACATTATTACAATTTCAGGACTATAACTGGTTGCTTGGAATAGAATTCTGGCCCTTTTTCTCCTATTAATTTCTGTGTGACACACATGCAGACATTATAAATGTTACAGAACTGCTGATATATGAGAGTAAGGGTTTTTTTTTTCCTTCACAACTGCACAGGGAAGAGGAAATTTCAATTACACATTTATATCATAAAGCACGAGCATTAAAGGGTGAGCCAAAAGCTTCCTACACAGAGCAGGGATTGAGAAAAGACAAAAAAGAAAGCAAGAGAGGCAGGTTATACGGGGGTATCATTCTAGGAGGAACAATGAGGGATTACCTCATGGAATAAGAAGACCTTCGGAGGATTAAAGTTGGGGAAGGTCAGAAAAAGCATTGTGATGGATTTTCAGTACAGAGGGGTAAGGCAAGGCAGAGAGAACATGGGGAAAAGAGTGTATGCATGCTTTGGAAGTAGGCAGAAAAGCCTGTAAAGCAGTGTTTCTCAACCTTGGTAGCTTGAAGATGGGTGGACTTCAACTTCCAGAATCCCCCAGCCAGCAACGCTGGCTGGGGGATTCTGGGAGTTGAAGTCCACCCATCTTCAAGCTTCCAAGGTTGAGAAACACTGCTGTAAAGGCTTCAACTCCTAGAATTCCCCTGCCAGCATGGAATTCTGGGAGTTGAAGTCCACACATCTTGAAGTTGCCTAGGTTGAGAAACACTGGTATATAAGAAAAGGATGACATGGTCAGAATGATTAAAAAAGTCTGAGTAGCTTTTGGCAGCAAAGTCCTACCAGAAGTGGATGGAGACAAAAGAGAGGACCGTGACAGTCAACTGTCAAAGTTGACTTTGACAAAGCACCTGAAGGCCAGACAAGGAATAATGGATGGAAACTGACCAAGGAGAGATTCAACCTAGAAACGAGAAGGAACTTTCTGACAGTGAGAACAAGCAACCAATGGAACAGAAGTTGCCTTCAGAAGTTGTGGGAGCTTCGTCACTTGAGACTTTCAAGAAAAGATTGGGCTGCCATTTGTCAGAAATGGTCTAGGTTCTCCTGCTTGACGGGTGGTTGGACTAGATGACCTATAAGGTCCCTTCCAACTCTGTTAATCTGTTAAACTGGCAATGAACAGGGACCGGGAAATAATAAGTTTGGAAGTTGCACTGAACTTCCAATGCAATTCATTTTGGGGACTGGGATTGTTCCATCTCCCACAAACCATTCTGAAGCTTTGAAGGAACAGAATGATATCAAGTCACTCTTCATTAAAACTCATGAAGTCTCTCCAGGTGGCAGATTTTACTTGGAAACTAAGCAGGGTTGGTCGTAGCTAAGACTTGGATGGAAGATCTCCAGGGAATACCAGAGCAATAGACTAGAATGAGAAGTTGGAGGGGGAAAATACCTCCTGGGGGAAGGTAATGGCAAACTACGTCTGTTCTCTTGCCAAAACGGATGTGCCTCAGAAGCCACCAGGAATAAAGACAAAATCGATTGGATCCATTTATCCCAACTAAGTACATTTAACTCTGAGTTGTTCCCCAGAAAAAAGGAGATTAATATCAGGCTTCTCGTCAGGCACAGTGGTAAAACTTAGCTCTCCGAATACTTTACCCCATATTCAAGGAGTGTTTTATTTGGCAAAAGGCTCATGGAACAACTTAGCAAAAATTAGTTCTTTTTGTTGAAAACAAGAATGGAGCCCCATATAGAAAGAAATCAAAGCCCTCATATATGTCTATGTTTCTGGATTTAAATCCTAGGATTTTGCCTTCCATCTTTCTCAGATAATGGAATTTGGCCATTCTTCTAATGACCTTGGAAGACCGATTTATGCTGGCATAACATTCTTTCTAGCATAACAGAAGTAATGTTGGTTCCTGCCTCATTCCTTATAATCAGGTTCCAATACTCTTTATCAACTACCGTCCATAAAGCAGCACACTTCAGTTCAGGCTTTTTGCTGTTCGTGGGCCCACTCTAGGTTTTGTGATGCTTTTGAAAGAGCAAAGAGCATTTCTTGACTCACCCACCTCTGCATTGTTTTATAGCAGTGATGGCAAACCTTTTCGGCACTGAGTGCCAAAAAAGGAGTGCGTGCACATGCTCGTCGGGGACACGACCCGGAAGAGAAGCTGCCCAGTGGGCATGTGCATGCCAGGAAATGAACTTCCGGTTTCCATCTTGTCTTCTGGTTACTGGCGTTCATGTGCATGTGATGATCACCTGGCTGGCATGCATGCACACAACGGAAACTGGAAGACCAGCTCTACCGGTTTCCGGTACTGCCGCATGCGTGAAGGACAGCTGATTGTCGCATGCGCATGTGTGCCAGAAATCCGGAAGAGGAACAGGCGACGCTGCTCGTGCCAGCCACCATGGCTCCGTGTATAGGCTTGCCATCACAGCTTTACAGTCATTATACAGGTGATATTTGAAATGTCTATCAACAACAGTCCATGCTTTTTGAAGACGGTGCCTTCAATTGTTAGTGCCTACAGCTACAGGTGAAGAGAAAGAACAGGTGTCTGGAGAGCTGCTTTCAGTAGGATAGAAACAGTTCTCAGGTTACAACAGTAATTGGGACTAGAATTTCCATCACTAAAGGGGGTGGTCATAAAGAACATTGTCATGTGGCCACATCACTTACCAATGACAATTCCACCAGTCCCCACTGCCGTTGTTAAGCAAAGACTATGTGGGTTATTAAGCGAGGACTTCACATGATCACAATTGTAGGAAGAGGTGGAAATCCAGAAGTGCCTGCTTACACCACTGAAACCGTGCTCCAGCCAAGCAGGCCGATGGGTGAGAGCTATGGGTGGGTAAGGCTGGTGCAACAGACAGGTGCTAGGAAGATGGGCAGGCACTACAAAATACAACATCTCCACAGCCCCTGGGGATCCCTTAAAAACTCCATTGCTTAATAACGGAAATTTTGATCCCATTTGGGGTCGTAAGTGGAGGATTACTGTGTACATAACCTGACACAAAGTCCATGAGCTACATCAAACGTACAACTAAATCAACTGCTACCTTTGGAACATTTGAGTCTGCTAAGCATTTCCATGGAAACAGGTTTTTCTCTAGGAAGGAGACAGTAAACATTTTTAAGGAGAATTTTATAGTGTTACTTTGAAGTTTACAAGAATGACAAGCCAATTTTCTGGCATGAAAAAAATAGCCTGATGAAAGGTGCAAAATTATCAAAAACACCAGAACCCTCTGATTAATTCTTGGGCTTACCAAAGTAACTAATTTCTATTAAAAGTTATTCCCTTTTCAAGTCCGCTCTGACTTGAAATCACCTTCCATGAGGAGGACAAGGTCATTACATGGACTTCCTCAACCCCTTTGAGCAAAGAACATTAATTATGTGCTTCTTTTACAATTCCAGGAGCATGAGACCAACACCTTCCATTTTAGATTGAATTGGGTATGTCTAGTTTAATGAAAAGAAGGACTAGAGGTGACATGACATCAGTGTTTCAATATCTAAGGGGTTGCCACAAAAAAGAAGGGGTCAAGCTATTCTCCAAGTTTCTGAAAGGCAGGATAAGAAGCAATGGATGGGAACTAATCAAGGAGAGAAGCAACCTAGAACTAAGGAGAGATTTCCTGACAGAACAATTAATCGGTGGAATGACTTGCCTTCAGAAGTTGTGATTGTTCCAACACTGGAAGTTTTTAAAGAAGAGATTGGACAAGAGATTTGTCTGAAATGGTACAAGGTTTCCTGCCTGAGCAGTGTGTTGGCCTAGAAGACCTCCAAAGTCCCTTCCAACTCTGTTGTTCTGTATTCTGTAGATTCTTAGATGGCTTAGGAAAACATACTATATAAGGATGTCTGTAAAACATTTAAAAAATCCCTCCCTTTCTCTTTAAGGATAAATCTAAAATCTATAATTATTCAGTTGCTTATTTCAGAGCAGTAACATAGATACTATCAGTGGTGGCTTGCCCCTGGTTCGGACCGGTTCGCAACAACTGTTAGTAAAACCGGCGGGAGGCCCCACCCACCGCCCTGGATGTCATCATCATTGATCTGCACATGCGCAGAAGCAAGGCCTGCGTGTAAGCTAAGCGAGCACATGCGCATGTTCCCATAAAGGTAAGTAGAACCCACCCCTGGATACTATGATTTGTAACTCTTTAAGGACAAATCCTAGGCCCTCAATGGAGGAATGACCTGAAAAAATGGTGGAGCTGGCAGACATGGTGAAGCTGATTACCGTAATTAGGGACAAGAATGTGAATAGCTTTGTGGTTAAATAGCTTCTGGACTTTCTGAATGAAATAAAAAAATGAAATTTTGATTAGATTTTGAAAATTAAGTAGTTTATTGTTATAGAAATGACTGGTGGTTATTATTTGTCATCACTAAAAAGTTGATACCATGTACTTACTGGATCAAAAAAAGTAAGAAGTCAGTTTTTTAATTTCTTTTTTCTTTTTCTCCCTTTCTCATTTATTTCCCCTATTCTCTTTCTTTTCCCATTTTCCCATTGTCTTTATTTCTGTTTGTATTTTATATTAAGAAAGTCATTTAACTGGATAAAACAGTACCTCAAAGGGCAAGAATTTCTGAACCAAGGTACCTCTAATACATACGTGTCCAAAATCCAGGATCCTTGACTCCCATAGGAATAAAATTTTGATAAGTTGTGGCTGCTTCAGTACTACTGGTTGCTGCTGTGCGGCTGGGCTGTTGCTGCAGTCACATGACAGCAACAGCAATAGCACTTAGACTTATAAACCCCTTCACAGTGCTTTACAGCCCTCTCTAACTGGTTTACAGAGACGGCATATTGCCCCAACAATGTGGGTCCTCATTTTACCGACTTCGGAAGGATGGGTCAACCTTGAGCTGGTGAGAATCAAACTGCCAAACTGCTGGCAGCCAGCAGAATTAGTCTGCAATTCCACATTCTAACCACTGCGCCGCCACGGCTCTATTCATTTTTAACATTCTGTGACAATTTCCCAGCCAATCTCTCAGTCCCTCTTCCACGCAGCAACAGCCTGTTAAGAAGGAAAGGGGAAGGGAGAATTCTCTCTCTGTGTGTGTGTGTGTGTGTGTGTGTGTGTGTGTGTTTGTTTTCATCTGAAATGTTATTTATTTTCTTTCTCCAATGCAGGACACACCTCTCTTTGCAAGTCCACTTTCAATAGTACAAAAATGCAATACCAACAAGGCATAGTCTAGATGAGTTTCCCCAATGCGGTGCCCTTCAGAGGCATAGGACTCCTGCCCCCCCCCCCCCCCAAGTTCTAGACAATGTGCGAAATAATGGAAATCATAAAAATGGAAGTCCAGCATATCAGGAAGGTTCAGACTGGGAAAAGATGGCTTGGAATCTTTTCAGTTACCTGTTCAGCCAGGAGTGAAGCAAGACTAGAATAGGCATCGGAAAAATCTGGTCCATACTGAATGGAATTTCTCAGGAGGAGAACTGCTTCCTCTTTCTTCCCTTGATTCCTGAAAGTCAAATAACAGGGAGTGGATAGCAAAGACAGCTCTTTGAATAATTTACTCAGCTTGCCTATTGATTAAATCACACAGTTAACATACTCAAAACAACCTCTCCAGAAAAGGCTAAATAATTAAGTTCTTCTGTTGAGTGTCTATTGGGACAGTATTAGATTCCAGATCCTAGCTGGGTGAATGGGTGGGGGAGAGATGCTTGGATACGTGAATGTTTTGTGCCTTGGCATCTGTTGGCAAATGCTTCTGTTCCCTTCTGTTGGATAGCCTATGAAATATTCACAAAATCCCCTTTTCCTGCTTTTCAACTCTTTTTTTAAAAAATATTATTATTAAACCAGGCAACACAAACTACCCAGAGAATCTCAGTCCAAACAGAAGACTAGATGAATGAGGAGTGTGTGTGTGTGTGTGTGTGTGAGAGAGAGAGAGAGAGAGAGAGAGAGAGAGAGAGAGAGAGAGAG
>WNWU01000037.1:11660413-11677561 GCA_012654045.1 Ptyas mucosa
AGAAAGAAAGAAAGAAAGAAAGAAAGAAAGAAAGAAAGAAAGAAAGAAAGAAAGAAAGAAAGAAAGAAAGAAAGACTCTGCTTGAGAGATTCAGTAGTTTATCTAAATCTTTTGTTCTCAAGCAATCTGTCTGGTCCTCCAAGAAGAAAGGAAAAGGAATTCTCCTAACCTTCAAAAATGCTGCAGACAGCATTACTTAACAATGCTGGGATAGAATACAAATCATGCAAAAATATCTTTCATTGGTGACGATGTGTCATCAAGTCAATGTTGATTCTTAGCTCAATGGAGCATGAGCACCAGCTATGTGGACTTAAATCAACATGGAGAGATTTTCTCCGGGAGGAAATGTTCCCAATGGGTCTTTGAGTTTTCAACAGTGTATCCACTGCTTCTATAACTGAGTCCATTCCCCATACCGAAATTCCAAAGCATCACTACTGCAATCTTTGTATCCTACTTTCCCAAAGTCCAACTGTTTATTTCCAAAGAGTGTCACAAGGAAAACCATGCCACAACAGCTAAATATTTTTCCCCCAAGGGTTTACTGTTGTTCTATCTAAAGTTTGTCCGCTGTTTAATTCTTGACTGCTAGTTCTTTTACTGTTGATAGTTGACACTAAAAGGTATTTATCTTTAGTATGTCCATTGTCCGTTCTAAATTGGTTATTAGGATGGGTTTTTAAAATATATATTTAAAATGAGTCCCGTTTTTACACGGTGGCTTTCATTACTAGAAAGTTATTTTCAGTGTAGATCATTTGCATATTCACATGTCAAAGTAGTGTCATCAGCATAGTTCAGATTACTTTGTTTCTTCCTCCAGTTTTAAACCCGCACACTTTTTTTTTCAATCCAGGGTCTCTCAATATATACTCTGCATTGCTTTCATAGCAGGATTATAGTATCATGCCAGTCAGAGCTGGGTTTCAGCAGGTTCTGACCAGTTCTGGACAACCGGTAGCAGAAATTTTGAGCAGTTCGGAGAACAGGTAAATACCATCTCTGACTGGCCCCACCCCCATCTCTTCTCTGCCTCCTGAGTCCCAGCTGATCAGGTGGAAATGGGGATTTTGCAGTAACCTTCCCCTGGAGTGGGGAGGAAATTGGGATTTTGCAGTAACCTTCCCCAGGAGTGGGGAGGGAATGGGAATTTTGTAGCAACTTTCCCCTGGATTGGGGAGGGAATGGAGATTTTATAGTATCCTTCTCCTGGAGTGGGGTGGGAATGGAGATTTTACAGTATCCTTCCCCTGCCATGCCCAAGCCACGCCTTTCAAGCCATGCCATGCCCACCAAGACACACCCACAGAACCGGTAGTAAAAAAATTTGAAGCCCACCACTGATGCAAGTGTGTGTCAACCCTGAAGTTGGCTCAACTGTGGCCATTTTCTTTTTTATAGTTTCTAGGGAGGTTTCTTTTCTCACTGCTTCAGGGTTGACACAGCCTGGAGTGAAAGGGCCAGGGAGGGGTGTGTGTGTGTGTAGAGATTAGCTGGGGTGTTTGTAGCCTAAATAAAATTCTTTCCCCTGGGAATCAAGTACGTTCATGCAGGTGTCTGCAGGGTGGAGACTGAGGTCATCTAGCAACTGGACTGTATGCTGATTGGACCATGTGACTGAGACTCTGGGGGGGAAGTGGTGAAGTTTTACTTTTAATTGGGGGTGGGAAACCGGTGCCAACTTAGAGCTGGTTTTCCATCAGGAATATGTCAATCTGATATGTTCTAATAAAATATTAAAAGGGACACAGTGGTTCAATGGCTAAGATGCTGAGCTTGTCAATCGAAAGGTCGGCAGTTCAGCGGTTCGAATCCCTAGTGCCGTGTAACGGGGTGAGCTCCCGTTACTTGTCCCAGCTTCTGCCAACCTAGCAGTTCGAAAGCATGTAAAAAATGCAAGTAGGAAAATAGGGACCACCTTTAGTGGGAAGGTAACAGCGTTCTGTGTGCCTTTGGCGTTTAGTCATGCCGGCCACATGACTATGGAGACGTCTTCGGATAGCGCTGGCTCTTCGGCTTTGAAACGGAGATGAGCACCGACCCCTACAGTCAGGAACGACTAGCACATATATGCAAGGGGAACCTTTACCTTTAATAAAATGTTCTTTGTGGAGCTTGCCTGCCTCTGAGTTCTTATTGAATGGGATGTATTACTTGGAATCTTGACAGCGCGATGGGCAAGTAATTTCATAAATAAGTGAAATTAAAAATAAAATAAATTCTTTCCACGAATGGATGCTAAATCTGTGACAAGAAGGCACTGGGAATTAATAAAGTAAGTTTTTCATGGGTAATGACAGGCTAATATCTGGGACCCTGGTAGAACAGGATAATTGAAAGCAGTAAGTCATGAGCATTTTGCACATCAAGACCGTTTTGAGATAATTTCACTATTGTTTAGTTCATATGTTAACAACAGCCAGATGATAGGCTTCACTTTATACTTACAACTTTCTTTTTCAGAAATATACAATTAAGCACCTATAATGTAAAACAGCTAGCAGAGAAACAACTGCAGAATATTTATTTTATAGGGGTTTATTTTTCCTACGTGGGTACCATGCAATCTAAATAAACCCCAATCAATAAAATAGATTGTGTACTTCACTGTGTATGTCTTAAGAAAAGATAGTGTGATGTTAACACAGAAAGAAACCACAACTCGTTACAGATGTGCTTCAAATTGAATCCCTGGCATTTTCAGATAGGAGAAGCAAGTGACAGTGGATAGGAAGTACACTTCATTTTTGTCACATATCTTGGAGAACTGGTCCCAGTTACAGACAAACAAATTAAGATTAGTATCTATAAATTAAGAGAGTATCTGCCTCTGTTACAGCTGTATCCTTTCCATTCGTTTTACATAACTAATAAATACATTTTTAAAACCACAGTCAATAAATATGGCAAACTCAAATAATCAAATTCATAATTTCTCAAAGAACTCTGGTGGCATAGTGGTTAGAATGAAGTCTTGCAGGCTAACTCTGCCCACAGCTACGAGTTTGATCCTGATGGGACTCAAGGTTGATTCAGCCTTCCATCCTTCCATGGTCAGTAAAATGAGGACCCCAGATTGTTGGGGGCCATATGCTGACATTGTAAAATGCACAGAGAGTGCTGTAAAGCACTAAGGGGTGGCCTATAAGTCTAAGTGCTATTACTATAATTTTACCACAATCATACCTACAATACAGTATTTGTTCTTTAAGACACGTGAAGGCATATATACCCTTATTTCGGTCTACAATGAATGAGGTTTTCATTATTTTAAAAGCAAGTGGTACTCAATGAAGCTTATTATGAGATACCAGCAAGTTCAAATATCTTCACGATTCTGAATTCTGCTTAAGTCAGGCACCCTAAGAAAACAGTGGATATTAAGAAGCTAAATCATCCCTGTCTATTCTTGCCAGGATCTAAAACTTTAGCAATATTGTTCTAGACATAGCTCAAGTGATAAGTTTGCCTGTACTTTACTCACCATGTTACTGAACCTAGGCTCCAACATTATGCCCTCTTACACCTATAGCAAGTTTCACCGGATTAGGCCACTTGCTGCAAATATCTCAATTTCAATTAACATAGAACAAGATAGGGGAATGAATCCTGAAATGGGAGAGTAGAAAATACCATTAAAGCAAGGGTGAAATCCAGCAGATTCTGATATTTTCTGAAATTTTAAGCAGTTCAGAGAACCGGTAGTGGAAATTTTGAGTAGTTCAGAGAACCGGCAAAGTGAGAAGTGGGAAGGGAATGGGGATTTTCCAGTATCCTTCCCCTGGAGTAGGGTGGAAATGGAGATTTTGCAATATCCATCCCCCAAGAGTGGGAAGGAAATGGGGATTTTGCAGTATCCATCCCCTGGAGTGGGGTGGGAATGGAGATTTTGCAGTATCCTTCCCCTGCCATGCCCACCAAGCCACACCCACAGAACCGGTAGTCAAAAAATTTGGATTTCACCACTGCATTAAAGGTAACGCAGGATGTAAGCGCCTCTCCACTTGTTTTATGATATTCAAAAATTATTTTGCATGCAAGTGTAGGAGAGCCAGCATCTGATCATATCTGATAACAGCTGTGGTGGCACAGTGGTTAGAATGCAGCATTGCAGGCTAATTATGCTGACTGCCAACTGCCAGCAGTTCGGCAGTTCAATTGTCACCAGCTCAAGGTTGACTCAGCCTTCCATCCTTCCAAGGTCAGTAAAATGAGGATCCAGATTGTTGGGGGCAATAGGCTGACTCTGTAAACCGCTTATAGGGGGCTGTTAAGCACTGTGAAGTAGTATATAAGTCTAAGTGCTATTGCTATTAGCAACCAAGTTTTTCAACACTGTGCAGCCTCCTTGGTACCTGCTGAGGCAAGGGTAGGCAGGACCCATCGTTTAACCTGTTTTGAACAGAGGGATAGAATGAAGATCACGTGCTGTTAAAACCACACTTGGAATATTGCAACCAGTTCTGTTCACCACAATATAAAAGAGATATTGAGACTCTAGAAAGAATGCAAGAAGAGCAACAAAAATGATTAGGGGACTGGAGGCTAAAACATACGAAGAATGGTTGCAGGAATTGGGTATGTCTGATTTAATGAAAAGAAGGATTAGGGATGACACAATAGCAGTGGTCCAATATCTCAGGGGCTGCCACAAAGAAGAGGAGTCAACCTATTCTCCAAAGCACCTGAAGGCAGGACAAGAAGCAATGGATGGAAACTAATCAAGGAGAGAACCAGCCTAGAACTAAGGAGAAATTTCCCAACAGTTAGAACAATTAATCAGTGGGACAATGTGGCTCCAGAAGTTGTGAATTCTCCAATACTGGAAGTTTTTAAGAAGAGATTGGACAACCATTTGTCTGAAGTGGTATAGTGTTTCCTGTCTGAGCAGGGGGTTGGACTAGAAGACCTCCAAGCTCCCTTCCAACTCTGTTATTCCTAGACCAGATGGATGAAAATGAGAAGCTACTTTAGACGTCCACATAAAAAAACATATCAAAATACTGCTTCAGAGTTAGCTACACAGCCCAGAGCACAAACACAACTGCTGTTGCCTCTTACTAAGAATGACTATCAAAAGCATTAAAGAGTGTTCAAAATCAGTATCTTTTAGGATGAAGAAATGTTTCCAAGCCAGTATTATTTACCCCATTTCAAACTCACTTCCAAAAGTACTGGCTGAATGGAATGTCCTTTCATCTTCTGCACTCCTAATCTATCAGGAGAACCCTTCTGCCTGGCTTCCCTATTCAAGGAGAATAGGGCTCGGCAAAGAAGGCAAAGCAATTTAGGGTGGCCTACTTATCTGCCAACTCAAGGACAGGAGAAATGTCCATTAACACTGCCGAGAGGAAGAACTCAAACAGAGATAAAGACATTTGTTGCTGTTGCTGTTGCTGTTGACAGTAAACAGACATTCCTCTCACATTTAATTCCTGCCCTCTCAGTCCATCCAAAGTTGATATTTCTTGTATTAGTAGTCAGAGCACAAGAAGGAGAAAGTGGTGGATAAAAATAAAACAAGGATGGGGAATCTGTGGCTCTTTAGATGCTACTGAACTGCACCCCAAACAATCTTCACCACTGGCCATGTTGACCAGATGTATACATATAAGAGACCAGGTTCTCCCCTGCTATAATTTATTTTAAAATACCAACTCGGCTAGTATCATTTTGATTCTACAGTCAACTTTCTGAAACTTAGTGCTTTCTGGACGGTCTACGAAAACTCATCATCATCATCATCTTTTAATGACCCCATAATCCCTTCTGGGATGGAGTCTAGGCAACTGAATGGAGCTGATTGATTACTGGCCGCATGCCCTTCCTGTCTCCAATGCGGAGTTATATTCAGCAGATATATTCTCAACGTGCCAGGAGAGGTCTAAGAAAACCATGAAGGTGGAGAATTCTGGGACTAACATTTGCAGTGCAGATCGAGGGGTCAAGATGGTAGAAGGTCGATGTGGAGACTCTGAAAATAGTGCAGAAAAGAGCAACAAAGATGATTAGCAACTAACGTATGAGGAATGGTTGTGCAGGAATTGGGCTTATCTAGTCTAGTAAAAAGAAGGACTAGGGATGACATGATAGCAGTGTTCCAATATTTGAGGGACTGCCACAAAGAAGAGGGAGTCAATCTATTTTCCAAAGCCCCAGAAGGCAAGACAAGAAACAATGGATGGAAATTAATCAAGGAGAGAACCAATCTAGAACAAAGGAGAAATTTCCTAACAGTGAGAACAATTAACCAGTGGAATGGCTTGCCTTCAGAAGTTGTGGGTGCTCCATCACTGGAGGTTTTAAAGAAGAGATTGGCCAATCACTTGTCTGCAATGGTTATAGGGTTTCCTGCTTGAGCAGGGGGTTGGACTAGAACACCTCCAAGGTCCCTTCCAACTCTGTTATTCTGATGGCTGTCCTAGGGTTCTCCAGGATACCATGGCTCTATTATGCAGACCAAATTTGCTTTGTAAAAAAAATAATCAGTGATGATATTTGACTTGGAATTTGAAGCTCCCCGAGAAGATTGAAATATTAATAGCTGAGGGAGAGATGGACCTCAACTGTAACAACTACAGATGGTTCGGCTAATGAAAAGCTTCCCTGGAAACACCAATTAAGGTAATATTTCCCCTCTGGGAACTTTGTGCTTTGAAATAAAGTTACTTATTAGCAGTCTCCATCTCTTTCATTTTCATATTATAAAACTGAAACACGGGAACAAGGTATTTCAAAAAAAGAGAGAGAGGGACTCCTTTTGTTTAATTTTGATGAAGATTGGACAACCTAAAACTATACCCCCGATGGTCTGACCTAAGCGTAGTACACAAAATTATCTGCTACAACATTCTACCTGTCAATGACTACTTCAGCTTCAACCGCAATAATACACGAGCACACAATAGATACAAACTCAAGGTAAACTGCTCTAAACTCAATTGCAGAAAATACGACTTCAGCAACATAGTGGTCAATGCCTGGAATGCTCTACCTGACTCTGTGGTTACATCCTCAAACACCTATAACTTTAACCTTAAACTGTCTACTGTTGACCTCACCCCATTCCTAAGAGGTCTGTAAGGGGCGTGCATAAGCGCACCAGCATGCTTACCGTCCCTGTCCTACTGTCCCCATATATTCGTACCCATTTCATGTATTCATAATTGTGTTTATACTTATTCCTGTTATCTCGAACATGTTTGACAAACTAACTAACAAAACTAACTAACTAACTAACTAACTAACTAAATATAAAGATGGGGGGAAAAGCAGTAAGATTAAATTCAGTACTAAAAAGGGTCAAGGAAATGGAGGTGGGAAATGATACCATCACATACATCCTTGACTTACAACCATTCATTTAGCAAGGAGTCAAAGTGACAACGTCACTGAAAAAAGTGACTTAAAACCAGTACAGGTAGTCCTCGATTTACAACAGTTGGCTTAGTGACCATTCAAAAGTTACAACGCCACTGAAAAAAGTGACTTATGACCATTTTTCAGACTTATGACTGATATAACATCCTCATGGTCACATGATTTACATTTGGATGTTTGACCACTGACTCATATTTACGATGGTTGCAGTGCCCCAGGGTCATGTGATCACCTTTTGCAACCTTCTGACAAGCAAAGTCAATGGGGAAGCCAGATTCATTTAACAACCGGGTTACTAATTTAACAACTGTAGTGATTCACTTAACAAATGTGGCAAAAAAAGTCGTAAAATGGAGCAAACTCACTTAACAAATTTCTCACTTAGCAACATAAATTTTGGGCTCAATTGTGATCATAAGTTGAGAACTACCTGTAGTCAGATTTATGACTGTAGCCGCATCCCCATAGTCACAAGATCAAAATTCAGACTCTTGGCATGTATTTACAACAATGGTTGCAGCATTCCAGGCCAGGGTCATACGATTTTCTCTGTCGGCCTCTGACAAGCCAAGTCAATGGGGGAAGTGGGTTCATTGAATGACTGAATGATTCACTTAGCAACTGCCATGATTTACTCAAACAACTGTGGCAAAAAAGTTGTAAAATTAGGCGTGATTCATTTAACAACTGCCTTGCTTAACAGTAGAGATTCGGTGTTTTAAATGAAGGACTAGATGTATATGTGGCCATTTTAAACAGTTTGTGATGAAAGAGCACAGGATCTCAATTCACATAGTTTTATACTAGAAGACTTGCAGCGTTTAAATCAATTATTCATTGAAAGCTGGACTATTAGGTAAAGGGCCCAACTGTTCAGAGGACTCCCAAATTCAATATGAGATTCAAGAAAATAGCTTCTATCTTGTTTTATGACCCCCTAAAAAACCTCCCAGGCTTATAATAACACAACTTTTGTTATTCTTCCTTGATTTTCTTGTAAATAAGTCTCATCCACAGAACAGCAAAATCCATGAAACCCTGTCAACTAATTCCTAAAGTGGCTTTAGTCTTTTCACAAATTATGTATCTTGAGTGTGATTACAGAACATATATCTGTGGGCATCCAACCTGAAGAGACCTCCCCCCCTTTTTTCCCCTTACATTCATTCCTAAAAAGGCAAATCACAGATACAATCTCTCACCATTTAAACCAGGGAATGACAATGGCTGCATGTTTGAACCTTGAACAATTCAAAGGACTTTTCCAAAGTTATAGAAGAGAATATAAACTTGGCGTGTATCAGTTAAAAAAGGCAGAATTCCAAAATACAAGCACAACTGAAAGAGGGCATACTCAAAACTCCTGGCTGAAAGCTACGGTAGGAAATCTGTATTTATTTTATGTTTTGGCTCCGCATGGAATTGGAGGTGCTGTGGCAGCATGGCAAAATGAGGGATTTGGAATGTAATATTTCTGGCTTTTGTCAATCTCAACAAATGTGCTCCCAGCAAATATTGGACTACTACACAACTGGAAAATGTCTTTCTGCATACAGAAGGGGGAAAAAAACAGTTCAGCTTTGGAGACAAAAATGCCAACACTTTAATTAATATAAAAGAGCCGTAACCATAAATCCCCATGTTTCTTCCTGCTTTGCTCAGCAGCAAAAGGTCAGCTAATTTATGAATTTACAGAACGTTTGAAATTCTCCCAAATACAAGATTTTAGTACCTATTTTTTAGAACCTAAAAATCTGCTGAAACAATCAGGATCTAGGAAAGCAAAAGGAAATGCTAGGATCAATTAAAACGTAAAAAAAAAATCAATTCAGCAACAGCAATAAATACTTTCATTACGCACAGCATCAATTATCCTCTTTTTCTGTTAGGGTTTGTTTTTTTAAAAAAAATTAGAGAACAGTGTGCAGATTTTGTCAAGATAAATAAAATGATTATAGCATTTTGTAGGCGACAGCTTGAATTGTATATGCGACTTGATCCAAGGACAAAAATAATATTTTGGCCTTAATCCAGATAGGCCCCAGTTCAGTGTTAAGACGGGAAGAAATGGCATTGATCATATGTAATCAACTTCTTTGGTTAAAAATGAAGACAGTTCCAGTAAAAAACGATCAATGTGTTGATTGGAAGATAGATTGAGAAAAGGAAGGTTCCCAACCTGTATGTTTTGGGGCATAATAGGGATTGAAAGGATGCTATGTTTTCTTTCCTCATCCGGAGCAGTTGTGAGGAAAAAATATACAGGTTGGATTGGGCGGTGGACAAGAAGACCTCCAAGATCAATGAAAGAAATGGGTAGGGCTAAGCTAGAGCTTTTTCTTATGCTCAGAATGGGGAGTGTGTGAGTGTGTCAGGGAAGGGCAAATGACAGAAACAAGTGTGTTTTAAGCCTCACTCCTTTTGTGGAATTATAGAAAATGGACTAGGCTTCCATTAGCATGTCACTTCACCATCTTGCCTTTTTTTTTTTTTTTTGACAGACATACAGGTAGTATACCTGAAAGAGCCAGCTTATGCTTAATAAATTCACCAAAGGAAGAAAAAAAAATCTGGTAATACACCGCTGCATATACCTTGGCCAACGGAGCCCTGGTGGCGCAGGAAAGAGCCTTGGTGGCACAGCAGACTAAAGTGCTGTTAACTAGCACCAGCTGCCTGCAAATACTGCAAGTTTGAATCTCACCAGACTCAAGGTTGACTCAGCCTTCCATCCTTTCGAGGTAGGTAAAATGAAGACCCGGATTGTGGAGTCAATAAGCTGACTTTGTATAAAAAAGAACACCGCTTGGGGAGGTCCGAAAACCCTACTAAGCAGGTATATACAAAAGTATAAAGGCTATTGCTTAACGCATTGTAAGCCGCCCTGAGTCTCCGGAGAAGGGCAGTATATAAATCAAACCAATAAATAAATAAAATATGTGGTTGGCAGGCATTTGGCAAACTAAGCATAAGTGTGCTACCACATTGTTCTGCTTGTTTGTATAGATCAAGCTGAAGGAAAAGCAAAAATAAAGACAATGGGCATTTATTTGCCCCTTCAAGTGCAATATATATGCTACTGAGCTTTAGACAGCTGTTTCTTCTAATATCCAATCTCTGCTATTTTTGTATTTCTCATTTGCTCTTAGAAAAAATTTGCAAAAATCCACCATAGGTCTAGGTTTAGGCTCCTAAGAAACTAGGAGCCAGAAGTGAGTTCAAAAGTCTGAAGAATTTATTTCATGCTACCTATTTTACCAGTGGTAGGTTTCAAATTTTTTTTACTACCGGTTCTGTGGGTGTGACTTGGTGGGTGTGGTGTGGCTTGGTGGGTGTGGCTTGGTGGGGATGGCAGGGGAAGGATACTGTAAAATCTCCATTCCCTCCCCACTCCAGGGGAAGGTTACTGCAAAAAGAGCCTTGGATAGTACAGTGGTCTAAAGCCCTGTTATTAACATCAGCTGCCTGCAATTATTGCAGGTTCGAATCTCACCAAGACTCAAGGTTGACTCAGCCTTCCATCCTTGCTAAGGTAGGTAAATTGAGGACCCAGTTTGTGGGGGCAATAAGCTGACTTTGTATAAATATACAAAAGTATGAAGGCTATTGCTTAGCGCATTGTAAGCCGCCCTGAGTCTCCGGAGAAGGGCGGCATATAAATCAATTTTTTTTAAAAAATCCCCATTTCCTCCCGATCAGCTGGGACTCGGGAGGCAGAGAATAGATGGGGGTGGGGCCAGTCAGAGGTGGTATTTACTGGTTCACCAAACTACTCAAAATTTTCGCTACCAGTTCTCCAGAACTGGTCAGAACCTGCTGAAACCCACCTCTGTATGTTACCTACCTAGTCGTGGTTAGAATGCAGTACTGCCGGCTGCTGGCTGCTGGCAGTTTGACTCTCACCAGGCTCAAGGTTGACTCAGCCTTCCATCCTTCCGAGGTGGGTAAAATGAGGACCCAGATTGTTATACTTACTTATATAAGTATAAGTGCTACTACTATTCAAAAGAGTCTGATCTACTAACAGTCAAGGCAAATAGGAGCTAGATAAAAGTCAATTCACTGAAGTTGAACTTAGGTCTCTTGTGGGAACATAGCAATTCCAAAATGATGGCACAATTGGCCCCACCTTTGGGCTCAGCCTGGTCATCTACAAGACCCCTGTTTTTTATGCAGCACAATAATATTTTGCACCGGCTCTATGTCTCACTGTCCTATTTGTATTTTTATTATAGAGATGGGCCGGGGGGGGGGGGGGGGGACAAGAAAGTTATGACACGTTATCTCAAAACTGAAAACAAAACAAAATATTCATTACATGGCTCCTATCAAACTGTGATATCAAGTGAAACCCATAAATAGTCTCCCTGGTTAAAATAGAAAGCTAGAAGAATTGTTGTTGGATTTTGCTTTGCTTGTCAAAAGAATATAGGCAGGCAGAAATATCTTATTTTGTGGGCTCAAAAACAAATTTAATGACAGTGAATAACACTCTCTGGAATCATTTTTCATTATGAAAGATTATTATCTGGACAAATGTGAAAAATTTAATCAAAAAGCACAGACCAGCTCAGTCCTAAAATTTCAAGTTGTCTAAACTCAATAGCAGTATTTCCTAAACCTTTTCCTTCATCACCTAGCCCAAACCACTCATCATTAAGTCTTATCAAACTGCAAGGACCGGTTATAAGGTCCATCCTTCAGCCCCTTCGTAACTTGAATGGTCACTGAACAAACTGTCTTAACTTGAGGATTACCTCAGTGGTCGGTTTCAAAAAATTTTACTACCAGTTCTGTGGGTGTGGCATGGCTTGGTGGGCGTGGCAGGGGAAGGATACTGTAAAATCTCCATTCCCACCCCACTCCAGGGGAAGGTTACTGCAAAATCCCCATTTCCTCCCAATCAACTAGAACTTGGGAGGCAGATAATAGATGGGGGTGGGGCCAGTCAGAATTTTTACTACCGGTTCTCTGAACTGCTCAAAATTTCCGCTACCGGTTCTCCAGAATTAGTCAGAACCTGCTGAAACCCACCTCTGAGCTCAACCATCCTTATAGAGCAGGGGTGTCAAACTCGCGGCATCACATTGTCATATCACATGACATATCATGTGACGTATCACAACTTCCCCTTCGCTAAACCGGGGTGGGTGTGGCCAGTGCGTGAAGTATCCAGCCCACAAGCCCCACGTTTGACACCCCTGTTATAGAGTTACAGCATTGAGGGCAAAATGAGAAAAGATACCCCCTTACTCATATATGCAGTGTGCCGAGCTCTTAGAAAAATGGGTGATGTTTATATAGAAATATGTGCCCTAGTTTCTTCAATATTTTTGTTTATTCTCTCTACATTGGATAAATGCATCATTCCGCATTTAGTTTTTCCTTCATTTTTCAGTTCAGTGCTACCTTTTTGAATTGGAAAGGTGATGGAAAAGTATCTGGTCATCAGGTAATTCAGTATTGCTTTGAAAATAGTGTAAATTGTAAAGTCAGAACCTGCTGAAACCCACCTCTGGATTACCTGTATTATAAAAGCAATATTATTGAATTATCTTTATGTCTTTTCAACAAATTACCATTGGTAATTTTATTGATTTTTGTTTAATTAAGAATACTTTGGGAGATTTTTGAATATATTTTAGTACACATAGAAATCTACAGAAATCCATTTAAATGCCCCTTTTGTGGTTGTTAATGGATTTATGGGTCATTACCCAAAAAGAAAAACTAGTTTTACCCAATTTGGGGCAATTTTATCTGGGTTTGGGAAGCAATGCTCTATAGCTGTGATGGCGAACCTATGGCACGGGTGCCACAGGTGGCACGTGGAACCATATCGGTGGGCACATGAGCTCAGCTCCGGCACGCATGCGTGCGCCAGCCAGCTGATTTTTTGGCCTTCTGGGCCTACCAGAAGTCAGGAAACACACTGTTTCCAGCCTCCGGAGGGCCTCTGAGGGGGTGGGGAAGGCCATTTTTGCCCTCCCCAGGCTCCTAGAAAGGGTCTGGAGCCTGGGGAGAGCAAAAAACGGGCCTACATGCCAAAAGCGGGGGGAGCATGGGGGGGGGGCAGGGCACATAGAATTATGGATGTTGGCATGTGTGCGTGTGACCCCACTATGCTCCCCCTGCTTTTGGCACGCGATGGCAAAAAGGTTAGCCATCACTGCTCTATAGCAACAGCCACATTTGGGACACCCACAAAAATGCAACCATAGCTAAATATGCTGCATCTATGCTTTGATCATCCTTTCACTTGGTTCACCATTCATAGGCTAGACTAAATAAATAGCATCATAAACATGTGCATCGTAAATAGACTAGAAGACTCTTTCCATTTGAATGCGACACTCACTTATTTGTGAAACAAAATGTTCTTCTGAGAAGCGCAAAAGACACAAACTAAGTCGTTTCCATGTAGTTCAAATCTGAAGCTACTTGCAAGCTGGGAGGAGGAGAGCAAGGGAAATGGGGTACAACTGTATTCATAAAATGTAAATGAAATCACATTCAATTTTTGTTCTGGTTCTACCTATTATTTTTACAATGCAGCCTTTAAAAGCTAAAAACAGCGCTTTGCATAGAAGAAGTTGGGTATATTCCCAAAGATACTCTTGTCAAAAGGCAACTGGACTTTGTTTTTCCTTGAAGACATTTCGCTTCTCATCCAAGAAGCTTCTTCAGTTTTGGCTGAATGATGGAGGATGGAAGGATTTAGATTCCTTGCAGTCATCTGGTCATTAGCACTCTTTCTGAGAGTCGTTGAGGACACTTGGAGTTTTATCTGTGTTTCAATGACTCTCAGAAAGAATGCTAACAACCAGATGACTGCAGGGAATATAAATCTTTCCATCGTCCAGCATTCAGCCAGAACTGAAGAAGCTTCTTGAATGAGAAGCAAAATGTCTTCAAGGAAAAACAAAGTCCAGTTGCCTTTTCACAAAAGCATCTTTGGGATATTACATTACATTATGATTGTAATCTGTCTATATACCACTAAAGCACTCATTGTTATGACCTTTAACTGGTACATCATAGGGCAACAATTTTTGAAGGTAACTCAAATGGGCTAATTTACAGAATGTATCCAAAATCCAAGATCCATGACTCGACAAAATTTGGGGGAAATGTGGCTGCTTCAGTATTACTGGTTGCAGTTATGCTGCTGCTACGGTCATGTGATCTTCATTTTCAATGTTCCATGACAGTTTCCCAGCCAGTCTCATAATCCCTTCCTCTGTCTCCCACACAGCAGTGACCACTTATCTGTGGGAAGGGAAGGGGAGGGGAGGAGAATGGAGAGGAGGGGAGAGGAGATTTCTGATGTTCCGGGACAGATTCCCACAAGGAAACTCACTGGGGAAGCCGGCAGGAAATGAAAAGTCTCTCACGCTCCTACTGCTTTTTTGCCAATCTGTGGTCATTCTGTTTTCTGTTTAAGTAATGAAATATCTCTGAAATGATGACACAACTGCCAAGGGTTGTCCAGTTATTATATTGTCTGGAAACTTGAAATGTTTATTATGTTAACATTTCTTTTCACATAGTCAGATTACGGCCATACAAATAAATTAAGGTGCCATATGTATCTACCCAAGACTTGCATTTTTAAAAGTCTACCTGGTATTGTCTTTAGATCAATTTTTCTATTATTATTTAGAGTGGCTTGAACCATATTATGTTTGCTGCCTTCAAAAGCAGCAAATAATAGCTAATAGCAGCTATTATTGGATAAGCAGTATGATTCTAATTGGATTTGTGAATATTTATTGTATTTCACCTCAAATTTTGTAGGCAAGTATACAAAAACAGTTGATGGGCATGATTAATAGCGGCTGATATTAGAGTTTAGATGATATAGCTCTATTACATGAACCTTGTATTAAAGACTATATATCAAGGATGATTTATTACTTAGAAAAAAAACAGAACATCGTGCCTTCAATATCAAAGAGTAGATAGATAATGGATAGCTGCACAAAACTGCTGTTATTTAGCATAATATAGCTGTTTCATGGGAATCAACACCATCAGATACAGACAGACAGACAGACAGATGCAGGTAGTCCTTGACATAGGACCACAATAGGGACCAGAATTTCCAATGTTAAGCAAGGTGCTAATGCCTCCTACTAAGGCAGCATTTAACATCCAGCTGCCTGCAATTACTGCGAGTTCAATTCTCACCAGGCTCAAGGTCGACTCAGCCTTCCATCCTTTCTAAGGTGGGTAAAATGAGGACTCAGTTGTGGGGGCAATAAGCTGACTTTGTATAAAATATACAAAAGTATGAAGGCTATTGCTTAACGCACTGTAAGCCGCCCTGAGTCTCCGGAGAAGGGCGGCATATAAATAAATTAAAAAAAAAACACATCTAATTTTATGACTTTTTTTGCCATGGTCATTAAGTGGATCATTGCAGTTGTTAAGTGAATCATGTGGTCCTTAAGTGAATCTTTCACCATTGATCTTACTAGTTAGAAGCTGTCTGGAAAGTTCGCAAATGTTAGAAGAAAGTTCAAGCTACAGTTTATCATAACTGAAAGAAGCTTTAGCGTGCCTTCCATTCTGTCTCTCATATTTCTTGGTATGGCAACAAGGAGGTTTCCCTTTCCCTTTAATTCTTGATTAACCACAGTTGAGCATGACAGCTAAGCCTTAGATGGAGATTGACAGTGTTAATCCTTAACAATGGTTTATTATTAAGTTTCATAATCCATAAGGTAGGTTGATTTGTTTCAATCAAATAATGAGCTGTAGTTCCTTATCCATCACAATGGAAAATAGTTTACTGCAATGCCCCAAACTTCTAATTGGTTGTGTTCACACCAACCCATACACATAAGACTAAGTCAAAAACCCAAGCAAGGAACTCTGAAATAATAGAAAGGACCAAGGGAGGACGTAGTTTCTGCATCACAAAAGCTAAACAGTTGTCCAGTTAGACCTCTATTGGATTGGTTCTCTCTTTCTCTTTCACACTTCCTCTCTCAGAGCTGGTGTAACATAGAGATTAAATGCTGGGTGAGGGTTCTAGTATATCCTTACCCTTGAAAACCAGTTGGGTGACTTTGATCAGTCATTCTCTCTCTACTGTAGACTGGAAAGTTGAAAAACTTTTGGAATTGGACCAGTGTGATGGATTATATGCACTGTATATGAATGCATGCGTGTACAAACACACACATGCTAGTTTGATATACCAGTGAAAGGCACCTGGATACAAACCAGGAGACTGGGACTTCTAGTCCCACCTTAGGCATGTAGCCAGCTGGGAGTCTTAGGGTCTCTTTCAGTCCTAGGAAGAAGGCAAGGGCAAACCACTTCTGAAATCTTGCCAGAAAAACTGCAGAGGCTTGTCTAGGCAGCTTGTCACCAGATTGCCTTGAAAGCAGCAAAATTAGATATACCGGAGCTATACCTCAACTGTAATTGTATAATGCTTGAAGGAGCCCAGAAACCTACTTGAGAAGATTTCCAAGATTGAAGAGGACTCTGTTGTGCTGTGGGTTCAGCTGGAGAGCTTTACTGTAGTATTCCTTTGCTTGCGCCATGTCTTTGGTCAACGTCCCAAGGTTGTTCAGGGCACTTGCATGACGTGGATATAACCTGTAGAAAGGAAGGAAGGAAGGAAGGAAGGAAGGAAGGAAGGAAGGAAGGAAGACACACAGCAGGAAGGAAGGAAGGAAGGAAGGAAGGAAGGAAGGAAGGAAGGAAGAAAGAAAGAAAGAAAGAAAGAAAGAAAGAAAGAAAGAAAGAAAG
>WNWU01000037.1:11679379-11716871 GCA_012654045.1 Ptyas mucosa
GAGGGAGAGGGAGAGAGGGAGAGAGAGACGGAGAGAAAGGGAGGGAGAGAGAGATGGAGGGAGGGGGAGAGAGATGGAAAGAGAGGGAGGGAGAGAGGGAGGGAGGGAGAGAGGGAGAGAGAGGGGGGAACGGAAGTAATACTTTACATTCAAACTGCCAAAAAGGGGAGGGGACAAGGGGAAGGGAGGGAGAGAGGGAGGGAGGGAGAGAGAGGGAGATGGAGGGGGAGAGAGATGGAGGGAGAGAGAGAAAGAGAGAGATGGAGGGAGAGAGAGATGGAAGGATGGTGGGAGGGAGAGAGGGAGAGAGAGAAAGAGAGGGAGGGAGGGAGGGAGAGAGATGGAAAGAGAGAAGGAGAAGGGGAGAGGGGGGGAACGGAGGTAATACTTTACATTAAGTTTGGCTTTGATTTTTGTTCAAAAAGAAGCCGGATGTTTTCTGGAGATCAAATAAATTATTCAGAAGGCTCCTTCAACAGTGCCTCTTCAGTAGTCAGAACCCATTTAGGTAGCTCGGCTTTGAAAAATTACTGCCTCCCCTTCTATTCCCCAGAAATATTATTAGATTATCTCAATTGCTAGTAAGTCTATAACGAAGTCTTCAGGAAGTGGTAACACCTGTCTGATCTTGGAAGCTAAGCAGAGTCAGGCATGGTTAACTTCTTGGGTGGAAGATACCCTGTGAAAATCAGAGCTATAATTAAAGAAAGCAACGAAAAGCTATAGTTACATTGCTCTCAACAAAACTGGTAGGAGCCACCTTGCTTGGAAAAAGTCTTCAACTATTACATAATAAAATCAGGGTTTTTAAAAAGAATTCCAAAAGATTAATTATAGCTTCAATACAAAAAGTAGAAGGAGGAAATGAATTTCAAGATAAGTTTAACCAACCTTTTCTTTTGGGACACTTACGTTTTTATAAATATTCTTGGCCTTTAAACCTCACTGATTGTCCCAGTTATTTGAGGGAGACCAAGACAATTCAATAATCAACTAAAAACACGTGAGAAAAAATAGAAGTGGGAATTTGTTACCTGAGGCTACACTCTTGTCTTTCAGTAAGAATGTCAGCAACAAGAAAACATTTCATAAAATGAAATAGCTGTGCAACTGGCAAAGTCAAAGCGTATAGGAACTAAAGTCCAGATTCTGTGCTGAGACCAAAGTCCAAAAGAGACATTTACAAGGTCATCAGTTTTAGAGGCTGTTTAGGCCAACAAGTTTTGAAGGTGTTCCGTAAAACTGGTATAAATCAGCAGTGCAGAAATTAAATTAAATCAAATTGAATGAAAGAATAAGCTGGGGTAGAAAGCTCTAACAGATGCTAACAATTCAGGTAGAAAATTGCAAATGGAGGAGGTCCCGTCCTGCCACAGAAGGAATTTACAGACACTGCTGTCCTTCTGCACCCACACAGGTGCCAACCAATGGAACAGCTTGATTTATGGGAAGCTGTGGGAGCTTCATTACTGGAGGCTTTCAAGAAGAGATTGGACTGCCATTTGTCAGAAATGGTGTAGGGCCGTGATGGCAAACCTATGGCACGCATGCCACAGGTGGCACACAGAGTGGGCACGTGAGCGTTGCCCTAGCTCCGTTCCAGCGCAACTGATTTTCAGGCCTTCCGGACCCACCGGAAGTCCAGAAACAGGCTGTTTCCGGCCTCTGGAGGGCCTCTGGAGGGATGGGGAAGGCCCATTTTTCACTTTCCCCAGGCTCCAGAGGCTTTCTAGGAGCCTGGGGAAGGCAAAAACAGCCTTCCCCACACCCCGCAGGCCCTCCGGAGGCTGGAAATTGCCGTTTTGCTGACTTCCGGTGGGAGCTACTGGGCCCACCATGTCATTGCGTGCCAAAAGCGAGGGGAGCACGGGGGGTCACGAGTGCATGCCCGGGGGGGTGGGGCACATTGAATTATGGGTGGGGGCACATGTGCGTGCGACCCCCCCCCGCACTCCCCCCGCTTTTGGCATGCGACGGCAAAAAGGTTAGCCATCACTGGTGTAGGGTTTCCTGCTTGGGCAGGGGGGTTAGACTAGATGATCTACAAGGTCCCTTCCAACTTGTTCATCTAATGTAATCTTAATCTAATCTAATCATCTGCCATCCCTCTCAATCCCCATGAAATAAATGTTCTTGTAGAGGGCTGCACTACAAGATCGTTTAGCCTTTAGCCTCAGTATAATCCTTGTCCAAATCCCTCCTCCAAGATACTAGCCTAGACAAGAGATTCGGAGAGAAACAAAGAGAGATCATAGCATTAGTTCAGAGCTTGCCGGTTCCTAACAGATGGCTTATATGCTGCTGTTTCAACTAGAAAAAAAGGAGGTAACATTTCCACCTCTTTGTATTTTGGGCCCTATCTTTCTAGCTAACAAATGCATCAGGCAATGCATTTTCTCTTGGCCTGTTAATGTTCCACTACGAGCAATACAATTTATTTTTTAAAAATAAATAAATAAATAGCAAGAGAATTCTAGGACTTAGCTGCGGTGATCAGTGGCTGCTCCATGTTCCCAGACTTGGGCCATGAAAAAGAGGAGCAGAGATGGTATTCAGCCGGTTCGTACCAGTTCGGGCGAACTGGTAATGGCGACTGCGGGTGGGATGGGCCTGCTCCTGCCCCTCCCTGCGCCCCAGTGTAATGCCGTCCTGTTTACCCACATTTTTGAGGCCAGGTGCATGCACGGAAGGCGAGCAAGCGGGCGGGCGAAGCGAGCGTGCATCTGTGCGGCGAACCGGCAATAAGAATAGGTGAAACCCATCACTGGAGAGGACCACGATTTTAATAGCAATAGCACAGACTTATACACCGCTTCACAGTGCTTTACAGCCCTCTCTAAGCAGTTTACAGGAATCAGCATATTGCCCCCAACAATTTGGCTCCTCATTTTATCGACCTTGGAAGGATGGAAGGCTGAGTCATGGCTTAACATCTCTCCCTTTGCCAAAAAAAAAAAAAAAAAAAGCCACATTTATAATGTCCACTCTGTGTGGAAAGTTGGAGTCCTATTGCATCAGGTTACCTTATGCTAAATGAGAATTCTCAGCCTCTGAGGAGCATTGCAATTCTATGAACATCTCGAGTGTTTCTTCAATCTTGGTAGCTTGAAGGTGTGTGGACAATCAACTCCCAGAATTTGTCAGCCGGCTACGTGCTGGCTGGGGAATTCTAGGAGTTGAAGTCCACACTTCTTCAAGCTGCCAAGGTTGAGAAACTCTGATCTAGAATCTTCCTAGACAGAGGGCTGGTGGAAATAACCAAAACATCTGTGAAAAGAAAGACAGCCTATCACTTGATACTAAAAATAAAAAGGATACTATCTCAGCTGAGTTTCATATAAAGACACAGGCTGCCAAAAGAGACCAGCATTTTTTCTGGCTTCCCATCACATTGTTCTCCCTCCCCCATGTACAGTATATGTCAATGATATTTTTTTTTAAAAAAAAATACTATACTCTCATGAGAAAGATGCTCAGAGATTATTTTACAAAAGGATTGTCACTGGAAGAGAAAGTCAAGAACAAGAAAATCAGTTTGCGTTATGTTAAAAGCATGCGTTCCCCCCCCCCTCCTGTTTAATGTTGGAAATATCAGGAGAGAGAGAGAGATGTGAACAATGTATAGCCAGAGTGCAATTTAATGAAATTTCAATGGAATCTGCTGCGTGTTTTACATACAAATAAATTCATAAGCAATCATAAGGAAACTTGATTTCCCACAATAGTAGCTGCCTGGGTATTACTTTAAAATATGAGGAGGCAAGAGTGCATGGAATGCAATGTTCTGTAATAACTCTAACTAAACTCATCGTTTTCCTTTCTGAGCCCTGTCATGGGGCCAGTCAGCAAGAAAAAATATTTTCTCCTATTCATTCCACAATCAGTACCGTACAGTAGTCCTATATCTTATCACATGGTTTCTTAATCTTGGCAGCTTGAAGATCTGTGGATTTCAACTCCCAGAATTCTCCTGGAGGAATTTAACAGATTAACAGAATTGGAAGGAAGTTTACAGGTCATCTAATCCAATTCCCTGCCCAAGCAGGAAATCCTACATCTGCCTCTACCTGGGATCGAACTCACAACCTCCTGATTGTGAGGCAAGGGCTCCACCTCTAGGCCACAGCAGCTGGGTTCTGAGAGTTGAAGTCCACACATCTTCAAGTTGCCAAGGTTAAGAAACACTTGTCCTATCAAATCAGCAAAATACAAACACTTCTGCAGAAATGAGACATGGTGAAGGCCCATTTCAATGTATATCCAGTTATGGGATATATGGTCAAAAAGATGGTTTAAAATAGCTGGACATTCGCAAGAGTGAGAAAACGGGGGGCTTGTGCTAATCAAGAACCAAGACAAGGAAGAAATCCAAATGAATACAAGCTGAGTTGCGGTAGGTAATCTAATTATTAGGCGCAGATGATGCACTTTGATTGTGCTCGGAAATTGCAACTCTGATTCGCTCCCAGCTGAAAGATTCTTAAATGAGTATGGTTGAAGGCTATATGCAAAAAAATCAGGTGTTGCCCTATAGTATTTTTTATTATTTAACTAAGTAGAACACATAGTGAGTGCAATGGCATTTTCACATCAAGCAAAATTATGTATCGTATTTTTTGGAGTATAAGACGCACCTTTTTCCCCCTAAAAGAGGGTGAAAATTTGGGTGTGTCTTATACACCAAATGTAGCCCCGCCCAGCCTCTGAAACGGAGGTGAAAAAAAAGCAAGGCACAGAGCTCACAACCAACGAACGTGTTGCTAAAGTTCACCTCTGGGAACAGCTGATTGAGGGAATTCCGGGAGGCCGATCCACCTGCCAATCAGCTTTTTTCTTATTTTCCTCCCCAAAAACTAAGGTACGTCTTATACTCTGGTGCGTCTTATAGTCCGAAAAATACAGTAAGTATATTATGTCAGGTTTACCCAACATATCAAGCCATAGTTTGTAGAATATAGAACAGAATAGAGCTGGAAGGGACCTTGGAGGTCTTCTAGTCCAGCCCCCTGCTCAAGCAGGAGAACCTATACTATTTCAGATAAATGACTGTCTAGTCTCTTAAAAACTTCCAGTGATGGAGCGCCCATGATTTCTGAAGGCAAGCTGTTCCGCTGGTTAATTGTCCTCATAGTTTATTAAATAAATTGTAATCAAATGAGGCAAAACATTAGACCATTTACATGCTCCAATGGCTGGGGTTTCACTGTTCATAAGCCCAAAGTAACTAAATCATAACATGGTTCAAGTCCGATGGATAAACCCCAGCTATGTGTGTCAGGATATGTGTCAAACATCAGGTGAATACACTTAGCTTCCTGTGTTCTGTGAAACAGTCACCTGTGGTTGTAAGCCAGCAGTGGGTTTCCAATATTCTTACATGCGCCCGGCCTTCCGCGCATGTGCTTTGCTCGTGCACACCTTCTACGCATGCGCCCGACCTCAAAAATGTAGCTAAATAGGATGGCATTATATCCGGGCGGGTTGGTGGGGGCGGGCCCACCTGCAGTCACTGCTACCAGTTCGCCCGAATTGGAACGAACCGGCTGAATACCACCTCTGTTGTAATCTATGAATGATAAATACTACAATATGTAAGTATTACGATGATAAAAATGACAGATTGAGTAAAATTGAAAAGAAATTGAAAAGAAAGTATATATCACTAGAATATTGGAGTTGGTCGGATACCAAACAAGGAAAATATTCCACAACAAAGGAGAAAGAAAGGAGAGAGGGGGAGAGGTTAAGAAGAGGAGAGGGAGAGAGAGGAATGGAAGAAAGGGGAAAGGAGAGGAAGAAAAGACAGGGGACAGGAGTAGTAGAGAAGGTGAGAAAGGGGGAAAAGCGGGGAGGAGTGGGGGAAAGAAGGGGAAGCAGGAAAGAGGAAGGATAGAAGGAGGGGGAAAGTAGGAGAGGAGAGGAAAGGGAAAGGAAGAAAAAGAAGGTTTGTTGTGAAAGGAGGGAAAAGAAAGGGTAGAAGAGCAACCCCGAATGTAATTAAAATGCTTTATTTTTATGCTTTCTTTAAGAAAAATACGTATATGTATGATCAATTATGCATAAGAGAATGTACATTTATATTATGTGTATAAGAAATAATTTTTTTTAAAAAAACTCAAAATAAATAAAGGGAAAAAAGGAAAAAGAAGAAAAAATAATAATTTAAAAATAGGTAAGAAATGCACAAAAAGAAAGAAACGAGTAGAAAAAGGGTGGGAAATTTTTGTGTGATGATCAGTTCATCTCAAGAATCTCCAAAGCCAAAGAGAAGGCCTACCCAAAGGAGCTCATTAAACGGTTTGTGTCAAGAGCTCATGGAATTGCTTACCTCCCAGAATGTTTTCTTTGTTGCTGTATCTATTTAAGAATATGCAGCTCTTTTGCTCATTTCTGGATTGATTGTTGGCTACGAATGTCCCCGACACAGCATTTTAGTGACTGCAGCCAAACTCCAGGGAGATTTGGCTTTTTGCTTTACTGTGGATAGCTACACAGGAAGAATGTAAATGGCTGATAACTTGCGCCAGATCTGACTAAATTCTGTCATTTATCCCAGAATTGAAAACACACAGAATGTTGGTGTGTTTGCATTAATATTCTGTAGGTACGTAAAAGAGCTGAAATTCCACAATCTCTTGCAATTTTTTTTTTTGGCTAGAGATAGAAGAGATATATTATCCCCTGCTTCCATTATTTGGAACAAGACTGCCTATTGGAACAAAAAAAATATATGGAAATTGCACGTGCAAAACCATGTATCAACATTTGCGCTAAAATATTCTTTCATTTTAACAGACACAACCCAACCATCTTTATTCAGAATCTTCACTGTGTTTAGTGTAGTGATATTTTAAGGTTGCAATTCTAGACCTCATAATGATCTAGAACAGGGGTCAGCAACCCGCGGCTCTGGAGCCGCATGTGGCTCTTTCATCCCTTCGCTGTGGCTCCCCGTTGCTCAAAATATGTGTCATAACCGTCAATGTGCAACACCCGCCAGCACACAATTTACTGAGCTTCTCGACCCCCGGAAGGCCAACCATAGATAAGTCCAAGAAAAGAAAAGTTTCAGAAGAAAACAGAATCTTTAATTCAACTATATATGCTAGTTTTGTGGCCGCTCAGGAAATACTCAGCCACAGGAAGAGTTTTCTGGCTCCCAGTGTTTTTTTTTTTCTGTGGAAAATGGGTCCAAATGGCTCTCTGAGTGTTTAAGGTTGACGACCCCTGATCTAGAATCATAGATTCATTGTGCTCCAAGTGAAAATGAAGTATTTTATTTGGGCATTAAATGGGCAGTATCTAGCTGCCCATTTCACAAGCAAGTGACTCTGGGCAGCATACAACAAAACTAAAACAATAAATTTTTAAAATCATTACCATTAACAAATATTAAAGCATTAAAAAGCTACAAGAAGAACAATGGAAACAGCCCATAAGGAATTCTGGGTTGCTTACCAGGGCCATTCCAAGCTTGAGCCATTAAAAACAAACCTCACTGAAACCATCAAGGGTACATTCATTCTTTTGACAATGTTTAACATATCTGGGCTTCATCATGGTTACTGCTCACATGGACCATTTATTTAACAATTTTATAATATTAGGTAACCCATTCCAATTGTAAATTTGCAAAGGCAACTTAAAATTTGAACATGTTGGGATATTTGGATAGTTCAGTGATGGCTAACCTTTTTGCCGTCACGTGCCAAAAGTGGGGGGAGCGGGGGGGGGGTGTCATGCGCATGCGTGCCCACACACATAATTCAATGCGCCCCGTGCATGCGCACGAGACCGCCCCATGCTTTTGTTACGCAATGGCACGGTGGGCCTGGTAGGCTGGTTTTTTGCCCTCCCCAGGCTCCAGAGGCTTTCTAGGAGCCTGGGGAGGGTGAAAACAGCCTTCCCCACCCTCCCAGGGGCCCTCCAGAGGCCAGAAACAGCCTGTTTCCCAACTTCTAGTGGGACCAGAAGGCCCAAAGATCAGCTGAGCTAGGGCAATGCTTGCGTGCCCACAGATACGGCTCTGTGTGCCACCTGTGGCATGCGTGCCATAGGTTCGTCATCACGGGGATAGTGCATGCTATACTTTGTTTTCCCATTTAAAACCAAACATCCAGTGCTGTTTGCTGTTAAACACCTAACTGTCTTTAGCATGTTTAGTATCTTTTCTAACCAAAAATTAGCAGGATTATAGTCTGCATTGAAAACAGATTCTCTGTACTGAAGTCCCAAAGATGACATTATCTTCCACAGCTACAATGGAAACTCAGGAGGGAAAGTTTAATTGGATCAATGGAACTTCTTCATTCAAGAGTACAGGTAGTCCTTGAGTTACAACTCAATGCCCATCACATTCATAAGTTGTGACAGTCATAAAAAGGAGTCACCCATGTGACCGACCCACTTTTACAACCATTTTTGCGGTTGTTAAGTGAACCGATTGTTTGCTATGGGGCATTTTTGCTAAAAGCCAGAAGTAACTTTTGCCAGTTTTGGGCAAAAATATCAAAAACGTGATCACATGATGCAGGACACTGCAAATGGCCATAAATGAAACCCAACTGCTGAATGCCCAAAATACAGTCATATGATCACGAGAGTGGGGGGTGGGCGGTGGACGGCCATCAGAACTTTGAATCCAGTCTAAGTACCTCTAGTGAGGTCCATCATAATTTCAAGCAGTCACTAACTGACCAGTCATAAGTTGAGGTCTACTTGTAGTGGTTTCAGACTAAAGATCATAGCACATAGAAGAGTTCTTCTTTAAAAAAATGCTCCTCCGGTTATTTATCACATTCACACACTTACCACTAAGAAAAAAGCAACATTAGAAATAAAAATATACTTCATGTCCCAATTACTTTTGCCTACTCTTCATAGCTGAAGAACCAGAATACATGGGCCATGCCATACATTGCGTCCACATATTATTGAAGCATGGTTTATGGAATAAACCACAATGGCTCCTTTTGCACCATATGCAGTGCCAGCAAACTCCATTATAACACAGACACAGACTTCAGAGGATAATTAGAACTGCAGAAAAAACAATTGCTACCAACCTGCCTTCCATTGAGGACATGTATACTGCACGAGTCAAAAAGAGGGCTGTGAAAATATCTACAGATCCCTCACATCCTGGACATAAATTGTTTCAACTTCTACCCTCAAAATGACACCATAGAGCACTGCACACCAGAACAACTAGACACAAGAACAGTTTTTTCCCGAATGCCCTCACTCTGCTAAACAAATAATTCCCTCAACACTCTCAACTAGTTACTAAGTCTGCATTACTGTTAATCTTCTCATTGTTCCTATCACCCATCTCCTCCCACTTATGACTGTATGATTGTAACCTTGTTGCTGATATCCTTAAGATTTATATTGACTGTTTCTCTATGACTATCATTAAGTGTTGTACCTTATGATTCTTTATTTTATTTATTTATTTAATTTGTATACCGCCCTTCTCCAGCTGGACTCAGGGCGGTGAACAGCCAAAATAAAATAGAGCATACAAAATTAAAAAACAATTTAAAATAATTAAATAGTTTTGGCCCACAATTTAAAACAACCAAGTTAAAACCAATTTATAATTTAAAACCAAAACAATAGGGTCAAGCCAGGCCGGCTAGATGAAATAAATGTGTTTTCAGGGCTCGTCGGAAGCCCGGAGGTCAGGTATCATGCGTATCTCTGGGGGTAGGTCATTCCACAGGGCGGGTGCCGCTACAGAAAAGGCTCTCCCTCTGGGGGTCGCCAGCCGGCATTGTCTGGCGGACGGCACCCTAAGGAGGCCCTCTCTGTGCGAACGTACTGGCCGGTGGGAGGCTATTGGCGGCAGAAGGCGATCTCGTAAGTACCCTGGCCCTAAGCCATGGAGCGCTTTAAAGGTGGTCACCAACACCTTGAAGCGCACCCGGAAGACCACAGGAAGCCAGTGCAGCTCGCGCAGGAGAGGTGTCACATGGGAGCGTCCCGTTGCTCCCATAATCCCCCGCGCGGCCACATTCTGGACCAACTGGAGCCTCCGGATGCACCTCAAGGGGAGCCCCATGTAGAGAGCGTTACAGTAGTCCAGGCGGGAAATGACGAGTGCCTGAGTGACTGTGCGTAGGGAGTCCCGATCCAGAAAGGGACGCAATTGGCGTATCAGGCGAACCTGATAGAAAGCCCCCCTGGCCACGGCCGTCATGTGCTCTTCTAAAGACAGCCGTGCATCCAGGAGGACGCCCAAATTGCGAGCCCTCTCCGTGGGGGCCAATGATTCACCCCCAATAACCAGCGATGGCACCAGCTGGCTATATCGGGATGCCGGAAGCCACAGCCACTCGGTCTTGGAAGGGTTGAGACGAAGCCTGTTCCTCCCCATCCAGGCCCGCACGGCCTCCAGGCACTGGGACATCACTTCAAGGGCATCGTTGGGGTGGCCTGGGGTGGAGATGTACAGCTGAATATCATCAGCGTACTGGTGGAATTCCACCCCAAAGCCACGGATGATCTCACCCAGCGGCTTTACATAAATGTTGAACAGGAGGGGCGAGAGGACCGATCCCTGCGGTACCCCGCAAGCGAGGCACCTCGGGGTTGACCGCTGCCCCCCTGCCAACACCGATTGCGACCGGTCGGAGAGGTAGGAGGAGAACCACCGCAAAACGGTGCCCCCCACCCCCAACCCCTCTAACCGGCACAACATGATACCATGGTCGATGGTATCAAAAGCCGCTGAGAGGTCTAATAGGACCAGGATAGAGGAGCAACCCCTATCCCGAGCCCTCCAGAGATCATCAACCAACGCGACCAATGCCGTTTCCGTGCTGTGCCCAGGCCTGAAGCCGGACTGGAGCGGGTCTAGATAGACAGCTTCATCCAGGTAATGTGGAAGCTGCTGCGCCACCACACTCTCAACAACCTTCGCAATGAAACGAAGGTTGGAGACTGGACGATAGTTGGCCAACACAGCCGGGTCCAGAGAGGGCTTCTTGAGGAGGGGCCTCACCACCGCTTCTTTCAAAGCAACCGGCAGGGCACCCTCACTCAAAGAAGCATTAATAATCCTCTGGAGCCAGCCTCGTGTAACCTCCCGGGAAGCCAGCACTAACCAGGAGGGACACGGGTCCAATAAACATGTGGTCGCGTTCAGCCGTCCCAGAATCCTGTCCACGTCCTCGGGAGTCACAGGATCGAACTCCTCCCAGATAATATTCTCAAGACCTGCCTCAATCATCCCGTCTGAACTTACCCAGTCGGAGGCCAGATCTTCCCGAATCTGAGCGATCTTGTCATGCAGATACTGCACAAAGTCCTCAGCTCGACCCTTGACAAATGTATCTTTTCTTTTATGTACACCGAGAGCATATGCACCAAGACAAATTCTTTGTGTGTTCAATCACACTTGGCCAACAAAGAATTCTATTCTATTCTATTCTATTCTACTCTACTCTACTCTACTCTACTCTACTCTACTCTACTCTACTCTACTCTACTCTACTCTACTCTACTCTACTCTACTCTACTCTAAAAAACTCCATTATGGCTTGGAACAATGCTATGCACCCAAACTTTTAGCTCCTTTAGCCAAGCACAATCCGCAGGGAATGATAGCACCACAAGGGATCCAATGAGTCCCTTGACATCCTCACCCAAATAATCCAATTGTATCCAATTCGGATTACCTCACTGGTATAATTTCCACAATGACACCACTGCGGCTTGTACCTATCAGGAGAGATTTCTTTGCATCGTCTGTAAAAACAAAATACTATCCTGAAAAAGCCAACAATGGTAAAAGTAGGATTTTTATGGTGGACATTTCTGCATGCAAAACATGCAGCACTGAAGAATGACTACGAAAGCAATACCAAGGGCAACCAGAGAAAGAAGAAACAGGCTCTGCAATGGCAAACAATAGAAAGCAAAATAAATCTGGCTGACTAGGAACCCTGACCTTCAAAGAGAGAAAAGAGAGCACATGTGTACATTTTAATAAAACAGACTCTAATTGGCCATTAAACAGAGTACCGGAAATGAAATATCCCAATATTCATGCGGTAACTCCCACATATTAATACACCCATGTAGCAAAAAGAAGCAGTCCTTTATGTCCTGCAAGATTAACATTCTTTGATATTCCTTCCAACTAGATGTCTCATGGAATGCGCAATTCTGCTCTAATGGCAAATATTTTAAAATTAAACCTCTAGGGATAAACTTCGGCTCTCCATAATCACCAGTCTCTCGCAACATCAAGGATCTTACTTTTTTCTGTTGATTTCCTTAAAAACACTTCTGCCAAGCTGCATGACTTTTTTTCCCTGGCTCCAACATGCCTGGAACTCTTCCAAAGATCTCTGTTGTAGCCATTTATCTTTATTGCTTTGCTGCAAGTATACTTAAAGGTTTTTAAACATTATCACCATTCCAGAATATCAATCGCTCGTGAACTCTGGTTTAGATACCGCTCAGTTTGCATTCTCCCAAAAGAATGACCCTTTCAAACTAAGGTTAATGTCCTCCATCTGTGCTTGGCACAAAGAAAAGAGTTTCTGCCCAGACAAATAGAGAAGTTTATTTTATTTTGCTTATGACCGCCTCCCCCGTGGCTTCTGGGCTGTGAAAATGGTCAGTTCCCTGGCTGCAATTTACAATAGGGCTGATATAGGCATCAATGCATCGTTTTGGGTCCACCTTTTTCCTTTGGAAATACCCTGCTTGAAAAAATCACTGCTGAGCAAAGCTGACGTTTCTTCCCGGAAGGGAGCTTGAAGATTCTTGCTGTGATTTTTTAAAAGACGGGATTTCTATATTATAATTATAGAGGAATACTAGTATGCACATTGCATTTCTTCAGAGGTGGGTTTCACATATTTTTACCTCCGGTGTGGTGCACGCACGCACGGTTGCTCGCTTTGCGCACGCATCAGGGGTGGGTTTCATCAGGTTCTGACCAGTTCTGGAGAACCAGTAGCGGAAATTTTGAGTAGTTTGGAGAACCAGTAAATACCACCTCTGACTGGCCCAACTCCCATTTATTCTCTGCCTCCTGAGTCCCAGCTGATCGGGAGGAAATGGGGATTTTGCAGTATCCTTCCCCTGGAGTGGGGAGGGAATGGAGATTTTACAGTATCCTTCCCCTGCCACTCCTACCAAGCCACACCCACAGAACCGATAGTAAAAAAATTTGAAACCCACCACTGGCGCACACCTTCCACGCATGCGCCCAGCCTTGAAAACAAGGCTAAATAGGACAGCATAGCGCCATGGCGAGTGGGCAGGTCCACCTGTGATCTCCGTTATCAGTTCTCCTGAACCAGTCCAAACCGGCTGAATACCATGACTGCGTTTCTTGGAATGTACCTCAAACTATGCTGTTACAGAAAGTAGTAGGCAGCCTTGGTTGGTCTTGAAAACTCCTAGCAAATTTGGGTTTAAGTAATCTTGGATGGGAGAGGAGTACAAATCCCAAGGTCATGACTGAGAAGCAAAGAGTCTGGGATTTATTTATATTTATTTATTTGCAATAGCGGCAGTATCTGTATCTTGAGTGTAGGATGAGGGTGAAGGTTTGTTCTCTGAGCTTGTGGGTTGGTTTCCAAACACTTCATTAGCAGGATCCCTTAAACTCTGCTCAAGATGTTATCTAGTCTGGTAACGAAACGTTCAGACACCAACCCACAAACTCAAAAGAACGAACCTTCACCCTCATTTATTTATTTATATTTCAAATTTCTTAAACGTTCATCTCCCTCAAACCATTCTGACGCTCTTTAACAACATAAATATAACATGGAGGTGTCAGGAGTTGTGCTCAAATCAAGGGAGATTTTACTTTTTAAAAAAAATACGTTAATGTATTTTTAAAAAAATATGTTAGTATGTTAATGTCATCTTTCCTTCTACCTCTCTTAAGTTGCCTAAGATTCCTGCCAAAACTGAAGTTATTCACACAGGAACTAAACCATGAGGAGCCAAATTATTGGGGGCAATATGCTGACTCTGTAAACCTCTTAGAGAAGGCTATAAAAGCACTATGAAGCAGTATATAAATCTAAGTGCTATTGCTATTGCTATATTGACCATGTTGGCACAATATACTACGCTACAGGAAAGAGGTAACAAGGTTTATATGGTGCCATCCAACATTGCCCGGTTCACTCATAGCTGAAAATTTACCTAAACAAGCCTTGCCTAAGGGCTGTTCAAATCTATAGTAGCCACCATTCTGCATTTGATAATACTAGAAATTAGTGTCAAGCTTTCATTTCTATAAAAGAACTGCACTTTTTTCTATTTATCATGTGAATTTTTGTTTATTAGAACCCAGAAAAGTGGTATCATCTATATCAGTGGTTCTCAACCTGTGGGTCGGGACCCCTTTGGGGGTCGAATGACCTTTTCACAGGGGTCGACTAAGACCATCCAAAAACACATATTTTCAATGGTTTTAGGAATAATTTTATGGTTGGGGGTCACCACAACATGAGGAACTATATTAAAGGGTCATGGCATTAGGAAGGTTGCGACCTGCTGATCTATATGATGATCTCAGCTTCTTCCTTATTGTTCACACTCTGAATATCTGAGTGAATTCACTTCTCCTATTATTTCATGACTTACCTCTTTGCCCTTTCTCCCATATAGAATTGATGTATAGCAGCAATTTTTAAAAATTTGGTAGCTTTTAAGATGTATGGACATCAACTCCTAGAATTCCCCTGCCAGTTGAAGTCCGCCCATATTAAAATTGCCAAGTTTGAAAAACTGCCCTATAGAATTAGTTAGGTGTTACTAATTTTTCAGTGCTTCTGAGCTGAGATGCAATTTTAAAAATATGGCAGGGGGCATGCATAGAAAATATCTCTTAGGGGTGGACTTCATCATTTACAAAAAAAAATGAACTAGAGGGGGGCTTAACTAGTCACAAACCACTATTTATCAGAATGTCCCATTTTCCTGTTTGTCTCAACCTGACATTTTTCTCCCTAAATTTATTTTTGTCAGATTATTCATGAACTGGCAGAGACATGGTAACAAGGTCAGCCAATGAATAAGCATAGCAATTCAGTCAGCCGAGACAGACTGGAGCCAGGGCATGTCTTAGTCTGCAGCTTCTGAGTCTGTGCAGAGAATTGAAACTGAAACTAAGCAGTCTGTGAACTTGTCTGCTGGTCTGCTCTGCTGAACTGAAACTAAGAACGGTTCTCTCCTCCGCCTGTCAACCAGCTATTGGTATTGTACATTTATCTTCATCTGTTATTATGTATATAAAGAAGTTAATGAATCCTGCTGCATCTGTCTGCCTGTGTTTGCTTTCTGGATTTGATTTTTGCAAGACTCTGACAATTTCTATGCTGGTCACCATGGAAAATATACAGGCCTGAGATCCTTTCAAGGCCAAGAGATGCATTTGGAATTTTAAAGACATGTCATGGTGTTCCAATAAAAAAAGCTGGAGGGAGGGATCTTCAAAATGGCTGTATGAGGTACATCACCACTTGCAAAGCCCCAGAAAGTTATTTGTCCCTTTCTCTAGCCTCCTACCCCCTAGGACCCCCCTACCACCACCTTCACTTTCTCTTATGTTTTTTTTCTGGGCAAGACAACCTGCTCATTTCAAGTAAAGCACTGACTAACTATCCTCCATTTTCATTTTCTAAAAAACCTTATGGTTATCTAGTTGCTTATTATCCAAGAGACAAGTGCTACCTGCTCCTTGCTGGATCCAAATATTTTTTTTAGCAGCAAGAAGAGCAATGCCCTAACATGAAACCATGTTTAGTTTCACCCACCTGAATTGCTGCAGTTGAAAAGATGACAGATGAGAGCAAGGTGATCACAACTTAATTTCAAGTTGCCAAGCAACCACAAATCCCTTAGTGTAGCTAGCAGCAACTTTAGAAGGTTCACTGCCGGTCCTTCATACCTGCAATGGTGCTGGCAATGCTCTGAAAAGAGCTTTGCTCTAGTCTATACACCTAATGAGGCTTAATTAACCCTCCTAGCAAATCAATCCTAAAAACAACCTTCTTTATAATTAAAGCTCTTCCCAACCACTTGATGCTTATGGAGTTGGAGGGGGTGGGGGGGATGGAGGAGAAAGTCTCTGACAGCAATTACTGGGTGCTTAGCCTAATTCCCAAACAAATTGACTGAGCTTAAGTGCCAGTTGAAGAGGGCTGTCTGTTCCTATCTACAGATAATAGAGATTTTGCATTTTTCAATAGTAAGAGCTCAATCAAGAAAACCTGCTAGCTGCCTCTCAGTTATTATTTTTAACTGTTTTCGACCATGGAATGGGACAACTCACCATGGCCAACTCACCACACGGGACAACTCAACAAGTACAAAACTTAAATTAATTTCAACAGAACTGTGGCCAATAATAATAAAAGAAAGAAAGTCTATCCAGAAATACAAGAGTTAAAATAGTTTCGATGAAAATGTGGTCACCAATAACAAAAGATCTGGAATGAAATGATGGATACAGCATTGAATTATCCTGCAGCAAGTTGTCCCGTGGAGAGTTGGCCACGTCGAGTTCTCTCACAGCGAGTTGACCGTGGTGAGTTGTCCTTGACTCATTGGGCCACGCTTGCATCTATAATAATGTCAACCTTAGCCACTTTAAGATGTGTCGGCTTCAATTCCCAAGTTTCCTTATCAAAATATAAGCTATGAAATGTCTGAGTCTGACCTGGAGGGTAAAAGCTGGAAAATCAAGGTTGACTCAGCCTTCCATCCTTCTGAGGTGGGTAAAATGAGAACCCAGACTGTTGGGGGCAATAGGCTGACTCTGTAAACCGCTTAGAGAGGGCTTTAAAAGCACTGTGAAGCGGTATATACCGTATTTTTCGGACTATAAGAAGCACCCAAGTATAAGACACACCTACCTTTTGGGGAGAGGAAGACAAGAAAAAAAATCTGCCTTTGCCCATTCGCCGCCACCCACTTGCTGCCACTGCGGCCCATTTGTCATGGCCTGTTCACCATGGCCCATTTGATGTTGCCGCGGCCTGTTCAGCACAGCCCATTTGCCACCATCCGTTCGCCGCCGTGGCCTGTTTGGCATGGCCCATTCAGTGCAGCCCGTTTGGCGCGGCTTGTTGGCTGCCGCTGTGGCCCATTGAGCACGACCCGTTCACTGCAGCATGTTCACCACTGGTGCGGCCCGTTCAGCGCGGCCCATTCGCTACCTGCATGGCCCATTCGCCGCAGCCCATTTGCCACAGCCTGTTCGCCGCCGCCATGGCCCATTCGCTGCCGCCTGTTTGCCACTACCTCGGCCCATTCGCCACAGGCCATTCGCTGCTGCCAATCTCCGCCACCTGGAACCGGAGGCCAGAAATGCAACACGCAGAGGCCGAAAACAGCTGAAGTGTGGGGGCCGGCGGGTGGGCGGGGCTTTGGCAACATTCAGTGTATAAGACGCACCACAATTTTCACCCACTTTTAACAGGGAGAAAAAGTGTGTCTTATACTCCGAAAAGTACGGTAAGTCTAACGGTTATTGCTATTGCTAAAAGCAGAACTTCCTGATATGCATCTCTCTGCCTCTTAGTCTGTAAAAATACAAGAATAAATGCCACAATGGACCAAGTTATCTGAAATCAGCTGACAAAAATGATATTACAATCTAGGGCCAGCTCTGAGTCTGTTATGTCCTCAGGAGCTTATACTGCAAACAAAGGAGTGCTACAAGGAATTGGTCAGAAGGAAAACATTGGCAAACCTAGTTATGCAGAGCATTTGCCCTCAGTTACAGTCTGTCTCCAAATTGGTTCTATTCTGCTTAATAGCCCAAGGGAAGGCAGTGGCTACCCATTCCACGCAGGAGCCTCACGCTATAAAATCAATGAAGCAGGGCAAGACTAAACTTCCTGTAGGTTTTACTTAAATTCAATTTGCATTAATCAAACTCAGTCCCTGTGAGTCCGTTGCATATTTCCCTTTTTGTTATGTATGTTTAAAACTTCGGCATTTTGGAAAGCTGAAAAGTGTGGGGAAAACCCAAAGGTGGCTGAAAGATGGCCCAGGCGGTACAATAAGCTCAGCCAGAAACCTCAGAGAGCAAGTTGGTCAAATCGTTTCAAGATGTTTTTCTCCCTACAAGAGAAATGGCAGAGGTTTTGTGGTTGGGCTTTGACACTGTGAGAAAGAAAATTGCAGATTTCCTTATACAGTTTACTACATGAATCACATCTTGGTTCATCTATCAGTAGTCCTCCTGCTGTTATCTAGCATTGCATCAGATAGATAGATAGATAGATAGATAGATAGATAGATAGATAGATGATAGATAGACGATAGATAGATAGATAGACGATAGACAGACAGACAGACAGATGATAGATAGACGATAGATAGATAGATAGATAGATAGATAGATAGATAGATAGATGGATGGATGGATGGATGGATGGATGGATGGATGGATGGATGGATGGATAGATAGGATAGACAGACAGACAGATAGACAGACACGAGAGAGACAGAGAGAGAGAGAGGGAGAGGGTGGGGAGAGAGAGAGAGAGAGAGAGAGAGAGGGAGAGAGGGAGAGGGAGAGAGAAATGTAATTAGGAGAGCAGAGAGAGATAATAGCAGTGGTGAAATTGAGCCAGTTCTATCTGGCTTGGGTAAACCAGTAGCGCCAGTGCCAGGAGGCTCCACCTACCTGCCCAGACATCATCACGTCCTGTTTTTGATCCTCTGCGCATGCGCAGAAGGTCCTGCGCATATGCAGAGGTGTTGCGTGCAAGCGAAGTGAATAAGTAGCAAAGGTAAGTAAATTTCACCCCTGGATAATAGATGTAATTACGATAGACCCGTGATGGTGAACCTATGGCACGGGTGCCACAGGTGGCACGTGGAGCCATATTGGTGGGCACGCGAGTTCAGCTTTGGCACGCATGTGTGCGCCGGCCAGCTGATTTTTGGGGCTTCTGGGCCCACCAGAAGTCAGGAAACACACTGTTTCTGGTCTCCAGAGGGCCTCTGGGGGCGGGGAGGCCATTTTCACCCTCCCCAGGCTCCTAGAAAGGCTCTGGAGTCTGGGGAGAGTGAAAAACAGGCCTACTGGGCCCACTGTGCCATCACGTGCCAAAAGTGGGGGGAACATGGGGGGGCCCAGGCGCATAGAATTATGGATGTGGCCACAAGAGCGTGTTACCCCCCCATGCTCCCTCTGCTTTTGGCATGCGATGGGAAAAAGTTTAGCCATCACTGCGATAGACAGTCAGACAGATAAAAAGATAGGAGAGACAGAGACAGAGAGAGAGAGAGGTGCAGGTAGTCCTCTACTTAGGACCGCAACTGGAACCAGAATTTCCATTGTTAAGCAAGGTGGTTCTTAAGTGAATCACACCCAATTTTATGATCTTTTTTTTTTTGCCATGGTTGTTAAGCAAATCACTGCTGTTAAATGAATCATGTGATCGTCAAAAGAATCCAGCTTCCCCCACTGACTTTGCTTGTTGGAAGTTGGCTGGGAAGGTGCAAATTGTGATCACATGTTCCTGGGACATTGCTACCGATGTAAATATATGCCCATATCAAAATACCCAGATTTTGATCTCGTGACTGTAGAGATGCTGCAATGGTTGTAATGTGAAGAACTGGCTGTCAGTAACTTTTTTCAGTGCCATTGTAATTCAGACGGTTGCTAATAGAACGATTGTAAGTCTTCCCGCACACAAAATCATAAGTTATGATTTATAAATCCACAATGGCTGTATTAAAATAATCCACTATGCCAAAATCAAATTACATTGCAGCTTTTCACAACCCATGGAAGAGATCTGTTGGAGCAGGAAAATTATTTTCAGAGCCAACTTTTGAATGGACTAAAGAAAAATGTTTCCCCCACTTCTCTTTCTTGATGATTTCTTTTGTGCTGATGTTAGTTTTCAGTTTCCAATGCAATACATTTGTATATTTTGTTTGCCTACAAAGCATTCTCTAAAGAAACATAAAAATGCCTACTGGTAATGATTATGCATGTTGATAGCATTATATATGTATTTATAGAACCAGAACTGCAAAGCCTTGCCAATATGCTATATTTAGACATAAACAGCATTCTTTTACCAGGCTGGTTGCAAACTTGACATCCTTTGACAATAAGCATGGCGGTTTTGGCAAGGAAGTGCATTCATCATAAGCTCTCTCCAAAGGAATACATGAACTTCAACCCAGAAAGTAAAAGTATCTGGGAATTAACTGATCGATGGGCTAATTTAAAGGAAATATTCATCTGTATCTCATCCGCCATTGTCAAATTCCTTAAGACAAGAGGTGGCCATTATATCCCTTCAGGACTCAAATTATTCAAAGCTAAAACAATAGAACAAAATTTTATGGTGCCCAGCTGGGCTCCTTCTTCAACTTCTTCTTCACTCATTAGAACTTATTCAATTCAAATTTCTAAGATTGGCCCTTCAGATCCCAAAATGTGTGTCTAATGCTACTCTAGAGATTGGAGACAGGCCTTGTGAAAGTGGAAGTTCAAGTGTGGGACCAGGGTGAAATCCAGCAGGTTCTGACAGGTTCTGGAGAACCGGCAGTGGAAATTTTGAGTAGTTCAGAGAACCGGCAAATACCACCTCTGGCTGGCCCCAGAGTGGGGTGGGAATGGAGATTCTGCAATATCCTTCCTCCAGGAGTGGGGAGGGAATGGAGATTTTGCAGTATCCTTCCCCTGCCACGCCCATCAAGCCATGCCCACAGAACCAGTAGTAAAAAAAATTGAATTCCACCACTGTGTGGGGACATGTTCAACTATGCAAGGGTGTCAAAGTCATGGCGTCACGTTGACATGTGATGACGGTTTTTCCCTTTGTGGAGCTGGGATGGGAGTGGCCTGTGGGGCGCCAGTTTGACACCCTGAACTACTGGATCAAACTATCCTTTTTTCCCTTGATCTTGTCATGTTGACTATGACAGATGATATTCAATCCACATGGGAAAAAGCAGCGGTATCTAAAATCTCATGCTTGGGCCCCAGTCAACATGGGATATGATCAGGCCAAATCTCTCATTAAACAGCATAGAGCAGACACAGAGTGCCAAATGGACCTAGCCAGGTCTCCAACCTTTATTGCTAGTGAATTCAGTTTGTATTCTGCTTCTCCCATGTCATACTTAACCAATCTAAAGGCACCAAGTCACTGGAGGACTTTTACATTGGCAGGATGTCATAGCAATAGCAGTAACACTTAGGCTTATATAAAGCCCCATAGTGCTTTACAGCACTGTCTAGGCAGTTTCAGAGTCAGCATATTCTCCCGCTCTCCACAAAATCTGGGTCCTCATTTTATTGGGTCCTCAGAAGGATGGAAAGCTGAGTCAATCTTGTGCCCCATCAGGATTGAACTCCTGGCAGTGGGCGAGTTTGCCTGCAATACTACATTCTAACAACTGGGCCATCATGTCATGCCCTCTCCTCAGCGGTCCTTGAAGGCTATAAAAGAAAATTCCCTAACCTGAGAGAAAATGACCCCGTGGGGCATTGAACACATAAAAACAACAGAATATGTGTTTGTCTACTGCAACACAGTTTATGTGGGGATGCCTTTGGATGTGATCCAGAAATTGTAGCTGCTACAAAATGCACTGGCAAAATTACTGGTGGGATAATCTTGCCAGTGTAGCATAATGCCAATCTTAATGTCTCTTTCTATGAGGTTTCTGGGGCCCATTCAAACTAGTGCTTGCTAACAACCTACATCAGGAATCTCCAACCTTGGCAACTTCAAGCCTGGTGGACTTCAACTCCCAACTCTTCTACTTCTGGGAGTTGAAGTCCACCAGGCTTAAAGTTGCCAAGGTTGAAGACTCCTGATCTACATAGTTCAATACCAGCACAGTTCAGGTGGCACCTTGACAGACAGAACTGAATCTGCTTATCCAACTTATCTAGAGAGGTTCTATTGACAGTCTCCCTTCTTCATGAAGGTTACAGGATTTCTCAGTGGTAGCCCCATGAAATATATGCAGCCCCAAATTTCCCTTGACTTTTACCCACTGGATAAATCAGTCCTATATCATTATTCCTTCCCAGTTATCAGGCTAGTTTTTTTCCCCCTAATGGAAGAAAGACGAATGAATGTTATGGATATTTCTGAGAACTTACTGGAGTGCCGTTTTGTAGTGGTAGATGGCTTCTCGATCACGGCCTTGGTCTTTCAGAAAATTGGCATAGTTGTAGTGCACCTTGGCATTATGGGGTAGAGTTTGGACTCCTGATCTATGGAAGACAAACCACACAGGAACAGCAATGTGAATCACTTGGTTTAAACATGACTGACTTTTCACTTCCTTTATATTCTTTCTCAAGGAAACATCAAATGAAAAAGAAGCCTGCTCGAAAATAAATACCGGAAAGCATCTATCATGCAGAATTGTTAACAGTGGTGATCCACATTAGCTAAGAAATTCTGGGACTTGAAGTGCTAGCACATGTGGGGAACACTAAATGAAGGAAGAATTTATGTTATTTCATTATAACGCGGAAAGAACACACTGTATAAAAATCCAAGCTTGCAGCTTTGTCTCTAAAGAAATCCCTGTTCTGACACAGACTCATTGGGGCCAAATAGTAGGAACAGACAACAGTGTCAGGATGGCCAGCTGCATTCCCATAAGGAGAAAGTAGCTAAGACGGCATGCAACTAGTAATGACAGAGGCACAGCTCTCAGTAGTTAGGGAAATGTATTTCCTTTTCTTTGCTCCTTATCTTTCCCAGTTCTTTTCTATCGTCCATCATCTCCCTCTCTTTCTTTCTCTCTCTCTCTCACTCACACACCTTCCCCTAATAATACTGATAAATATCATTGTAACATGAGCTTGATTGATTCAGTAGTCCTGCAGATGGCAAAAGGCAGGAGTGTCAAACTCAAGGCCCAGGCGCTGGATCTGGCCTGCATGGTTCTTAGATCTGGCCCGCGAGGCCGCCCTGCAAACAGCAAAGGACCGGCCCACAGTGCCTCTGCCAGTGAAAACAGAGCAGCCCTCCGGAGCTGCTTCGCTGGCAGTGGGTTGCAGGAGGCCATCACAGCCAAAAACAGAGCTCGCGAGGGCCGTGGGCGGCACTCCCAATCTCCATTTTTGCTGGCAGAAGGTTGCAGGAAGCCTGGGGGCCGGAGCTGGTCCATGGGGTACTTAGATCCTGCCCTCCCGAGCTCTGTTTCAATGACAGAGGGTTATAGGAGGCCGTGGCAGCCAAAAATGGAGCTCGGAAGCCCGTTTTCGCTGGAAGAGTGCTCGGGGCACCACAGGCGCCCCCAACACAAGTGACGTCTAGCTGGCCATGCCCACCCTGGCCACGCCCAACCCTGCCCCCCAAGGTCAAACACAACCCTGATGCATCCCTCAATGTCTTCGAGTTTGACATCCCCTGGCATAAGGTGATCTTAATAAACTGTTTCTCTCCACTGAGAACTTCCTTAGAACAACTATTAGAACAGTATGATGTTGACAGTGAACCCCAAGTCTCATAGACAACAAATCAAGGCTGTCTTAGTTTAACAGCTATGAAATGTCTGACAAAAAGCAAAGCAAGTATAATCAATGAGGAGGTGATGGTGATGTAGAAGAGGAAGGGACAATTTGGGTGCTTCTACTACTTTTGCTGTCCTTAGGTTTCTTTTTGCAGAATTTCCAACTACCGAGCTTTCTGAAGAATAAAAGAGAAAAGTAAGACTCAGCTTTTCCAAAAAGAAGTTGAACAAAAATACTTCCAAGTTGGAAGGGTTTTTACTTTCATTAATGCTTGGGCCTGTACTTTGGAGAAATCTGTCTAGAGCAATATTTCTCAATCATACCGGCTGGGGAATTCTGGGAGTAGAAGTCCATATATCTCAATGTTAAGAAACACTGTTCTAGAACATTTTCCAAATAGTATCCATACAGCTTTCTTAAACTCAGAAACTCCTCCCTTCAATTCACTAACAGAGACAGTTCTGAATGTGCAACAAAAAAGCACATGTGAAACTGAAAAGAACAAGGAAACTGTTATAAACATCCCACAGATGGAGATGAAGACCAAATAAAACTTCAGTAAGCTTTTGTCCAAAAAATTGTATTCAGGAAGAGCTATAATAACTCTCAAAAATCCAAGACCTAAATTTAAAACTTAAAATTGATGATGCTAGTTTTATAGATTCTTCACGGTAATCAACACAAGCAAAATCTGACATTTTGCTGCTTGGGAAACTTCTAAGTACGGTATTCTGCCAAAATTGTCCTGGAAAGCTTGAAATCTGGTGCCAGGTTTACCTGGAAAACCATTTTCTAATTAAAATAGGAAATAATAAGTATGCATAACATAGCCACATAGGGAAATGTGAGGAACAATAACAAAACGTTTTTTCCATTTCTCGTTGAATAGTCCAACTCATAGTTTCCATGAACACTTGCCCAATAAAATCCGATATTGTTCCCTGAAGAAAATATATAACAATTGAACTACTTGAGAGTAGGAAATAAAGGGGGGGAAAACCCCACGGTTATGCTATGTTTGAGAACAATATGATTTCCTTCTTTCTCACAGACCAACCTGTAATGCAGTGCTATGCATAAACGGTCCACTTGAGATGAAACTTCTACAAGTCAAGAATATGTTTTATTTTTTAGGACACAGGTTGTCCACACAGAATACAAATTTCCAGCTTCCAATAGAGCTCCCATTTTAGGACTAAGAGAAATAGGCGGACCTGATGAAATTATCTGTTTATTTAGCATATGGCATATCATACGTGGACTAGCAATATATATTAACATTTCATCTAGATTAGTAGAACACAATAAAATATAAATGTTAAAAAGATCTATGTTGAAATACCAATATCTAGGCCTTCTAACCATCGAAGTGCAGCATAGTTTATACTTAAAAAATCAGATACTGGTCCGGTATATGCCCCCATTTTACAGCCAGTCATGGTATAATCCATAATTTATTTATTTATTTTTATTTTATTTTATTTCGAACTTATATACTGCCCTTCTCCCTGGGGACTCAGGGCGGTGTACAGCCAGAATTAAAAAAACATAGAATACGAACATTAAAAAACAATTAAAATATATATATAAATTTGGCCCCATACTTTAAAAAGTGACAAACCAATTAAAGACATTTAAAAATCTTTTTAAGCCAGCCCGGCTTGCTGGAAAAGAAAGGTTTTAAGGGCACGGCGGAAGGCACCGAGCTCTTGGATTCTCCTCATCTCCGGGGGTAGCTGTTCCAGAGGGTGGGTGCCCCCACAGAGAAGGCTCTCCCCCTGGGGGTCACCAGCCTACATTGTTTGGCTGATGGCACCCTGAGGAGGCCCTCTCTGTGGGAGCGCATGAGTCGATGGGAGGTCATCGGTAGCAGCAGGCGGTCTTGAAGATAGCTAGACCCTACAACAATTTGGCATGGGATCATGCAATTACACAGAGGGGAGGATGCTATGTCCCATTTATACAGAGAGTCCTGGCAGATGCTGTGTGAGGTACGAATTCTATTCAATATTATCCACTGATGACCTGGTAATTCAAAACCTGCCACCTTTTTTGTGGGGTCATTTATACAATGAAATAATACCAGTCGGTCAATTCTGAAATCTAGATTATCATGAACAAGTCACATATTCCCCAACTTTGCTTCTCCTGTCCAGGGGAAAAATTAAATTTGGGATGGAAGTAAATGAAGCACACTGCAAAAAGTGGAGGATGTTGGGGGAAAAGTAGCAGGTGAGGTTAGGAAAAGAAATTGTACATTAAGTTGGACCGGTTTCGTAGGTAGAAAGGGAAGTTCTAGACCGGGAAGTCAAAAAATATCTTGAAGAAAGCAAAAATTAATCATTTCCATTCAGTTGCCACCAAAACTACACATGCCTTCAAGTTTCCAATTGCTTTTATTGTCATTAGCCCACACTTATTTAAGTTTCCCACTTTTATCGCATTAAAAAAATAATTTGGTAGAGTATCTCCTGAGGCTTCAGATGATGTCCTCCTGAGAGCCACCAACCAACCATGAAGCGTCTCCATCAGATCTTTGATGTTTTCTTAACAAATCTAATTTTTAAACCAAGAAACAGTGCTGGTTTATTTGGAGAGGAACAAGCCAAAATCCCGATGTATCATGTATGAATCACATCATAAAGAGAACAAATCTATTTTTTTCTCTATTACCTTGAGAATCTCCAATAATGCAGTGTTGTACCATAACAAAATGTCTGTCATGCAATCTCTGATTAAATTTCCTGCCATTGATTTTTTCAAGTATTTGTATAAGGTGCTTATTAAATAAATGTGTAACCCACATTTATAAAACCATAGCAAAAGACAGTTAGTGGGGACAGGGTGATCACCACATTCCCAGTGGGGTAATTCGTCTCAAAGAAAAAATGAAGAATAAAGGCAAAACAAGAATAGACTTATTAAAGGCAACATTTAAAATGTCTGATTGCATCACTCCGTTTCTTTCCACTCCCTTGCTACAGATTCTGTCCGTGTATGTCTGATTGCGTGTTTCTGAGTCTGGACTTCTAGTAACTGCCTAGTTTGGTCTCTGTAGGTTTCTTGGCAAGATTTTCAGAAGTACTGCATTTTTTGGAGTATAAGATGCTCCAGACTGTAAGACACACCTACCTTCTTTGGTGAGGAAAACAAGAAAAAGAAATCTGCCTCTGCCTCCCAGCAATTTTTCTCGTTGCAGCAAGCGGCAAATAGCCTGCTTTACTTTCATTTTTGTTTTTAGCATAGCTTGATTAGAAAAACAAAATCTGCTCCCAGCAATTTGCCTCCTTGCAGCAAGCAACAGAGGCCTGCGCAAATCAGCTGAGAGCGAAACAGCTGAGAGTCGGGAGGCCTATCCAATCAACTTGTGCTAATTAGGCTGTGCTGAAGCTGAAAGGAGCTGTTTCTTCTTGCTGTAAGGAGGTAAACTGCTGAGAGGAAGAGGCCAAAGGGTGGGGGCCAGTGGGTGGGCGGGGCTACATTTGGTGTATAAGACGCACCTAAATTTTCATCCCCTTTTAAGGGGGGGAAAGGTGCGTCTTATACTCCGAAAAATACGGTAGTTTGTCCTTGCCTGTTTCTAGGACCTATTGGCTTGCCTGGTCCGCATTGAGTGAAGAAGAATTGTTTTCGGCTACATATAAAATATATAATATAGTAACTATCATTAAAAAACACATAATAATGTTAAAAGTTTACAATTTTGGGGGGCGGGAGGCATATTACTAGCTGTCCAAGGCAATATGCAACCCTCAGGCCATGGGTTGGACATGCCTAAACTAGATCCAAGGACACACAGTTGGTTTTGTAGTTAATGGATCTCAAGATTTCCTGGTTTCTAATCTGGTGCCTTTAACCACTGTACCAGACTGGCTATTGTGACTGCTTATGCATTCATCAAAATACATGTTGTCCAGTCCAGAATGCGGCCGTGCGGGTCGTTATGGGAGCGACATGGTGCTCCCATGTGACATCCCTCCTGCGCGAGCTGCACTGGCTCCCTGTGGTCTTCCTGGTGCGCTTCAAGGTTTTGGTTACCACCTTTAAAGCGTTCCATGGCTTAGGACCGGGGTACTTACGAGACCGCCTTCTGCCACCAGTAGCCTCTCACCGACCAGTACGCTCCCATAGACAGGGGCTTCTCAGGGTGCCATTGGTCAAACAATGTCGACTGGCGGCCCCCAGGGGGAGAGCCTTCTCTGTGGGAGCACCCTCCATCTGGAACGAGCTCCCCCCGGAGATACGGACAATCCCGGATCTTCGTGCTTTCCGCCGTGTCCTCAAAACATTTCTATTCCAGCAGTCCAGCCTGGCCTAACCTCCTTTTAAAACTGCTTTTAAATTTAAAATTTAAAATCTGTCCTATAAATTTGAGATGCTTTAAGTTTATTTTCTGGGCCATATTATTTAATTGTATTTTAACAGCTTTTAAATATTTGTATTACATGTATATGTTCACCGCCCTGAGTCCTTCGGGAGTAGGGCGGTATATAAATTTAATAAATAAATAAATAAATAAATAAATAAATAAATAAACAAACAAACAAACAAACAAACAAATAAATAATCCAATAAATCCTTCTTCTGTTTCAAAAACATATGCAGAATAGCAACACATTGGAATACTCATAGAAAGCCAACATGCCTTTTCCATCCACCAGCTCTTTTAAAGCCATCCTACCTGAAAAGAGATTCTCTTGACAACCAGATTTCATTCTGTTTCACTGTTTTCCAAGAGAACAGAAGCAGCAGCAAAGCTGAGAAGGACATTGCGGTGATTCCCCATTTATTTAGCCACAGGCAAAGCTTATTTAAGCCATGGACCAAGAGGATGCAGTAGCCCATACTGGAGAGGAAGAAAAGGGATAGGGAAGATGTTATACTTCAATTTACAGACAGTACAACAGTCAACGTGTCTTCTTCTTTTTTTTTTAAAATAAATTTTATTAAGTATACAATTTAAAAACATTAGACTTGGTGAGACTTGTCCGATACATACTTTTCTAACACTTTTTCTTTCGCGTATATTACAATATAATATCATGCATATTCCATATGTACTTTTTGTACATTCAATCTCACTTCAATTACATACATATTCCCTTCGTCTCTATTCAAATCCAATTTATTCCTATCTAATATTTCTTTATTTTATTTTATTTATTTTTCTCCCCTTTTCTTCACTCTGTTTCTAATTCTCTATCCTTACATTCCTCCTTTTCTCTAGCCATTTATAAAATGTATTCCAGGTTACATTTTATTACATAGAATTCCGATTCATCTTTATCTTTGAGTTCCATTATTAACCTGTCCATTTCTGCACAGGTCAGTTCTAGCTGATCTCAAAAAGCTAAGTAGGTCAATCGGAGAAATGTTGGAAATGTCATCAGACTCCAGGATCATATTACCATATGTGGTGGACATGTGCAGAAGCTAAAAAATATTGGGCTAAAATCCACACATGGTTGGAAAAAATGACGAAGTAATACATTGACTTTAAACCAGAGATATTTCTATTAGGGATTTTACCAGAAATGTATAACAAAGAACTGAGATATTTAATTGTGAATGTTTTAACAGCGGCTAGAATTGTTTTTGCTAAAAAATTGGAAAGGCGAGAAGATACCTAATGATGATGAAGTCATTAAGAAAATTATGGACTGTGCTGAAATGAGTAAATTGACATTTGAAATTAGAGAACAGGAAGATAAACAATATTATTTGATTTGGGATTTGTTCTACCAATGGCTAGATAATAAAACATGGAGATGAAATATGAAATATGAAATTAATGTAATGATAAAATATATGAAGTGTTTTCTTATGGGAGTTAAGCCTTTGTTAAATAATGGCTAAATGAGTATAATAATATATAGCGGATATATAAAACTGTTAAATAAGAGAAATTAAATAATTGGTAATTTTGGATATGGGATTGTGCACAAAAGAATGTTAACCGATCGACACCCTGTCTGTGATTGTATTTGAATGATGGTGGTTTTATGTTTTGTTTTTGTTTTAAATAAAAAAAAATTTCAAAAAAAAAGCGCTAAGTAGGTCAGATCTGGTTCGGACAGGATGGGAGACCATCAGTGTTGAAGTCAAGGAAAGATCCTGGAAAAAGGCAGCAACACCATTTCTATATTGTTGTTTCGAAAATTGCATGAATATGAGCACAAAGCCTCAAGGTACAGAGATCAAAATTGGGAAGGACCTTGGAGGTCTTCTAGTCCAACCCACTGCTCAAGCAGGAGACCCTATACCAGTGATGGCGAACTTTTTTGGCACCGAGTGTCCAAACTGGAACACACGTGCATATACGTGCATGTTTGCATGCCGGAGCGCTGGAAATCCACAGACCAGCTGGCTGATGCATGCATGCCTGTCTTTTAGCTGTTTTTCAGGCTGTTTTCAGGCTGGTATTGGCCTGGAAAATGGCCGGAAAACGGCCCAAAAATGGCTGGAAAACAGACCGAAAAACAGCCTGTTTTTTGGATGTTTTTGAGGCCGTTTTCAGGCTGTTTTCCAGTGCTCCAGCACCCATGAAGACCAGCTGGCTGGAGCGCATGTGCGCACCAGAAACCAGAAGAGCAGCTGGCGACAGTGCGTGTGCCCATAGAGAGGGCTCTGCATGCCACCTCTGGCACCCGTGCCATAGGTTCGCCATCATGGCCCTATACCATCCTGGACAAATGGCTTCTTAAAAATCTCCAGTGATGGAGCACCCACAACTTCTGGAGGCAAATTGTTCCATCCAAAGTAATTTTCTTCTAAATGGTTTAGATATAACTTTAATTAAAAATGTTTAATTTTTAATGTCACAGCCTTAATTTCTTTCATTTCTTTTAAGTATATTGCTTTGGTTTTATTAAGAAAAATGTATATGACAATCAAAATAAATAAACTCATAATTATCTAAAATAATCTCATCAGCCTAACTAATGAAATTACATTTTCAGGCTACTCACAGGATCCTTTTTTAAATATATATATATATATACTGAACTGCTGGCAGTTGCAAATTAACACATTTATAGAACATTAATTAGTTTTTTTTCCAAAATTAAAAAATCCACAAAGAGTATTAAACTGGGAGGAGTATTATGTCTTCAAACATATTAAAATATCAACCAACAGAGCCAAAATATAATTTGTTTTTCCTCCTCCCCGAGGATCAGTTTGCTATTTAGTAAAGCTATAACGTAGCATAAAACAGTATGCTTTTACTCCCTAAATTTCCTTGGCTTTTTATATAAGTACATTAATCAGATATCAACCAAGCCATAAATGGGTACTTTGTTGTCTTGTTCTTTGGATCTTGGCTTTCTATGAAATCAAAAAGACTTTTTTAAAAAAAAAAAAACAACCTCTTTTTAAAAAAGCAAGAATATTGTATGCAGAAAGTTGGAAAGATTCGGCAATACCTATAGTGCTTGGTGAAGATGATGGAACATGCTAAGATAGCCAAATTGCCTTCTTTCATTACAGAAAATGTGGTATATCTACGTGCATTGCTAACTGGAAAACCTTTATGGACTTTTTATATGAAAGTGAGAAAAATGAATTTATCAATAGAAGAGAATATATGTAGCTCGAGGTTGAACTGTGGAGTCCTTGATGCTCTCTGAGCTTGGATTTTTTCCCCCTTTCGCATATATTGCATTATTTAGACCCTGTTACTCAATCTGAAGATGTAACCTACTTGGATAACAAAACATCTGCAAGAAAACAACCAAACTGAGAGAACACCAAAGACTCCATAAAAATGAACATGATGTTTTGATGATTAGGTGGGATAGATTAGACAAGAAACTGAAGAGAAGAAACACAGCCATGTAGGAGAAAGAGATAAATTTATAATTGTACTTAAAAGTGCTGTAAAGGAGATCAGAAGCATGTGTTTTTCCATTTTTTTTTCTTTTCCATTTCTCCTTTCCTGCATTTTTAGCTTTCCCTTTGATTTTTTTTTCTTTCTTATTTTATATTAGTTTGTATTAGTTTTTTTTTATTTTCCTTGTTAAAACTGTTAATGAAATAATAGAATATAAAGGCTTTTACTGATTTCTCTGCAGAGAGCTAGATTTGGGCAACACACAATGCAAAAAGAAAAAGAAAAAGAAAAAGAGTTTGGCTAAGAAGGATCTACAAGAAAAACTCTTTGCAATTTACGCTGATTTGTCTGTTTGGAGTACAGAATGAGGAAGCATTTAGCCCTAATGTCAATTTATTCTTTTTTTTTTCTTTTTAATGTGAGCAGATCAATTCTGCTTTACTGCTCTCTCCTGAAGGGTTCTATTCTCCACGCAATTACACTTGAATACTCTTGTATATAACACCGCGTAGCCGACAATCAAGCAGAAATGCACTCAGCAGGGTTTTTTACAATCATGGCTGCTCCATCAGACCACATTTGATTATGCCACGTCATACTACTGCCTATTGAGGGACATTTGGTGCAGAGAAATTTCCCCCAACCGTATTACTGCATGTACTAGTTCAACAGCTTGTAACTTTCTTTGAGCTCATGTGCTGAAGATTTAAATCTTTCTATTCTCCCCCTGGCTGAAAAGTAGAATTGACTATGCCTTAAATAATAAATCGTAGAAAAGGCCCAGCTCTAATCACCAAGTCTTCGGTACTTAACAAGATTTTAAAAGAACTGCCAGAGGGACATGGTTAGCGGAGGCCACGTCTAAATGGATAAATATTCACCACCTTGACTGGCGAGTTATTGTCAATTACTGTCAGGATTTGCTTGCCAGAGGGCTCCAACATCAGCCCCTATTCATTTCCAGACAGGTTTATTCTATTCTCCTCAGCACAGGTTTATACTGTGCTTAATATGCTTGTTTTGCATTATTTTGTGAGATGTGTGAATCTATCCACTGTAACTTGTAACCATAGTTTATAACTTATCATTTTACAGCTAAATCAGGTAACTATGATTTGTTCAACAAACAATGGTTTAGCATGGTACACAAATGCATTCAGACCAGGGGTGAAATGCTCCCAGTTCGGACAAGATCGCCCGATCCGGTAGCGATGGAGGAGAGTGGTTCGGAGAACCAGTAGCAAAAATCCCTGCCCACCCCCCATTGCCCAGCTGAGTCGCTCAATCATCAGAGGTTTTTTTTTTACTTTTTAAAAGCATTTTTTCTACAACCTCTTTGGCCGAAAAATGCTTTTAAAAGAAAAAAAAAGCCTCTGATGATCGCGCGGCTCAGCTGGGATCATCAGAGACTTTTAAAAGCATTTTTTTACAACCTCTTCAGCCGAAGAGATTGTAGAAAAAATGGTTTTAAAAGTAAAAAAAAAAAAAAGTTGGCCATGCCCACTCAGTCATATTACCCCCTCCACCAAGCCACGCCCATAGAACCGGTAGTAACAAATTTTACATTTCACCACTGATTCAGACCCAATACTGGCATTAAACATAGTCAATGCCTGTATTCAAAAGTATAGTATTCAATTTTTTAATTTTTATTTCTGGGCAATGCATAAGTAGCTTTTTAAAAAAAAACTAATAAAGTAGAGTTAGTAAAATCCAACAAACCCAGCATTGAAATTAAAATAATGCAATGCTTTTCCTTAAGTCAGGGGTGTCAAACTGGTGGCCCACGGGCCAGATGTGTCACGCGCAGGCCACGCCCACCCCAGCTCCTCAAATGGGGAAAACATCGCAAAACGTCACGTGACAGCAACGTGATGCCACAAGTTTGACACCCGTGCCTTAAATCCTAACATAATCCTGAACATTTCTGATGATGACATTTTTGTAGCATCCCCAGCCTTAAGGTTCTCCCAAGCCTGTTACCAGTTTACTGCTGTGATGTGAAGTTGTGATGACATCAAAATCATAACCCATATGTCACTTCATGTAAATTATGGGTGTCAAACTCCCCGCATCACGTTGCTGTCACGTGACATTTCGCAATGTTCTTCTTCTGTTATGTAGAATAGCAGGAATTAATAACCTTACAGTCCTGGTACTGACTAGTGAGTTGGTCCCTGTATAGATATTCAAGAGTAAGCTTTTCTTCCCATCATTCTTTACCAAGTTTTCCAAGAGCTAGACTTTAACCTCTAGAGGAGAATGTTTGTAGCTCAGGGTTGAAATAAAGGGCCCTTGGTGCTCTCTGAGCTTGGTTGTTTTCTTGCAGATGTTTCATTACTCAAACTAGGTAACATTATCGGTGCACTGGGCTTGGCTAAAGAAACATCTGCAAAAAGAACCACCAAGCTCAAAGAGCAACATGGGTCCCTCATTTTAACCTTTTCTCCCCACAAATCTCCAGAAAATAGCTTAAATGTGCCGCTGGCTCCTGGTGGTCTTCCGGGTGCGCTTCAAGGTTCTGGTCACCACCTTCAAAGCACTCCATGGCTTAGGACCTGGGTACTTGCGGGACCGCCTACTACCACCAATAGCCTCCCACCGGCCGGTACGCTCCCATAGAGAGGGGCTCCTCCGGGTGCCATTGGCCAAACAATGTCGGCTGGTGGCCCCCAGGGGGAGAGCATTCTCTGTGGGGGCACCTACTATCTGGAATGAGCTCCCCCCGGAGATACGGAGGATCCCGGATCTGCGCACCTTCCGCCGCGCCCTAAAGACCTTTTTATTTCACCAGGCGGGCCTGGCCCAACTTCTCCCTCTTTTAAATAATTTTAAATAATTTTAATATCTTAATATTTTTCAATGTTTCTATACTTAAATTTAATATTTGGTTTTAAATTGATTGGGGTTTTAATCTGTCTGTCTGGGCCAAACTATTTAATTCAATTTTATTTCTATTTTAAATTTTGTATGTATGTATTTTATTGTCAGCTGTTCACCGCTGAGTCCTTCGGGAGTAGGGCGGTATATAAATCAAATAAATAAATAAATAAATAAATAAAGCCGCTCCTTCCTAAAAGCTTCCCCCTCAACAATCCTGATAACGCCAAAATTGTTCTTTCCTTGCTGTTCAGTGATGGGATGTGTAAATGCCAGACAGAGCTAACTTGAGAAGTATCCCTTGAAAGCAAAGGCATTTCTTCCTTGTTTAGCAGCTGAATTGCCCTCTTATGGAACTACAGCAGTGGTGGGATTCAGCCGGTTCTGTCCGGATCGCACAAACCGGTAGCGGCGACTGCGGGAAGCTCCGCCCACTCACCCAGATGTAAAGTGCGACTACTGCGCATATGCAGAAGGCTGTGTGTATGCGCAGAGGTGCTCACATTTGCAAACCTGTAGGGAAGGTAAGTGAATCTGACCTCTGAACTACAGACATACTGTATTTTTTGGAGTATAAGGTGCACCGGAGTATAAGACACACCTTATTTTGGGGGGAGGAAAATAAGAAAAAAGCTGATTGGCGGGTGGATTGGTCTCCTGGAATACCCCCAATCAGCTGTTCCCAGAGGTGAATTTTAGCAACAGGTTCCTTGGTTGTGAGCTCTGTGCCTTTTCTGAGGCTTTTTTTTCTGCCTCTGAAACTTCTGAAACTCCGCTTCAGGAAAAACTTTTTTTTCCTGCCTCTGAAAGCCTCCAAAACAGAGCTTCAGAAAAAAAGCCTCTGAAACTCTGTTTGGGGGCTTCTTTTCTGAAGCTTTGTTTCTGATGCTTTTTTCAGCCTCTGAAACCTCCGTTTGAGCAGCTGGATGGGGCTACATTCGGAGTATAAGACGCACCCAGATTTTCACCCTCTTTTTTGGGGGGAAAAGGTGCGTTTTATACTCCGAAAAATATGGTAGTTTGCCCTCGCCTTGGGGTAGGAAAGCCATCTCAGAAAGAAGTACTTTATGGCAGTAGTCTGTATTGAGCAGTTAATCCTGAAGGAGAACATCTAATTTTGACAGTGACTGACAGGCTGAGGCAGTGTCTCTAGGTGGCTTAAAAAACAAGTGACTCTGGGGGAGAGAATACGAGAGTTTTATATAATTACAAGTGACATGGAAGATTGGGAGAACGATATTTCTTTTTGCCAATTACACAATACTTGAATTCAAGATCATCTAATTAAGGTGACTGGCAGTAGGTTCAGGAATGACAATGAGAAACAGCTTTTTCAGGCACCATAAAAATAGCTTATGGAAATTCATTGCCCCAAAGCAGTTGCACAGAAAATGAAAGTATTGTAGAAGAAGTTCCAAATCTCCAAGCTCTGGAATTTAACCCATTTAAAAGGATCAGGCAGCAGATCTCTTGTAAACAGGCTGGTGAAATTATATTTATCAAAACAAGACTAGATCACAGCTAGTACATTTAACCACGTAAACCATCTGGAGCTATGTACTAAATAAACTAAATATGAACTAAATGAACAAATCTACAGCTTTGTAACACTTTATACAGGTAGTCCTCGACTTACAACAGTTTATTTAGTGACTGTTCAAAGTTACAACAGCACTGAAAAAAGTGACTTATGTCCATTTTTCACAGTTACAACCTTTGCAGCATCCCCATGATCATGTGATCAAAATTCAGATGCTTGGTAACTGGTTCATACTTGTGACCACTGCAGTGTCCTGGGGTCATGTGATCCCCTTTTGCAACCTTTGGACAAGCAAAGTCAACGGGGAAGACAGAGTCACTTAACAACCGTGTTACTAATTTAACAGCCGCAGTGATTCGCTTAACAACTGTGGCAAGAAAAGTCGTAAAATAGGGCAAAACTCACTTGGAAAATTTTTCACTTAGCAAATATAAATTTTGGGTTCAATTGTGGTCCTAAATCAAACATTATCTGTATTGATTATATGACCCACTAAATTGATTACATGACCTGCTAAAACTACTGTAATCAGCCATTTGGAAATCTATGATGAGGCAAAATGAATTTTATGTACAAAAGAAGCTACTGTAAGTGCAGTTGCCCACAACAGTATCTTGACAAACCTCGGCAGCTGTAAACTCATTGATTGTAATAGGAAAGACAAGCACAGACTTCAGAGGATAATGAGAACTGCAGAAAAAACAATTGCTACCAACTTGCCTTCCATTGAGGAATTGTATATTGCATGAGTCAAAAAGAGAACTGTGAAAATATCTACAGACCCCTCACATCCTGGACTTAAATTATTTCAACTTCTACCCTCAAAACCACGCTATAGGGCACTGCACACCAGAACAACTAGGCACAAGGACAGTTTTTTCCTGAATGCAATCACTCTGCTTAACAACTAATTCCCACAACACTGTCAAATAATTTACTAAGACTGTATTACTATTATTATTATTCTTTTCCTTACTACTATCTATCTCTTCCCACGTATGACTATAACCATGTTGCTTTATCTTTCCATTTATATTGTTTTTATTTGTTTCCTAGTATGATTTGATAGCTTATTAGTAACCTTGACTATCACTAAGTGTTGTATCTTTTTATTCTTGATGAATGTATTATATTCTCCTTATTTACACTGAGAGCATAAGCACCAAAGACAAATTCCTTGTGTATCCAATCACACTTGGCCAATAAAGAATTCCATTCCATTCCATTCCATTCCATTCCATTCCATTCCATTCCATTCCATTTAATCAGCTTGCTGGCTTTTACTTCAATGGAAGGTCACCTTGAGGGAAAGTGAAATATCAGGCCTTTCCCTCCTGCCCATCCTTCAGTGAGAAATTGTCCAAAATATGAGTTTCTTCATCTCATTATGTCTCACTTTTTAAACTCTCTCTGGGGTTATATGCATGTTTCTTGTTTTATGGTTATGTTTCTGTTTTTATTGTCTGCCAAAGGTATATTCCTAATTATATTTTATTGTATGGTTTTATTGTAACCAGAATCACATTTGTAAGATTGATGGCTGTACAAATTTGATAAACAAGTAAATAAATAAGCAAAGAGGATCCTCCCAAAAGAGAGAAGGGAAGATCTTTTCAGTTCTACTATCTCATTAGGTTGATCTTTTCAGCATCTTTAGTCAGATGACTGAGAATCACTGCATTTATGCCTAAATAATAATAATAATAATAATAATAATAATAATAATAATAATAATAATAAT
>WNWU01000037.1:11716881-11775114 GCA_012654045.1 Ptyas mucosa
ATAATAATAATAATAATAATAATAATAATAATAATAATAATAATAATTTTATTTCTATACCGCCCTTCTCCCGAAGGACTCAGGGCGGTGTACAGCCTATTAAAAGCACAAGACAAACATCAATTAAAATTATTAAAATTATTAAATAATTCGGCTCAATTTAAGACCCCAAAAATTAAAACACCTGATTTAAAATTATTACATTGATAACCCAGCTTGGCGGAACAACAGGGTCTTAAGGGCACAGCGAAATACCCGGAGGTCGGAGATCTTACGCATTTCCGGCGGCAGTTCATTCCATAGGGCTGGGGCTCCCACAGAGAAGGCCCTCCCCCTGGGTGTCGCTAGCCGGCATAGCTTGGCCGATGGCACCCTGAGGAGACCCTCTGACCATTTCCAAATGAAATATGTACATGTAGTCCTCGATTTACCATCGATCATTTAGGGATCATTTGAAATTATGACAGACCTCCACAAAAAGTATTTACAACCCAGATTCTAAAACACACACATACACACAAATACCATAGTCACATGATCGTATTCTGGGTGCTTGGCAACTCACCCGCAATTATAGCCATTTGCAGCATACTGCAGTCATGTGACTGTAAGTTATGACTTTTTTGCCTGAAACTGGTGTTTTTCTTCCAATTTCCAGCAAAAAAAAAACAACATTCATTGGAGACAATGGATTTGCTTAATGACCACTGCAAAAGATGTTGTAAAATCAAGTCAGCCATGTGATGACCTGCTTAATGATTGGCATGACCTATCATGATAATTTGGGACTCAATGTCATTATGTCAAAAACTATCATATATATATATATATATATATATATATATATATATATATATATATATATAATTTGATTTATATGCCGCCCTTCTCCGGAGACTCAGGGCAGCTTACAGTGCGTTAAGCAATAGCCTTCATACTTTTGTATATTTATACAAAGTCAGCTTATTGCCCCCACAATCTGGGTCTTCATTTCACCTACCTTAGAAAGGATGGAAGGCTGAGTCAACCTTGAGTCTGGTGGAATTTGAACTTGCAGTAATTCCAAGCAGCTGATCTTAATAACAGTGCATTAGTCCACTGCGCCACCAGGACTCATATTGAACATCTCTGGATAATGCCGCTATTCTCAAATCCTGTCCTGATATAAGCAGTTATCCCTCTGAAAGTTGCTACTGCATATAAACAAATACAGCTGCAGGGCTACAAAAAAAACCCAATAATCAAATAATCAAATAAACTTTTCCTAATATTATGAGGACTGAGACTAGGTATAAATCCAGGTAAGATCGTTATTTAAATGGTTACAGAATGAACTGAAGGTCTACTAGGAGGTGTTTATATAATGGCTGTTTCCAAGTTCTAAACTAGCAAAAGTACAGCAGAAAACCAATTATCACCACTTGGGCAGGAAGGAAAGAAATTGACGATTTAAACCTTTGTAATTGACACATAGGCAAACGTTATGTGGCTTTGTTGTTGTTCAATAGCTAAGTCATATCCGACACTTTGTGAGCCCACTGCAGGGGTGAAATCTACTTACCTTCCCTATCGGTTCGGAAGTGCACGAACCGCGCATGTGTGTTCGCTTGCCCGCACTTCACATGTGCATGTGGACCCTCTGCGCATGCACAAATCCTTCTGCGCATGCACAGAGGGTAAAAAACAGGTTACTTCCTGGTTAAAACCACATTAAATAGGAAGTAACCATGACCGGGTGGACGGGCGGAGCCTTGCGCTGCCGTCACTACTAGTTCTTTGAACCACCTGCCGCTATCGCTACCGGTTTGGCCGAACCGGTAGCATTTCTCCCCTGCCCCACAGACCACAGCACACCAACCCCCCGCCCCCCCCCCACTCTGTCCTCCACTGTCTCCTGGAGTTCCCCCATGTTCATTGTGTTGATGACACTATCTAATCATCTCATCCTCTCCCCTTCTCTTTTGATTTCAATCTTTCCCATCATCAGATCTTTTCCAATGAGTCGTCTCTTCTGATTTGGTAGCCAGAATATTTGAGCTCCAGCTTCAGTATCTATCCTTCCAAATAACAGTCAGGGCTGATTCTTTAGGATTGACTGATTTGATGATCTCCTTGCAGTTCAAGGGACTCTCAAGAGTTTCTTCAGGCACTGCCTTCCTTGTGGTCCAACCAGGGGTGGGATTCAGCCGGTTCGGACTGGTTCGGGCGAACCGGTAGCTCCGACAATCAGCTGAGAGCAAACCGGGTCGCCCCGACAATCAGCTGGGCCCACCTGCCCGCCCCTGCACTATACCAACCTATATTTCCTTTGTTTGAAGCCCAGCTGATAGGCGCGACAGAGCAGATTGCCACGCCTCAGCTGTTTTACTCACCGGGGCTGCAGTAGAAGGTAAGTTTTAGAGCTGTTTTCAAATGCACTGTGCGCGCACTCAGAGAACCGGTTGTTACACCGGTTGAATCCCACCACTGGGTCCAACTCTCACAACTGTATATTACCACTGGGAAACTGATAGCTCTGACTATAACGTATGTGGCTACCTTCCTGCAATCTGTCGTAATGAATCATTTGCATAACCGTGACTTCTTCTACTTTGCAATAAAGCTTTTTAGCAAACTGTGCTAAGGGAAGATTCTGCTGTGAGGAGGTTACTGAGCACAGAAGGAACCAAATGGCTAAAGGAAGCTGTGCCGGCATGTAGTCTAATAAACATAGGGATTTTGTTCTGTCTCTATGATTACCAATTGCCATGCTTAAGCAATAGAAATTCTTCAAGATTGATACATTAAATAAAATAGCATGGAATGAAACCTGGCATAGAGAGCATCAAATAATGCTCATGAACGGAAAATTAAAGAAAGGGAAATAACACTAAAAGCAAGAGAATCATAACATCTTGTCTAAAATAAATACTGGGCTTTGTAGTAGAGGGAAAGAGAGAGAGGGGGAGAGAGGGAGAGAGAGAGAGAGAGAGAGAGAGAGAAACCTATGCTATTGGCAAGATGAAGTAAAATGACAGCAAAAACCTTTTCATTTTTTTTTATTTATTTTTTTTCTAACAACTGCAGAGTCTGCTTTCTTTTTCCAGATTAACCAAGGATTGATCCATTGTTTGGAATAGGAACTGACCAACTGGCTTCATAGGCCATTCTGAGAGAGAGAATGACTGGCCCAAAGTTACCCAGCCAGCTTTCATACCTAAAGTGAGATTAGAATTCAAGAGTTTCCTGGCTTCTAGCCAGGTGCACAACAACATACTGTGACTTCTAAGCAATTTCCTGAGATGCTTTTGAGGAATAGCAGATAATATGCATGAATTTTGCTGATGCTTTGAAACATGCAATGGTGACCAATAATTATCATCCCCTATTGTGAAATTTCTCATCCCTTGTGTATCACCTGGGGAAATAGCTCATCTGCCTTGAGAAAGCTGGATCCTAAATGGATTTTCAGATCATTATCCTCCTGGTCTAAAAAATGGAAATTTATTTCTTTATAAAAATGCTTAGGATTGTAAAACCTGGGCAGTCACATAAAAACGATCTCGCATATATCCCTGTGTAGTTGCTAAAATCCTAGTTATGTAGCAGTGGTTGTCCAGATATCGGTAGCTTCGCAGAGACAGAAATAACTCTATAGTTCTAACATACAAGACCTCTGTTCTGTCTTTTTAAAAATTACAGGAAGTCCTTGACTTATGACCAGTTGCTTAGCCGCTTTACACCTGATCAAAAATTTATGGATATTTGCCACATTCCACAGTCACTTGGCTACATTTTAAAATGTTTTTGCAGAAAACAGACATTTACATCCAGTTTTTGGCATAAATAGCCCATAGTGAACAACTATTTGTTGTTTGTTGAACAATAGCAGCGGTCAATTTACGATTGCAGCAGTCACTTAAGAACTGCCTCAAAAAAATTGTCATAAAATCTGGTTGATCAAATAGATGATCTGATAAACGACCATTGGGACTTACAGCCTCAATGGGCAGACTCCATTATGGTTGCAAGTCAAGGACTACCTGTATGAGGAGGCGGGGTGGAGGAGGAGGAGGAGAAGGAAGAAGATTTAGAATTAGAAGAAGAATTAGAAGAATTAGAATTAGGAGAAGGAGGAGGAGGAGGAGGAGGAGGAGGAGGAGGAGGAGGAGGAGGAGGAGAAATTCTCATTTGCCAAGGGTTACATTTTCTTGATAGGGGATTCAAGACACCCATTGTTTAAAAACATGACAGAATATTTAGCAGTATTATGTATTTTGGAAAGCAGTCATATTTAGTTCTCCCAATGTTCCTATTTTTTGACTAGAATATGTACCAGAAAGGCCTTCAAAGTTAAAAAAAAATCACAAGAACTACCTCATTTTACAGATTACATCTTGTATTTTTTCATATGAGATTACAGTACTGAATCCACAGCACAATTTTTATAGTTGAAAATTCAGAATCAAATTACATGCTAAAAATTAAGGAAGACAGACTTCAGATGATAATTTTAAACAAAATAAAACCAGGCAATGACTACAATTTGTGTTAGCATCTGACTCTTTTTTTGTCAGATCCTATCTCAAATTGCAGCCATTATTTGTTTTCATTTTATTCTCCTCTTTAAATAAACTGTAGATTAGTGGTTTATTGCTTATCAGCAGGGGAGGATGACAACCACAAGGAGTGCCTCTGAATTAGCCTTCTCTTCTATACATTGCCCCTTCCTAGAAGAAAGTATATTTCTTCCTTTTAAACATCACCAGCCAATCGTTAAGGGAATATGAATTGGTAAGAATTTTTGAAGCATGCTGCCAAGTTGCCAGGATAGCTACACTTCTGTCACTCAATAAAACTGTTATACAACGTGAAAAATAAGTCTTATTATACATTATGAAGCAGGACTCCAGGCTTTCATTAGTAGATCAAACAACCAAAGCTTAATAAGCTCTGGGCAAGAAAATATGAAAGAGAGTCAGTCCTGCCATCTTTAGGATTACATGTCTAGGATTTTATTAACTTGGCAGGTTTTTTTGGTGGTAGACAAAGAATCCTAGATCTATCAATTCCTCTTTAGTAGACTCTGTGTGTATGTGGGTCTTTGTGCACTCACACATTTTCTATATAAACAAACCCTGATAAAACCTGTAATTGCTGTGAAGAATATCAAAAGCCACTTCTTTGTGTCTATTCTTTCTTTTCTTTTTTTCTCAACGTTTTTTTTTCCTTTCTTGCTTTCTCTTTTTTTCTTTCTTATTTTAAATTGGTTAGTTTGGTTTTTATCTTCTCTTTTAAATACATGCACATTACATGCACACTAAGCCAATAATTACAACCCAAGGCAACATCCTTGATTTTGCACTGAACTCTTGTCAGAGAAGGGTGCTTTATTGAAAATAATTGTCCATCCAGAAAGGTTCATCTAAATCAGGTTTCTATAAACTGAAAAATCAGATGAGCCATTTGAGAATTAGGGTCCATGCAGCACCTATTTCAGTGAAGTCCTGGAGAATATGGTCATCTCAAGCTCAACCTATAGATTATTTTAACACTTGGTGAGCCAAGATTATTTTTAAAAAAGAAGTCATATATGTCTATGGAGATTCTCAGTCATTCAGGTCATGGTTGTCCCAAAGGTGCTTTTTTTCAAGAGGCAACTGGACTTTCTTGTCTTTCTTTGAAGACATTTCACTTCTCATCCAAGAAGCTTCTTCAGCTCTGACTGGATGGTGGGGAATGGAAGGAAAGAGGATGGGAATACAATATCATCTATCTCCAGTCTACAACACAGTCCTTTCAACAGTTCCAAGAAGGCTCCACATCCATTTGCACCACTCAGGTGATCCTGATGACATAGATCACAGGTGTCAAACTTGCCATGTCACATTGCCGTCATGTGACATATTGCAATGTTTTTTTCCCTTCACAGAGCTGGGGTGGCCATGGCCTGCGCATGACACATCTGACTGGCTGCCACTTTGGCACCCCTGACATAGATAAACATCCAGGTGGCCTTAATGACTCGTTAAAAGAATGCCAATGACCAGCTGTCTGAAAAGAGTATAAATCCTTCCATTCCCCACCATCTAGTCAGAACTGAAGAAACTTCTTGGATGAGAAGCAAAACACCTTCAAAGAAAAACAAGAAAGTCCAGTTACCTCTTGGGAAAAAAAGCACCTTTGGGACAAGAAGCAATATACGAACAGCTTTATATGAAATCACCACATAAAGCTAAAGAAATTATTACCGCAGCCTGCCGCAATTCCTCTGAATACTTTGATTTATCTGGCTGCAGAGGATGGGGGTTCGCAGAACAAAATATCTCAAATTGGGGAAGGTTTTACTATTAGCTGCTTTTTCTTTCTTTTCTTTTTTTTTTACATCTTGGAACATTTCAGAAGTGGTAGCCAGGGGTGGGCTCCTGGGGGTTCAGCAGGGTTTGGGCAATCCTCTAGCCAAGGACCATCAGGGTTCGGTGAACCGCCAAATGCCACCCCTGGCTGGCCATGCCCCTCCCGCCCCGCCCCTCCCAGGAGTCTCCACACGGCCTGTTCATCATTCCAGGTAAGTGTAGGGGCTGCGCAGAGGGTCTGGGAGGGCAAAAAATGGGCCTACCAGAGGTTCCGGAAGTCTGGAAATGGGCCTGTTTCTGGCCTCCAGAGCCCGGGGGAAGCTGTTTTCGCCCTCCCAGAGACTCAAGAAAAGCCTCTGGAGTCTGGGGAGGGTGAAAAATCCCCCCCCCACACCGTGGTGCAGGTAGCCGACAAGGCCACGCCCACTATGGCCACGCCCACCCAGCAACGGGGCAGCGAACCCGTTGCTAAAGGATCTGAAGCCCACCCCTGCTGGTAGCTTGTGGAGAACCAATGTAATAAAGACCATGATTTCAAAACTCATGCTTGAGTATTGCACCATAGAAGAATTAAATGTAGGAATATTACCTAGGCATATACAGGATGCGTTCTGCCACAGCAAATCCCACCCTGAAGAAGAGGTTGCTAGCAGGTATGAAGGGGAAAATCAGGAACAACAGCCCAACTAGAATTTCTCTGTGTTCCAGTTTCTGCAACAAAATAATAATTAAAGATACACACGTGAAAAAGAATGCCGAAATCAGGCAAGATCAGAGATCCAGTTCCGAGATTACAGTAGTTGCGCTTATTCATATGCAAAAATCTGAACCACCCCTAGATGGGAGCAAAGATTTTCTGAATCTAGGGGTGGCTCAATTTTTGCATCCCAGACATGGCAGCCCCGAATACAGGCAGTCCTTGACTTATGACCAATATTGAGAGCAGAATTTCCATTGCTAAGCAAAGCCAATGTCAATTGTTAAGTAACTCCCTCCCAAACTTTTTTCTTTTTTTTTTTTTAAAAATTGTTATAAAACAATGTTAGAAAATAAAGCTGTGGTTAAATCTAGCCTCCCTTATTGTTTTTGCTTGTCAAAAACCAGCTGAGAAGGTCGCAAATGGCAATCACATTATCCCTGGACACGGCAACTGAGGTAAATACATGCCCGTTGCCAAGTGCCCAAATTTTCGTCACCTGAATGTGAGGATGCTTCAACGGTCATAAGTGTGAAAACTGGCCGTAAGTCACTTTTTTCAGTGCTGTTGTAACTTCGAACGGTCACTAAATAAATGATTGCAAATCAAGGGTTTACCTTATGCTTTATGTATATAGACATTTGTTTCTTGTAATTACTTGTTTAAAAATAACAATTTAAATGGAAACTAATCGAGCAGAGAAGCAACCTGGAATTAAGGAGAAACTTCCTAACAGTGAAAACAATTAAAGAGTGGAAAGCTGGCCTTCAGAGGTTGTGAGTGCTTCATCACTGGAGGTTTTTAAGAAGAGACTGGACAGTCACTTATCTGAAATGGGTTTAGGACTGTTTGCCTCATACCCTTGGCCACGGCTGCTTGGCCACCAGGGTTCCGGTCATTTACTCCTAATGTTTCTCCTCGACTGACACGCCCCTAGCTGTTCGCCCCGGCCAATGGGCCCCAGCTCCTCCATCCCAGATGCTTTGGCGCAGCCCATTGAATGACAATGTTTGGGACGGAGGGGCTGGGGCCCATTGGCCGGGGCAAACAGCTAAGGGCGTGTCAGCCGAGGAGAAACGTTAGGAGTGAATGACCGGAGGTGGAACCTTGGTGGCCAAGCAGTCCCATTCCATCTGAAATAGTATAGGCCAGTGATGGCTAACCTTTTTGCCGTCGCATGCCAAAAGCGGAGAGAGCATGGGGGGTCGCGGGTGCCCACATCCATAATTCAATGTGCCCCGCCCTCCCGCGCATGTGCACGTGACCCCCCCCCACTTCCCCCTGCTTTTGGCACGTGATGGCATAGTGGGCCCGGTAGGCCCATTTTCCCCCTTCCCAAGGCTCCAGAGACTTTCTAGGAGCCTGGGGAGGGCAAAAACAGCCTTCCCCATCTCCCCGGAGGCCTTCCGGAGGCCAGAAACAGCCTGTTTCCCAACTTCCGGTGGGACCGGAAGGCCTGAAAATCAGTTGGCCGGGGCGTGCATGCGCGCTGGAGCTGAGCTAGACCAACACTCGCGTGCCCACCAATATGGCTCCGTGTGCCACCTGTGGCACCCGTGTCATAGGTTCGCCATCACGGATATAGGCTCTCCTGCTAGAGCAGGGGACTGGACTAGAAGACCTCCAAGGTCCCTTCCAGCTCAATTCTGATTCTGAAATATAGTTTTATTTGGTTTGCTTTTATATAGTGCTGCATTTGGTATTCAGTCATCAGCCCTCAGATCAGCATAGAATAATTCAAAGGTTAACTTCACATCAACAATTAAGTAAGCAATACCCCAATCAAGAAACTGCCAAAGAGCCATCAGTAAACAGCCCAAGCAAAGAATCTTTAAGAACACCCCTACCGACACAGACAGGGAAGACACCAGAATATATACTGACAGCAAACAACACTCCTTACTAGCACTGATGATGTTGCCTAGTTAGGTAATGAAACGTCTGCAAGAAAACAAGCCAGCTCAGAGAGCACCAAGGACCCCTCATTTCAACCCTGAGCTACAAATATTCTCCTTTATTGGCTGTATTTGATTTTTAAAACAGGGATTCTGAGATCTGAAGCACAACACAAGCAGACAAATTGACTACATACTTGTTATTTTGTGTTTACAAGCATTACTGCGCTTGATGAAGGACAAAGCTAATTTTGGATGGAACTAGATATCTTCTTCCTACTCTTTTTAATGTTTGACACTTAGATCACATCATCAAACTGTAACTTTTAATAGCTGGCTCTCTTACTTTGAGTCTAGATCCCAAATTCTGTGCAGAGTAATAGACTGGACCTGGGATTATCTCCAGAGAGAGAATTCAGACTTTTCTCTAATCACTCTAAGTCAACCTTTCCATGTTTTTCAACCTTGCCCATTTTAAGATGTATAGATTTCAAATCCCAGAATTCCACAGGGAGCGTTTTCAATTCCAGGAGTTAAAGTCCACACGTCTTACAGTAGCCGACATTGAGAAAAGCTATTCTATGCGAATGGCCTCTTCCTGCTATACCTCATCAGATACCACTGAAAGGAACTGAGAAATTCAACATGTCCAAATATCTAGGGAAAAGCAGGAAGGATCGGAATGGAAAAACAAGTAGCAGTATCATTTACAAGATACATTTCAATGATATTCTTCCTTAGTTGATTCTCAAAGTCTACGAAACTCAAGCAATTTAATTTTATCCAATCATGTTGATTTTTCTTATCAACACACTCTGAATTGTGGGGATAAATTGCCACAGTCAGAAGAATGAATTAAGTTTGGTTTGCATGTACTGAATTCTACACTTACATCCACATAATTTCAGAAAAAAACATCTACAAACAATAGCAACAGTTTTCTCCTAAAATTACCCTCCTGTTCATAAAATAAGAGTTATTGGGGAAAAAATGCAATTCAATTGCCCTTGCAAAGAACAGAACTAGAATATTTAGTTGCTGGCTTAAAAGATCAATTTATCATTGCTAAATTTGCTACTACCTGCCTTAACAGCAATCCAAAATTTGTATTTTTCAGCCACATTACTTAACAAGCTGTCCGTGGGATTGATAAAGTCTACTGTAATTGATTATTAGTTCAGGAATTTCTTACGATCAATCCTCTTCTTGAACATTTAGGTCTTCTCTTGGGAACTCCAACACATATTTGATGCCCAATAAAACTAAGATGCGACAAGCATCACTAAGCAGTTTGAAAATGAAACTGTACAGTGTTGTTTTTATGAGCATTTTTCAGCCTACAGTGCATTTTATAGCCCTCAAAGTTCCAAGATAAATTGTTCCACACTTCATCATTGGTATACAGTACTAACACTCACAGATCTATTAAATATATACATAAAAAAGCTTAACTGCAACACAAATCTCCAATCTAAATAATAGATATTAGACTAAGAAGTTGAAAGATATCCTAGAAGAAAGCAACAACAAACAAATTCTCTGTTGTGATAAAAAAAATGGTTCATGTAGTCACCAATCATCACAGCAGGTGGCTCCAAGTAACCAACCAGGCTGATCTTGAAAAGCCTAAGCAGAATCAGTCCAGGTTAATATTTTGACAGGGGACCACTAGGGTTAAATTTTTAGACTTGGAAATAATAATAATATTTTTTAAAAACTAGAGAAAGGCAGTTGAAAAATCCTTCTCTCTTGTATTCTGACACCAAGAAAACTATATACCATGTTTTCCCCAAAATAAGAAAGGGTCTTATTTTCTTTTGAACCCCGAAATAAGGGTTTGGCCTTATTATCGGGGGGGGGTGTCTTATTATTTTGGGGGTGCAGGAGGCCCTGGACGGCCTGGACACTCACAACTGGAAGTCCGGCAGAGAGAGGCTCCCTTCGCGTGCTACCATTAAGCCCCTCCCCTCCCGCAGGGTGTGTGTGTAGTAGGTGTGTGTAATAGGTGAGCGGCCTGAAGACACCAAGCTGCGTGAGTGCCTGGCCCCACCCCCACCCTCCTCACGTGCCTCCCAGGCCTCACCATGTCGATGTGGGTGAAGCTGGTGAGCACCAGGTCCTTGAGCTCGTAGCCAATGCCGCCGGCACTCACCACCAGCACCCGCATGGAAACCATGGCCTGGGCCAACTCTCCCTGCAGGGTCCAGCTCCAGCTGTCACCATAGAGTGGGAAGCACACTCCCAGAGCAGCTGCTACCCTGGCTGGGCCAAAAGCAGAAGCAGCAGAACTCTTTCTTTCTCTCCCCCAAATTCTGCCTCTGCAGCTTCCAAAACCCTAGCCAGGGCAGTGGCTGCTCTGGGAGTGTGCTTCCTACTCTATGGTGACAGTCGCCGGTGGCCTCCCCTTTCCCCCTGCTCCTCTCCACTCCAATCGCCCCATGGTCCCCCCACCCGAGGGCTGACCAACTGGAGCACTCACCGGTGAGCCCCTCCGCCTTGGGAGTCACCGGGCTGGATGACGATCAGGCCAGACTCTTCCTGGGGAAGGGAGCCTCGTGGGACACTTGCCCACCCTCTCTTCCTCCCGCAGGTCCAGTTTACTCTTTCCAGCTGCCTGGCAGCAAGACGCCAGGCAGCTGTGCCGAGAGCAGCCCTCACAGACACAGCTCAGCTGGCCCAGCCATGGCCAACACTCCTCGCCCGTGGCTGAGCTTGGCCACAGGGGGCCGCCAGGACTCTGCAAGCGGCATCAGCAGCAGCAACACCTGCAGCGCCTCAGCCATCCCCACTGAGATCTGCGCCCAACTGTGGAACGCACCAGGCCTACCGTTGTAGTCCTCCACGACCGCCCGCTGTGCATGGAGGCCTCTCTGCCGCCTGTGGCCACCCTGCCAAGGAAGCTCCAGGGTGACGATGCTTGCACTGGGGCTGCTGTGGCGGGTGCTCTGTAGCATGGGCTATGCGGACACAGCACCTGGCCACAGGAGCGAGAGTGGGCAGGCTGCCACCATGGCGCAGGAGCAGGAGCAGGAGCTCGAGGTCTACGGTCAGTGCCGTGGACGGCAAAAGGGGAAAGGGCGCAGGAATTTGCAGGGATGTGGCTCCTTGGGAGGGTTGGGGGGTGAGGGACCTGTGTGTGTGAGAGTGAGAACAGGGGCTTATTTTCAGGGGAGGGCATATATTTAGGCCCACCCCAAAAATCAGGCTTGGCCTTATTTTCAGGACATGTCCTATTTTCGGGGAAACACGGTAGGTTACTTCTCTGCTTGGTTAGTTTCTATCCATTGCTTCTTGTCTTTGAACAATAAGTTGACCACCTCTTCTTTATGGCAGCCTTACTACAAGGCAGATACTTCTATCTATTCAGTGTCAAAACAGCAATCAACAGTTAGGAAAATATTCTACTATGATATCTCATCAGCTTCTCATCAAGAGATATGTTGCATCAATTCATCAGAGCCTTAACTTCATTCTTGGATTGTGGAGTCTCTTTTTTTGTTTTTAGCAATTCTACAAAGAATTGCTTTGATGTTATAAACTTTAATCCTTACAGGTTTTAATTATACTTGACAATCTTGCTGAACAAAATGGGAATAATGACATAATAGCCTTATTGAGATAAAACACTGAAGAGACAGTCTTCTTTCCTAACCATGTTTAATTTTTTTTTTAATTTGAACCTACATAAGAAGATAAAGGAAAATGATGGAGTGGAAGTTGTACATACACATGAATATGAAATAATGCTGATTAAAGGCAGAAAGCATAATGGAGGGGAAAACTGTTTGAATCTAATCTTGTGGGTTTGTTACTCCATTTGAAGACATACAATAGTGAAGACTTGCATCTTCTCCAGTTGCAATAAACAATGGCAAAAGAATATCCAAGCATTTCCTGTTCTCTTTTAAGGCAATTAAACAGATCAAACACATAGTTTAAACAGCAATATCCTTTTAGCCAGCCAGAGAGGTTCTGATTTACTATACTGCTTTCTTTTCCTGAAGCAAATACTAATGCAATAGATTCAGAAGCAGCACTGCAAAAAACCAACCTTAGCAGCAAATCAAACAGGCTTCAGGAAATGTAGGGAAGGGACTTTGAATAACTCAAACGTTCAAAATGGATCTTTTGTAAAAATGATTTCATATGAAAAATGAAATAATTTTTCATACAAAACAAAAAAAAAATTCAATTTACTTCTGGACAGTCAAATGTAGAAGCTACACAAATGCAACCAGTCAGTGGGGAAATCCAAATTTTTTTACTACCGGTTCTGTGGGCGTGGCTTGGGTATGGCTTGGTGGGCATGGCAGGGGAAGGATACTGCAAAATCCCCATTCCTACCCCACTCTAGGGGAAGGAGACTGCAAAATCTCCATTCCCACCCCATTCTGGGACCAGCCAGAGGTGGTATTTGCCAGTTCTCTGAACTACTCAAAATTTCCGCTACCGGTTCTCCGAACTACTCAAAATTTCCGCTACCGGTTCTCCGAACTACTCAAAATTTCCGCTACCGGTTCTCCAAACTACTCAAAATTTCCGCTACCGGTTCTCCGAACTACTCAAAATTTCCGCTACTGGTTCTCCAGAACCTGTCAGAACCTGCTGGATTTCACCCCTGAAACCAGCTCATTTGATAGAACACAGTGGTTCATATGGTTGGAACGCTAAGCAGGAAGTTAGCAAGCTCAAGTTTGAGACCTGAGAGCTTCCATGGGGCAGGGATGAGGTCTCGTCCTTCACTCCAGTTCCTGCCGGAGACATGAAAGGAGTCCCCAACTGGACATCCCCAGGACAACAGTGAAGTCATCAGATAATCCTTTCAACCCGGATGTGCCTCAGTGCTTCTGACTGGAGTGCAAAATTTGATGCATCCAGATAAGAACAATTTGACTGAAGTGGAGGCCCGCACCATGGTTTGTGCAACTGCACAATCCACAAACTTTGTGGAGCTCAAGCTCCAATTCCCTAACCCTGCACTACAAACAAGGAAGAGTTGACCTGAGTATAATAATTACCATCAATGAGGGTCTACAGAAGATATTTTCCATCTTTCTTCTGCCAGTATATCCACATTTTTTGCCAAATAAGAACAACTCCCTGCACATAGTTCATGATTTCTAATTAAATCATAGTTCACGGTTTAATTCTCACTCTCCCTTTGTTTTGAGAGTCCTTAAAACAGTTACATGAAGCAGAATTTTTCATCAATTAAAACTAATGAGGGCTTGCAATCTAATTGTGTGAAGGAGGTCCATGAAAAAGTAATAAGACTTTTGTCTTTCATGTAATGGCATGCGGGGGTTGACGCTGGGAGATAGGACGAAGAGCAACAGTCTAATAAACAAAATTTACTATAAAAGGAGAGTAAAGCAAAGGAGGGGAGAGTTTCAGATTTGCAAGATGATCTATCCCAGAGGGACAGAATCAAGATCAAGTGTTAGTACTACTTTCCTGACAGTTAGAACAATTAATCAATGGAACAACTTGCCTGCAGAAATTGTGGATGCTCCAACACTGGAGGTTTTTAAAGATAAAGGTTCCCCTTGCACATATGTGCTAGTCGTTCCCAACTCCAGGGGGCGGTGCTCATCTCCGTTTCAAAGCTGAAGAGCCAGTGTTGTCCGAAGACGTCTCCATGGTCATGTGGCTGGCATGACTAAACGCCAAAGGCGCACGGAACCCTGTTACCTTCCCATCAAAGGTGGTCCCTATTTTTCTACTTGCATTTTTTATGTACTTTTGAACTGCTAGATTGGCAGAAGCTGGGACAAGTAACAGGAGCTCACCCCATTACGCGGCACTAGGGATTTGAACCGCTGAACTGCCGACCTTTCAATCGAGAAGCTCAGCGTCTTAGCCGCTGAGCCACCGCGTCCCCTGGAGGTTTTTGAGAAGAGGCAATTTTGCATACAATTGTTCTATATTAAGCCCGCCACCTTAAATGAAACCGACCCCTGTTATGCTAAGGCACTAAAATCTTTTCTAAGCAAGTATTCTCCAAGTAAACCAGGTATGCAATTTTCAAAATACATAACCGCAGGGGTGTCAGACTCATGTCGACATGGTGGCACCACGTGACATATCGGGACTTTTTCCCCCTTCGCTAAACCGGGCGTGGGCATGGTCAGCACGTGACGCATCTGGCCAACGGGCTGGGAGTTTGACAGCCCTGACATAGCCAGAACAGTCTTTGAGTGAGAAACATGAGAGCTACTGCCTCAACATATCTGCAGCATTCCAGATTGGAAAAAGCTGAAATAATGTTTGGCTGAATTTCATGAGTTGCAAGTCTGAAAGGGGGGGGGGGGAGTGACTTACGACTGTTTTTCACACTTACGACCATTGCAGCAGCCCCATGGTCATGTGATCAAAATTCAGATGCTTAGCAACTGGTTCATACTTATGACCATTGCCGTATCCCAAGGTCATGTGATCACCTTTTGCAAACTTTTGACAAGCAAAGTCAATGGGGAAGCCAGATTCACTTAACATGTTACTAACTTACCCACTGCAGTGATTCACTTAACAACGGTGGCAAGAAAGGTCATAAAATGGGGCAAAACTCACTTAACAAACATCTCACTTAACAACAGAAATTTTGGGCTCAATTGTGGTCATAAGCCAAGGACTACCTATAAAGGTAGTCCTCAACCCATGACCACAATTGAGGCCAAAATTTCTGTTCCTAAGCAAGGCAGTTGTTAAATCAGTGGCAGCACCTTTTACAACCTTTTTGCCCTGGTTATTAAGCAAATCGCTGCAGTTGTTAAGTAAACTGTATGGTCGTTAAGCAAATCTGACTTCCCACTTTGACTCTGCTTATCAGAAGTGAGCTGTGAAGGTCACAAATGGTGATCCCATTACCCCAGGGCACTGCAACTGGCATAAATATATGCCAGTTGCCAAGTGTCTTAATTCTAATTACATGACCATGGGGATGCTGCAATGGCCGTAAGTGTCAGAACCGGTCATAAATCACATTTTTCAATGCTGTTGTAACTTCGAATGGTCACTGAATGAGGACAACCTGTGCATCATCTGAATTTAGGTTGTAATCTGATACACATTTCTTGGAAGCTTGTTTCTGAAGACACAGGTAGAGGTTTGCACTAGAACTTAATGTCAACTTAATGGTTAAGTAGCAGGTGTGGAATTAATTAACAATTATTATGCAAAATATTCTAATTATTTTATACATTAGGCTTAAATGTTATCTAATTTAAAAGTGTTTGGAAACCAAAGCAGGGAATTTTTTTTAAGAAAAAACCCTTGTCATTCTTGTTCTCTTTGCTTCTTATGAGTTGGAAAGAAATTATGTTCAGTATTCTCAAGAATTGTGACCCATATAAAAGAAGGAACGGAACTTCGGAGAATAGCTTAATTAGGATGCCTACGTTGGCTGTGGGGAAATGAACGATATGTTTCCCTCATTAAGAGAAATGAGACATCGAAAAGAACAAATGATACACACAACAAGAGCACCATAATTTCCTGAAACAAGCAAAGCAATAATAGTGGAAAGCTGTTCTTCCCTTCTAGGCTTCCTCTCTTTTAGTAAAACAGTCCATGTCTGTTTCACGAACAGCATAAGAAAAACAAAAGGAGAGACGGAAAATTAGAGGGAAGGGAGGAAGGGAGAATAGCTAATCTACATAAAAGCAGAAATGTTCAGCAATGAAATGAAGCCACTCATCTTCATAACTCAAATGTCTTCTATTCAACCCTTTCCAACAATGCAATTATCCAAATTGTTGTTGTTAGTTGCGAAGTCGTGTCCGACCCATCGCAACCCCATGGACAACGTTCCTCCAGGCCTTCCTGTACTCTACCCTCCTCTGGAGTCCATTTAATCTCATGCCTACTGCTTCAGTGACTCCATCCAGCCACCTCATTCTCTGTCGCCCCCTTCTTCTTTTGCCCTCCATCTTTCCCAGCATTAGCTCTTCACCAGTGAGTCCTTCCTTCTCATTAGGTGGCCAAAGTATTTGAGTTTCATCTTCAGGATCTGGTCTTCTAAAGAGCAGTCAGGGTTGATCTCCTCTAGGACTGACCGGTTTGATCACCTTGCAGTCCAAGGGATTCACAGGAGTCTTCTCCAGCACCAGTTCAAAGGCCTCAATTCTTTGGCGCTCAGCCTTTCTTATGGTCCAACTTTCACAGTCACACATTGCAACTGGAAAAACCATAGCCTTGACTATAGGCACTTTTATCCAAATTACCAGTGAACAAGAAATTGGTATCACATTAAAGTATATTGGTAGGAAAGGAATCAACCCAGGGGTGAAATCTAAAATTTGTTACTACCGGTTCTGTGGGCGTGGCTTGGTGGTGGTGGTGGTAATGTGACTGGGTGGGCGTGGCCAATTTTTTTTTACTTTTAAAACCATTTTTTATATGTAAAACCATGTTTAAAAAATGCTTTCAAAAGGCTCTGATGATCCCAGCTAAGTTGCCTGATCGTCAGAGCTTGGATCGTCAGAGCCGTTTAAAAGAAAAGAAAGACTCTGATGATCGCGCGGCTCAGCTGGGCATGGGGGGCGGGGACAGAGATTTTTGCTACCGGTTGTCCGAACTGCCCGCCGCCATTGCTACCTACTCGCCCGAGCCGGTCCAAACCGGGAGCATATCACCCCTGAATCAATCCAGTAGACATGTTCTATATGAGAGGTCCTTGGTGCTCTCTGAGCATGGTTTTCTTGCAGACGTTTCATTATCCAACTAGGTAGGATCATCAATGCTAGTAGGGAGTAGTAGGGAACACAGCCTTTCGATGGCTTGATGGCAATCATACCCTGCCCCTCAATTCAGAGAACTAAACAAAACACATGGTCTCTCTCATTCTCTCAAATAGGAGCTGCTTCTGGAGAGCTAATCAGAAAGGATCTAGGACAGTGATGGTTAAGCTTTTTGGTGCCGAGTGCCCAAAGCACATGTGTGTGTGTGCGAATGCACGCACGTGTGCCCAAACCCCCAAAATGCAATACCAGTGCCCCCCGCGCATGCGCCCCACCCCATGCATGCGCATGTGATCCCTGCACATGCGCATGCATCTCCAAAATGCAATGTGAGTGGCCCGCGCATGCGCCCTGCCCCCCATGCACGCACACACACGTCCCCTGCATGCACCCTGCACATGCACGGCAGAGACTCGAAGACCACCTGGCCGGCGGGAGTCATGCACATATGCACGGTGGAACTGGGATGGGGGGATGGCTGGCGTGCCAGCAGAGAGGGCTCTGCGTGCCACCTGTGGCACACGTGCCATAGGTTCGCCATCATGGATCTAGGGGAAGTCACCAATGGCCAACTTGCTATGGCCAACTTGCCACGGCCAAGTCACTAAGGAACAATTCAACGCTGTATTAATTCTTTCATTCAGTTACTTTTATTATTATGGGTGACCACGTTTTCATCAAAATTAATGTCACTTTTGTAATTTCTGGATTGACTTTCTTTCTTTTGTTATTATTGGCCACCGTTCCATTGAAATTAACTTTTGCCTTTGTTGAATTGTCCTGTTGCAAGTTGTCCTGCAGCGAGTTGGCCGTGGTGAGTTGTCCCATTCTTGAATCAGAAAAATGCAAGTGGCATAAATAGGAATCTTTGTCTCTCATTGTAAAAGGATTCCATACCTAAGTTTTCTTGTGAGAAAAGCCCTGTCTGGCACCAATGGAATGAAAAATGCAGGAAGACCGATGCCTTGAATCAGTCCCTTCTGATTTAAGAGAAATTCATACAACCGCTCTGACAAGTTAAGAGCATGGACAGAGTGACTCCATGCAGAGTTATGCATCTGGTTCAGCAATTACCCAGCTGTAATCATCCACGCTGAAGACTCTCTGGAATAACTTTCTGTACATTTTCAATTTGTCAGTTTAACTGTGTGAATTGTTCCATTCGTTATTCCCGAGTCATACTCCTGCTTTTCCTTATTACTCACTTTAATACATGACAAAACCACTTCACACAAATGAAAGTTCGGCAGCTACACCACAGCTACCCAGATGATTTTTCTGTAATGGGAATCATAGAAGCAGGCTGTTCCTTGCGATGCTTCGGCCCATCTAATGCTCAATGAAACATAAAACATCAGCTCTGAATGTAAGATCCTGAAGAAGGAGAAAGGATCAGAGCGTTCTTGAAACATGGGAAATAATGCATGCATCTTATTGGTTGTTCCTAGGGCGTGTCAAATTTTTCAACTTTCAATTTCCAAACATTAGGGGTGCTCAAAAGTTGTGACATGCCTTGGGGATTGTAAAGATATTTTGCTTGCTTTAATATAATTTAGATGTGCTTGGTAAGTAACATTTTGTTTGTTTCATCAGACATATCCAATCTTAAGACCCTCCAACTTCATACCATGCATGTTCTCTCAATTCATAAACATGATATGCCCAAGCATTATGGGATTTATCCCAGATGGAGATTTGTCCTACCGTTGCAGAGCTGGAAAATGTGTGAAAACAATTTCTCGTGTGTACAACTTAAGAAATATTTAATTGGTCCGCAAACTCTTAAAAATGGTCCTTTGTAGCACTAAATCTGAATATAAGGATAGCTTGCATGATTAATTTCACCTAACTGGAGTAGAGCTATAGCAGAACAGTGCATAACCACGAGTTCTTTACACAATTTTAGGTATGAAAGTACTCTGACTAAACTGGAGAAAGCAATTATGTCGGGAAAAGTTAGCAGTAAAAGGAAACCAGGCTGTCAAAGAACACAATGGATGGACACCATCAAAGCTGACCCCAGCCAGAGAATAGAAAACTCAAAGAAGCAGTGCAAGACTGGAAGATGTGGAAAGAGTCATTTGGCCCATATTATCACCAAGAGTCACACATGACTAAATGGATAGTATCCTCAAACGGAGATGCATCTTTTCTTCGGCATGGAACCAAGGGATAATGGGATTGCCTTGATTTTGGTATAACGCAATGTGTGAATCCAGCTGCTATGGTTTGTAAAACATCACTTATGACTTAATGCATTGTGAGAACCAGTCAACTGTGATGTACGCTTAAATCCGTATGTGTAATTGCAGTCGCTGACTTGTCAGTCAAACCACATCTTTTTGTCTCCAACTTGGAAAAATGGCAAAATATGATTCAGAAAGCCTACTGCGCTTAATTAGAGCTTCCGTTGTGTTTGAACAATGGCTGATCAAAACTCAAACATATAGCTCAAACAAAGCCTTATATTATACTTCTAACTACACCTCCTACTCTATAGACCTTGTGGCGATGCAGAAAGGTAGCAGGTTAACTTTGATCAAATTCTTATTTTTAATGGGGAAAGGGAGGTTTGTATTTGTAAATCTGCCATAGAACGAATGACACTAATTCAGTGAAATACAGTTTTGTTAAAAAAAAAACATACTGTATATAGATTTGCCTCCTTGGGAAAAAAAAAGCACAAACGTTATTGTTCCTTATTTGATTTATATGGGCACCTCTCCAACTGGAGTTTAAGGCAACATAGCAGATTTTGGAGCAAGGTATAAAATACTTTGGAAACACAACCCACTTTCCCACACAGCAGATAGCAAAAGCCACCTGAGCATCTTGCTTTATGAGAAAAGAAAAAAAAAACACGTCTAAGAACAAGCAACTCCTTTGTCTTTACAGTAAAGTCTCATAATATTTCCAACTGCTAGTTGGATTACTTTGTGTAATCCAAGTCTCTAGAGCATTATAAAGTACTCATGATTAAATTTACACACAGCTCATCTTCCAAGTTTCATTGCCAACACTAGATTCTGAGTGTGTTTGCACTCAGTGTGTAGGCTAAATTGTCAGATGTTTTCTAAATAACATGCATTTTTTTTAACAATGGAAAACATTCGGTGAGCACTTGCTTTGTGATTTCTAAGCAAGTAAGTTTAAGGTTATAAGAAAAAGGAATAAGATTGAAGAGTTTAAAGATCTTTTAGTAAAAAAAAAAACCCATCAGAAATAGATGAAACTAGGAAAGTCCAAGTCTTCCATTATGATAAGTTAAGAAGCCTTGGGTACATCCTAATACACTATTCTTACTTCTTTTTTTAACCCACTCATTCCATCTGCAGACCTCTCTTTTTATACTCCTATCAAATTTGGTTATGGAGGGATCCTAAGGAAGAGCAAGTTGATCTTTTACCAGTTTTCTATTAAGATTGCAGTGGGTTAAGTAATCAAGAAGGATCCTAGACACAACAATAAATAAAAATGTTCCTGCCAAGCAAAATTCTAACATATTCCCCCCAATACCCAACAGCTAGAAGTCCAGGAAAAATTGAAACTGATTTTGCAGAAATATCACATCCACAGGGTCCTCTTTTATGGAGGCCTAAAAACTGATACAAACAACCTCAATCACAAAGCAATTCTGGCAAATTTATTTCAAAGAAGAAAGGTATTGTTCCGTTCCTTTGAGTATGTGAGTGGATTAATACTGATGTTAGTTATCTGGATTGCTAGTTTGTTTATTTCTATTGCTGTGTTTCTATGTATTGGCCGTGTTTACATTATTTTTACATAGTAGGCCACCCAGCATCACAATGGAGTTGGGTTCTGCCAAAGTTCACTTAAATGGATAAATAAACATGCACTATCATTTTCACCCTAGCAAAGCTCCATGACTCCAAGTCACATCACCATAATGCAGCTGCCGAATTTTGGAGGAGGAATTAACATAAAATTAAATGTGTTTGCTTTCCAATTCCTATTCCTATTCCTCTCCTTAAATTTTTTTTTTGTTAAAAAAGAACTGGTTGGGAGTTCCTTTCCTCTAATTTATTGAGATTTCTTGAATAATCTACAATTATTTGGGGCAAACCAGTAAGTCATAAATCATGGCTTATAAAATATAATGTTTATACTCATACAGTATGCTAAGGCAGCATAAACCAACATGGTTTAGCACAAACCAAGTGTCTGTCTAGCCAACATCTTCCATATAAAGAACAAACCCTGTTTCCCCGAAAATAAGATATCCCCTGATAATAAACCCAATCGGGCTTTTGAGTGCATGCGCTAAAATAAGCCTTCCCCTGAAAATAAGCCCTTCCCAAAAATATTTAAATGCAGAGCTGGAAATCAGGTAAGATGGCAAAAGGAGCCCCATCTTGCTCCATGCGCCCCAAAATAATAAGACCTCCCCAAAAATAAGGCCAAGCACTTATTTTGGGGTTCAAAAAAATATAAGACAGGGGAAACACAGTACTACATGTGTTTGGAACACAAAGGTAAACCTCAGTGTAGAAAAAAGCTTTTTTACCTTAAATGCTACAAAACAATGTAGACAAAGGAGAAGCATCACGAAAGCCAGGATCAGGGTAGCGAAATTCCTCAGGTCCCAGATTGATTCAACCAGAGGAATACTTCCAACCTGCCAGTCATAGCACAGCGTAATTGGGGCTAGTAGAAGCCAGGCGTTGAAGGCCAGGAGGTAGGAATAAGTAAGAAACCTGCAAAAAGAAACACAAAATTAAACTATCTGCATGTTTCTTCAGAGGAAGAAACAGCCAGTTCAATAGGACTATGCAATGCTTCAGATTCAACTCCCAAAAGCTGATTCCAAGTATGCCCTTGCCTGATCCGGATAATGGGACACACACACACACACACACACACACACACACACACACGCGCTTTAAAATGTTGCAGAGAGACTCTGCAGGTAGTCCTCAACTTATGACTACAATTGGGCGAGAACTTTCATCACTAGGCAAAGCAGTCGTTAAGTGAGCCACACGTGATTTCATGATCGTTTTGCTGCAGTCGTTAAGCAAATCACACACAGTCATTAAGTGAATCCAGCTTCCCCCCATTAACTTTGCTTGTCAATGGAAAAGTCGCAAATGACAATCCCGGGATGTTGTAACCATCATAAATACATTCTGGTTATCAAGAACCCAAACAGCGATCGCATGACTGTTGGGATGCCGAAATGATTAAGTTCAAGGACCGATCATAAGCCACTGTTTATGGTGATGTCTTAACTTTGAATAGTTACTAAATGAATGATCACAAATTGAGGACTGGCTGTAGGTTCTGGATCCTGCGTGTTCGGAAACATTTTTAGGAGACTGGATCCAAAGACATAAAAGGCCCTAATGTTCAAGATCTCAGCACATACTGGGTGAGTTCATGTTAATCGCGGATTACTGAATCAGTCCCAACTGCTGTGTTCACATAATATGCTAAGTCAAGCACATGATAGCTTAGCATACTGTGTAGATCTACATCATGTTGAGCTTCTTGGAGAAAATACAAAGTATGCACACTAAAGAAACTGTGAAAACGTATTACTCGTATATTATCTTTCTCTAAATTTAAAACTTAAGGAATACAGAGGTCTCAAATTATTTAATTTTGATTAAAAAATATATTAACTGGCGAGCATAGAGGGTAAGAATCAGTGGTGAAATCCAATTTTTTTTACTACCGGTTCTGTGGGTGTGGCTTGGTGGGCATGGTGTGGCTTGATGAGTGTGGCAGGGGAAGGATACTGCAAAATATTCATTCCCACCCCACTCCAGGGGAAGGATACTTCAAAATCTCCATTCCCACCCCACTCTGGGGCTAGCCAGAGATGGCATTTGCCGGTTCTCCGAACTACTCAAAATTTCCGCTACCGGTTCTCCAGAACCTGTCAGAACCTTCTGGATTTCACCCCTGGTAAGAATCACCACAGGGGAGATCTCAGAGAAATAACAAACAATAGATACCACAATTACAATACAATGCAAAGCTATTTAAAGTAATAGACACTATATATTTACACAGGGAACCTCTTGTCCCATTCAGACAGGACAGATAGTGGTGAGAGAGGCAATTCATCATGATATGTGTGTATCTTGAGTTCTTCAGCAAACCAGGCCTTGGGGTTCCCTCTTCCCGTTCAGCACTGGAAATGGTGCCAGAATATATAAACATTGGATTATTTTTCTTATGGACTAGCTAGGCTACTTATGTTTTATATTAAAAACCAATATTATGTGGTCTGGTAATACAAGATATGGCAACCATTACAGGAACCAAGAAATCAGAGAAAGTGATTAAAACCTTTAAATATAGTTGAGACAACACAATGCACTATATTGTGTGAAGCCAGTAAGTGTCTAAGTTCTTACACATTTGTCATATCTAGAATTTCTCTTCTTCCCATTGTTTGTGAAAAGGGATATTAGATTTGTTCAATACTTTATACATCGTCCCAGAAACTGTATTTAACAAAAACATGAAAAATATGGATATCATCTCAATGGGTTTTCATTGTTTTGTTGGGTCTTGGGACCTCTTAAATTCTTCTCATACCATCTGTCAACCTCTGTTGACTGACTTATTTCCCAGATTCTAAAACATTCATCACATGCTGTTCATAACTGTCTGGTTCACATCTCAGCTCATCACAACAGGAAGTCTCTTGGTTACATTACTTTTTGCCCAATCATGAAAGTTCTCGTTAAATTTGAACAGTTTAGAATTGAATTGCCAAACATCACAGTAGGAACCAAAGAAAGCTCATATTGATTCATTGCAAGCCAGTTTGAAAACTCATGGAGTTTTCCCATTTGTGAACTACCTTCCCATTTTAATTGCGGTGGATCAAAATCTAAGACTGCCTACATCAAGGGGTATTAAACTTAGAGCCAAAGAATCAAGATCCCATGAATTATTTCATGACACTTTCATTAGTGGCTCTTCCATTGCTTTGCAAAACATACTGAAGACTTAAAAGCATATCTCCACAGCTAATGCATTTGGTATCACTGATATAAGCAACCTAAGGATAAAAAAACACAATAAATTGAGGTCTACTAAGGACACAGGGCTATAATTGGATATGAAAAATAGCAAACACATCTATGAATATGAATATGAATATCAAAACTGTATACTCCCACCTGCCTCTGGCAAGGAACACAAAAAACTAATTGCTATAGAGAGAATAATATAGAGGAAAGCTTTATAATAGCTTTAAGCTATTATTTTCCTGGGATGAGCTACAGATACTTGAGAAATTTCACTATTGGATTACATATTCCAGAGATGCAGATCTAACCTAATAATACTTTTTTGATCTTTTCTGTTTGTAAAAAGGTAAAGGTTTCTGACTGACTGACTGACGTGTCTGACTCTAGGGCACAATGCTCATCTCCATTTTTTGATTGAGGGAGCCAGCATTGTCCAAAGACACTACCATGGTCATGTGGCCAGCACATCTATATGACAAAGGTGCATGGAATGCTGTTACATTCCCACAGAAGTGGTACCTATTAATCTATTTACATTTGTATGCTTTCGAACTGCTAGGTAGACAGGAGCTGGGGCAGGAACGGGAGCTCACCCCATCGTGCAGAGCTTGGGTCTCAAACTGGCTGTTAGCTCTCCAGGTGATAAGCTCAGTGTCTTCATTGGCTGGAAAACATTACCCCAATACTTCTAAAAATATATAGATCAAATGCATTTGTGTATTTAAATGTGTTTCTTTTAACTGCTGAGTAATGCAGAATCAGGTGATAAATACCCTGAAACCTGTACTGATACAGACTACAGGTAATCCTTGATTTACAATCATTCTTTTAGCAAACATTCATATAGCCGCACTGAAAAGGTGACTCATCATCAGTTCTTGCACTTACAACCATCACAATATCCCACTGTCACATCATCAAAATTTCGGTTCTGAGCAACTGACGTGTATTTACCAGCTCAAGCAATTGCTATTTGCAACCTTCCTACCTGGCTTCTGTCAAGCAAAGTTAATGGGGGAAACTGGATTCACTTAACAGCCGTATTATTCAGTTAACAACTGGCTTGATTTGCTTAATAACTTGTAGCAAAAAAAAAAAGGTCATAAAATCAGGCGTGAGTCACTTAACAGTTGTTTTGCTCAGCAATGGAAATTATGATCCCAATTGTGGTCCCACAAAGGCTATACAAAAATGGAAAAAGAGGTAGCAATTGTATCTACTCAGTGGTGGAGATTCAGCCATTTCGCACCACTTCGGGAGAACCGGTTGTTAACTTTCTGAGCAGTTTGGTGAACTGTTTGTTGGAAGAAATCATTAGAGAATCGATTGTTAAATTATTTGAATCCGACCATTGTGTCTACTTGAAAAAAAGAGGCTTAAGAGGAAGTAAAAAAAAAATCTATTAGAATGTTTTGATTTTAGAAACATTTTTAAAGAAAAACTTAAGTGTTTTAAAATAGATGGGGGGAAAAATATTTTTCCCTTTAAGGTTAAAGAATCTGAAAGAATATTGTGAATTTTGTTAATATAAATGGTGATTGTTTATAAAGATTATTAAGTGCAAATAGAAATGTTATGTGCGTTGGACCTGGTCTTTGGGTGTTAAGTGAATTTCACTGTATGGATATACTGTGTATACACATACAATGACAATAAAGTTGTTGTTATTATTATTATTAAAAATACATATTATTTCCACAGCAAGGAAGATAAAGCAGAAATGGTGCAATTGATTGTTCTATTTAAAAAGGAGAATATATTTATGTTTTTTATTTGGATATCACTTCTGGATTTTGTGCAATGAAAAAATGAAACTTTGACATTGGTTATGACGATTAGATAGAAATGGTTAGTTTTACACATTAGTTTTTACACTAATGTGTAAAAGTAAAATGTTGAGGCTGTAATATTATCTTGTACTGTGCTAAAAAGAGTCAGAAGTTAACGCCTTTTTTCTTTCTTCCCTTATACCTCATATTTTCTCCCCCCCCCTTTCCCCCCACCCTTAATTTCCAATTTTTATTTTTCTTTCCATTTTATACATTGGTAAAACAATAGAAGTCTAAGATAAAAAAAAGAAAAAAGAGGCTTCCTATGAACTCCTATGTACTTGTATTGACCTCCTAAAAGGATTGGCACAGCTCTGACACAGGCCACCTGTGTGTCTATATGCAGATTATCAGAACAAGAGTACAATAATTTACCAGTTCCTATATATCCACATCTACATACACGTACCGGAGAAGCTATGATAATTAACTTTTGGAAATGATTTATTTGACCAAGACAAGTATGCCAGCAATACCAAGGAAGAGAAAGCTGGGTTATCTAACAGCAGTGCTTGGACATAAACCAATTCAGCTAAGATAGAAAGCTCATAAATAACAGAACCTGGTTACAATTGCAGCCGCAGTGCTTTATAACCTTATTATAAAGTGCTTTATCAAGCACTGGTTGATTTAGAGCCTATGCAAAAGATGAGAACACTCCTGAGAAAAAAGCTCTCAGTCTTAAGTAGCAAAGAAAAATTATTATTCCGACTGAAAGCCATTACGGTAGTCTTCCTGTGTTTAGGTAGAGTGAACATTCTGTCGGTTATCTGAGAAACGAAACAAATGGATCTTTAAAAGGAAATATGGGTTACAGTGGGATGTGGTGGCTCAGTGGCTAAGACGCTGAGCTATTCGATTGAAAAGTCGGCACTTCAGTGGTTGGAATCCCTAGTGCCGCGTAACGGGGTGAGCTCCCATTACCTGTCCCAGCTTCTGCCAACCTAACAGTTTGAAAGCACGTAAAAAATGCAAGTAGAAAAATAGGGACCACTTTGGTGGGAAGGGAACAGCGTTCCGTGCACCTTGGGCATTTAGTCATGCCGGCCACATGACCATGGAAACGTCTTCAGACAGCGCTGGCTCTTCGGCTTTGAAACAGAGATGAGCACCGCCCCCTAGAGTTTGGAACGACTAGCACATATATGCGAGGGGAACCTTTACGGCTTACAAACTTAGCCATGTTGTTCTTTTCTACTCTACCTTCTTATGTGACCCCTGAGAAAATGTGCTTTTACTTCTCCAGAGACTCTGAGTTTACTCTTCTGCCAAGATACAAAGACCGCTCTTTCGGATGGTGGCTTGTCTGCTATAGGTTCTCCAAACATGCTCAGGGATAAACCTGGTCAGATCAGGTCAAAGAACTCAAAATATTGAAGGTTTGCATTGCAATGCCTTTTGTCTTCCAAAGATGGGACTTCAATTGTATTCTCAGCATTAAAGGTTTCCCTGTGATCATTTTCACAAAGTGCAAATTTAAAACATGATAGCTTCACGTGGATTTCTCTCTTCTTTCAAAGAAACTGCCTAATTTAAACAAGGACCTAACAAGTCCACTTCGTAAAACATCACTTTGAGGGGAATCCTGACAGGTATTTAACAAAACCAGCAGCTGCATAGTTTTGATGCGATGAACCGAAAGGTAGGGAAAAGATCAGGAAAAAAACTCCAAAAAGATGTGTTGTTTCTTCTCTAGAAATCCAATTTCTATATTCTCTTAGGTATTTAGGCATACATTGCTTCCTCTTTTAAGTTTACAAATGGCTGCTCCAAATTTGGGGGTGGGGGGGATTGTTTATGTTATAGTTTCCTCCCACGCTGCAGCAATCATAGCTTAACTGTATTTCTGGCTTGCTCTGAAGAGGGAAAATAACTCTGCTTTTTATTCTCTGAATTCCATGGGGAGATGGCAGTGCACAATACCACAAATATACAGCAAAACGGCATACTTAATAAGCATTCATCCAAGCTGATGATGCTTATATGTCTTGTATCACTTAGCAGGGACAGCACCCAGAGGACCTTTTCAAAATCTGGCAGATAAGCAGGATGGATCCTGATTAATATTTGGATGGCCTCGAACATCAGGTCTGCGGATCTGTTAGAAAGTTTACTCAATATTCTGCATATTCTAAGTTTTTGAACTGGGCTTTTCCCCCATATTAAATTATTCTGTGAATGAAAAAGCCATTCAGAGTATGCTCTTAAAACAATCATAAAGCCAAAAAGATTTGGGGACTTCTGATGTATACAAAGCATCCAAGAATCCTCAAAAGAAAGACTGATAAACCAAATTTGTGATGTGGAGAATCACACAGTCCATTCTTGAAGGCTAAATTGGAATGAAACAAATAAGGTAATTGCAGTAGGAGGAGGTGGCTGATAATCACATTTATTTATTAATTTATTAATGGAACTTGTATGTCGCCCTATCTCCAATGGACTCAGGGCGGCTCACAACAATTAAAACAAAGCAAACAAACCATTAAAACAAAAATCCAGGTTAAAATTAACAAAATTCAATAAAACCCAGTTAAAATTCTATTAAAACCCCCATCAGTCCAGGACGGCCAGGTGAAATAGCCACGTTTTCAGGCCACGGCAGAAAGAGCGAAGGTCGGGGGCCACCCGGAGCTCCAGAGAGAGTTGATTCCAAAGGGTGGGTGTGACCACAGAGAAAGCTCTCTCCCTGGGGGTAGACAGCCGACACTGTCTGGCCGCCGGCACCCTGAATAGGCCCTCCCTGTGGGAACACACAGGGCGATGGGAAGCTGTTGCTGGCTGCAGTTGGTCTGCCAAATATCCCGGGCCTAAGCCATGTAGGGCTTTATAGGTAATCACCAGCACATTGAATCTCATCCGGAGGGCAATCGGCAACCAATACAAGTCACGCAGGAGAGGTGTAACGTGGGAGTGTCGAGACACTCCCATCACTACCCGCGCGGCTGCATTCTGCACCAGCTGAAGCCTCCGAGTGGTCTTCAAGGGCAGCCCCATGTAGAGAGCATTGCAGTAGTCAGTACGGGAGGTGACAAGCGTATGAGTGACTGTGAGTAGGGCATCACAGTCCAAGTAGGGGCACAACTGGCACACCAGGCGAACCTGGGCAAATGCCCCCCTTATTTAACACCTTATCAAAATATACTAGGTGATCTATGAATTTCAAAGCATTCAAGATACATTTTGGAACTGGAAGTATTCACATGTGAATGTCTCCAAATGGGAAACTTCCTGAAATATTTACATTGAGATGATTTAATGGCAATGAGTTTAAACTCAGAGGAATAACAGAACTCCTAAGTTCATTTTATTAAATGCAGTTTTGAGGGGAAAGGCAACAAGGCATATAGACTAAATTTGGTTTATATTTGGTTTATATTGAAAAGAAGTAAATCCCGGTTGAATACCTTGTAAGAAGATATGGTGAGAATGAAGCTGGATTGTCCTGCTCTGAAAATGCTGGCATGGAACCTCCCATTATCCATAGGCGAAAATACATAAGTAGGATCACCTTCAGATAAGAAGAGTAAATTCTTGGATTATTAAAGAGAAACCCAATTGTACATGGCCAGCAAACCTAAATCTATTACAATACTTCATTGTTACCGGTCATCCCATTGCATCAAGTGATAACCTATCATTCCAAACTGAAATAGTGATTCTTTATTATCTCGAAAATACAAAAATGGAGGGAGCAGGGAATAATTTGAAGGCTGGTTTATCATTCATAAATGTACATGTATTTTATTGGGTGAATTAATGAGCTGTTTCTAGACTGGAGCAAAGTTTGGATATAATACAATTCAGTTTTCTGGTCAGCTAGCAAAAGGAACTTCTACCTGAGCTTCTCCCAAAGGTGCTTTTTCAAGAGGCAACTGGACTTTCTGTTTTTTCTTTGAAGACGTTTCGCTTCTCATCCAAGAAGCTTCTTCAGCTCTGACTGGATGGTGGGGAATGGAAGGATTTATATTCCTTCCAGGCAGCTGGATATTTGCATTCTTTTAGCAAGTCCTTAAGGAGGTTTATCTGTGTCATCAGGGTCACCTGAGTGGTGCAAATGGGTGTGGAGCAGGGGTGAAAAGTTCCCGGTTCGGACCGGATCGCCCAATCCGGTAGCGATGGAGGAGGGTGGTTCGGAGAACCGGTAGCAAAAATCCCTGCCCCCCCACCCCACCCAGCTGAGCTGCACAATCATTAGAGGCTTTTTTTTAACTTTTAAAAGCATTTTTTCTACAACCTCTTCGTCCAAAAAATGCTTTTAAAAGTAAAAAAAAAAAGCCTCTAATGATCACGTGGCTCAGCTGGGATCATCAAAGGCTTTTAAAAGAAAAAAACCCTTTTTTCTTTTAAATGCCTCTGACGATCCCAGCTGAGTTTTCTGATCGGCAGAGGCTTTTTAAAAAAGCCTCTGCCGATCAGGAAATTCAGCTGGGATCGTCAGAGCCTTTTGAAAGCATTTTTTTTACAACCTCTTCGCCGAAGAGGTTGTAGAAAAAATGGTTTTAAAACTTAAAAAAAATTGGCCACGCCCACCCAGTCACATTACACCCCCCCACCAAGCCACGCCCACAGAACCGGTAGTAACAAATTTTAGATTTCACCACTGGTGTGGAACCTTCTTGGAACTGTTGAAAGGAGTGTGTTGTAGATTGGAGATAGATAATATCATATTCCTCCCTCTCTGTTGAGAGAGGGCTGTTGAGCTCTCTGTTGAGAGAGGGCTGTTCAATTTTGACATAGATGGCCTCTTTAGATGACACTCAGGTGACCCTGATGACACAGATAAATCTCCAGGTGACCTTAACAACTCACTAAAAGAATGGAAATGTCCAGCTGTCTGCAAGGTGCATACAGTAAATCCTTCCATTCTCCATCATCCATTTAGAGCTGAAGAAGCTTTTTGGATGAGAAGCGAAACGTCTTCAAAGAAAAATCAGAAAGTCCAGTTGCCTCTTGAAAAAGCACATTTGGGACAACCATGACCTGGATGACTGAGAATCTCCATAGACATTTACCTAGGCTTCCGTTGATCAAAAAGATTTGTAATGCTGAAAACATTTTCATCTTAACCTGTTCTAATCAGCACATCTTTTGAGTTATGACTGCCCTGCTGAATTAGTTTATTCTTCACACTCAGGTACTGATAGAATATAATTCACCTGAAGACATTAAAGGAGTAAGAAAATGATGTATAGCAATACTTACATAGGTAAGTACCAAGGCAGCCCTCTTTAAAAAAGGTCTTGTGGAATATAAGAATTTCTGCTTGTTACTCGCAGTCAGGTAACTAAAATACAGCAGGAGAAAAAGAAGATTATGATTTTTATAAATTTCAGTATTGGTGGACATTAATACTTTGCTAATTTATTTACAAAGTGGTCTTTTCCACTGACCACTGTGAAGTGTATTCACAGTTTAAAATAATGGCGTTCAGGCCAATATAAAGGAACATAAGTAGAAGAAAAATAAGGAGGCTTCATTATCATAGAAACACATAAGACAGTTCTCACAGTGTGAAGGAATCCAACAGCAATTAGTATCAGCCAGATGGCTGGGTGTTCTTGCTTCTCACCTCTTTAAGCATTCATAATATACCTCAGAAAATCTGAATCTTTAGGTAGAACCAGCAGTCATATAATAGTATCTATAATTCAGCTGTGTGAATCATATGGGCTAGATTTTTAATTTTTCCCTCAGTAACTGAAGTGTATTTCTCAGAAGGGTGCGTAAATATTGTAAATTGACAAAGATTGAGTTTCTGCCTCTGGCCCATTAACAAAAGGGTGGGGGCAGGAAGGTGGGAACTGCTTTGTCTTTAAAACATGCTTCTCCATTTCTCATCCAGGGAAACATAATATTCCGCCTTTTTAATATTTCCCAAAATATTTCATTTCAAAGAATGTATCAAGATCTGGGATGTTCCAGGTCATGTTAGGAATGGATTGAAAATTCTTTGAAAACATTTTTCTGATAAAATTCTTGTATTCCCTTTGGCCGCAGAATGGTTACGGAAGAGAACATCTTGGTCCAATGAACAACTACCAAATGCTCGTCATTTGATGTATGAGATAACCCAGCAATCAAACTGAAGCAATCCAGCATTATGTATAAAAAGGATGCTGGAAGGAAGGAAGGGAAAAAACCAAGGTTCCATCTTCCACTCCATCAAGGTTCATCTCAAACAGCACTCTCAGGGGACTTCCCATGCCCTTTTGTTACCTGGCCAATCCAAAGAAGAATCTCTGATATATGTGAGATTTGAATGACAGAGAGATAAAGAAAGAAAATGTAGTATGTTTACGTTGCTAAAATAAAGCTTTTAAAATTTACTGGTAGTCTCCTGGAACTATTGGATATCATACCGTAAATTTGTTCTGGTGCTGGACAAATGATTCCTGATTCTATAGAAACACTCAAGATACCTTACAATGAATCAATATTTAAGCATCACATTACAGCAGATGTTTGTATTTGATCTTCTTGGCACCTTTGTCAAGTACCTGATTAGACTAAAATGCTCTTTTCTTACAAAACTCAAAAGTCTGTTTTTGTCAGACAATCGATAGCTCCCATGTTAACACTATTTCTAGCAAGTCTTACTATTTTGGTGCAGAGTTATTAGAGGAATCAATCTCAGCAGATTCTTCTCCACCGTTTCTCCTTTGTATGCTTTTTAAACGTCCACTCAAAATAAAAGTGTATTCTGTAAAACCTTATAGATTTTTATGACTTCAGCAACCAGAATAAGAGAATAATAGAGTTGGAAGGGACCTTGGAAGTCTTCTTGGCCAGGAGTCTCCAACCTTGGCAACTTTAAGCCTGGAGGACTTCAACTCCCAGAATTCACCAGCCAGCTTTGCTGGCTGGGAAATTCTGGGAGTTGAAGTCCTCCAAGCTTAAAGTTGCCAAGGTTGGAGACCCTTGTTCTAGTCCAACCCCCTGTGCAGACAGGAAACCCTATACAGAATTGGACACGTTGGCTTTCCGATTTCTTCTTAAAAACTTCCAGTGTTGGAACACCCATAACTTCTGGAGACAAATTGTTCCACTGGTTAACTGTCTCACTGTCAGGAAATTTCTCCTTAGTTCTAGGTTGCTTCTCTTACAAGAACTAATTCCAGCAAGGACTACTGTATCCTATCAGAATTGTAGGTGGAACAAAAATGAATGAGAAACATTGCAAAATGTTCTGCCTAGCCAACGGCATCATTTATCCTAGTTGACAATGTACCATGAAATGTTCTCTACTGTTTCTGTCAATCTTGTCCCCTTCTTAAGCATCGGATAGCTCCTTAGGTTCTCTACATATAGATAAGAGGGGGATTCAGCCTTGTCATCTCTCTCCTAAAGATTAGCTTGCTCATGACCTGAGTAACATTTCTCTTCTAATACCTTGGAGTTTCCTGAAACTCAGTTAGTGTAGATCCTGGTTACTCTCCATGGCATATCTACCATGTGACACTCACTATCTCATTGAAAATTCAAGCATTTTCTGTGAACCAGGCACCCCAAGCAGAGATCAAGTGTGGCAGATTATTGTCTCTCACATGAGGAAATTACATTAGACCTTCACAACTTGGGCATGTTTGGGGCATTCACATGGAAACCCAGAGTCTTAAGATTTAGTGAGTCAATCCCTGGCATGATCCACAGCAGCTTTCTTAGTTCCATCTCCTCAAAGGAATCTTTTGAAAATTCTTCTGCTCAGAAATCTCAAGAGTCTCAGAAATGCAGCAGCTGAGCTTGTTAAAAATCTCCACTGGGCCAATGGAAGCTTGGTAATAAAGTAATTGTGTGTGGGATAGAGAGTTAGACTGAAAGTTAGGTAGCAGATAAAGAGAGCAGGGGGAAGTATTTCCCCTTATATCTTACTCTGAGTTTCTTTCATAGAAAAAACCAGGATGTGTAGCACAAGCCTTTGTGATAGGCAGGCAAGATACAGCATCTGTGTCAGGCAGATTAAGTGCTATACACACAAATCATTCCTGGTCTTCTTCTATTTTACCTGCTCAACCTTGCAATATTTTGGTTTTCTCTCTGACATCCAGTCTCTAGTACTGAGACCCTAGTCCCATGTTGGTGAACCTATGGCACGCGTGCCGGAAGTGGCACACAGAGCCATGTCACCCGGCACGCGTGGCGTCGCCCATTCCTCTTCCGGGTTTCCAGGGCATGCATGCGCACCAGCCAGCTAGTTAGTTGGTTACTGGTGCGCATGCGTGTCTGTGTGCAATGATCAGCTGGCCTTAATGTCTTAGCGCGTGTGTGCACGGGCCATGCCGTCATTGCCTGCATGCAGCCCCGGGATTCCACCCTTTGTCAGCCAGGAGCGCTGCCGCCAGTCACTCCCATGCACCCGGCTGCCTGCCTGTCTCGTCACCGCCACCATGAGGAAAGGCTCTGAAGTTGCGCTGCCTGGAATTCACATGTGTTGCCATAGGGGGAGGCCAGTTATGGCTGGCTGGACGCTGCCCAGAGCTGAGCTTGAGGCTGGCAGGAGGAGGAACCGCTGCTGCCTCTTAGTTGGCGCAAACTCCCTGCTGCCGCAGCCTGCCACCATCCCCTCTCCCCTGCCAGCTCCTCCTGCCATGGCCAAGGAAACGGCTGTGCGAGAACTGTTGCCACCGGGGACGAGGGGTGGTGGTGGCAAGGATGGGCGGTCTGGGACTTCCCTGTCACACTTCCGGCACACCACGAGAAAAAGGTTCACTAACACTGCCCTAGTCTGCTCCCCATATTTTAGTATCTCTAATTCACAGCTAATTCACAGATAAGCATTGCAAAAAATATTTAATTGGTTATTATAACAACATGGTAAGTACTTCTACAATTAAATATTCATTAAGGAATACTTACAAAAAAAACTGAAAAGGAATTTCAAAAGAATTAAAAAGGAAAGGAACTCACTCACAACTTACCCCTTATCAAAATCACTAAGAAATGCTTAATAAGCCAATAACTTTTCTGATACACTTGGATCATAGACAAACATAGAGACGTACAAAGCACAAGATTTCAAACATAAGGGAAATATGAAGATGTGAAACTTTTCTTAAAAGATTATCCCAAAATGGTGGGGGTGGTGATAATTATTGTTTCAAGAACTCATTTTATTACTGAAGACATCTGGGAAGATAGCCAAATGAAATTCAACATCTTGTGTCTTGAATTTTACAATGATGTTAAAAGTTTCTAGTCTGCCTAGAATTGTGTAAATCAGGAACTCCGACAACAAGACACCTTATCTTTGTCAAAATGAAAAGTGAGAGGCCTGTAAAGAAAGAGGGGTCATTCCAATCAAACCCCTATTATTCCGATAATATCTGACTCTGGACTTAAGATCTTGCTACTCATGTTTTGGAGAACACAGTACTTTATTTCATAGGTTTCAGCATTAAACTGGCTGAATTACATTTTCAGTTCATTCTTTGAATCAGGTCCCTTACTCCAAATTCCTGCCTCTTCTGGTCTTTATAAACCAGAATTCATGAACATGGTGATTACAGATAGTTTGCGAAGAAGCCAAAGAAAAAAAGATCAAAGCTTAATAATAGTTAAACTAGACATCATCAATGTGGTAAGATGGAGGCCATCACAGCCTTGAATTCCAATACAAGAAACAGGAGCAAAATACAGTCTCTCTATACAATTTTATGTACAACTAATCCTAGCTGATCAAAAGGCAAAAAAAATTAAAATTATTTCTTTTCATTTTCAAACCCGGAATAAAAGATGGGCTGTTTTATTATCTATTTATAATCTATTATCTATTAGGCAATGAGGCCACAAAGTAAGTACAACATTCAGACCAGAAAATCATGAAAAGCAATATAGGTAACCAACATTCCGGATGAATCCTGGGGCCTCGAGAAAAATGTAATGGTTGAGAGAGATCTGTTCTCTTTTTACATGATACTGAGAGAAAGGGATATCACAAAACTAAAAATTCTGGAATTTACACGTAATCTTAAAAACATAAAATTGTTGTGGTCCGCCAGCAGCCTGCCGAGCTGGCAGCAGAGTCGGACAGTGAGGAGGCTGGGGAGGAACATGGGCCAGTCCTGGAGTCTGGGGAAGGCTCAGATGAGGGCTCTGCATCGGAGGCAGAGAAAGGATCATCTGGGAGGTACGTGCTGCCTCCGGAGCCTCCAAAGTCAGATCTCATTGAGGCAACCAGTGTGTGCATGCGCAGAGCTGCTGGAAGGCAAGAACAGTTAAAACAAAAAGGACGACTCAGGAGTAAGGCTTGGAGATGATTGGCCCCTCCCATAAGGCTTAAAAAAGGAGCAAAGGCCTTTGCAGGAATCAATGTTGTTAATTCTCTGCAGTTTAAAGTCTGTTTGATTCTGGACTCCGTGTGGCTTTGCCCGATTAGGTCTTTGGCAGCATGTCAAGGGACATAAAGGTGGGTGATTATCAGCCTTATTCGGAAGGACTCTTTACAACTATTTGGGACTCCTCTGTGAATGAACAGAATTCACAGCTGTTAAAATAAAACAGGTTTTTGGGACTACTCGTGTGTTTTACTGACTCAGTAAACCTAGCCAACTACACAACACACCAAGTCATAAGCCATGAAATAAGTAATACAGCAAGGTAAAAACAATAGTCCTGTGTGCGAACCTAACCAGAATGATATTGTGGGAGTCTGCAAAACAACTTAAGTCTGATTTTCACAATTAACCTTTACTGTGAGATTTGAGAATTTTCACAGGAGTAATTAATTTAATTTGACATCATGGATTTTGTGGGTGAAAAAGATCATTTTGTCTTTTCAAGCTCACAGAAAAACAGTGTGAATATTTTTAATAGCTCATTTTAAGCAAGTTAATTTTCAGGAGCAATGTTGTTTCTGGTTTCCATTTTAAAATAAAATATTATTTCTACTCTTTGACTAATATGCAAAGCATGCTGTAGTAACCTTTCACTTCGTGCATTGGTCCACATTTTGTGATGGATATGAAATATTTACATAAAGAAAAATAATATTTATTATGGGTTTGCAAGGAATGAAATCTTGAAAAAAAAGAGTAACATTGGGAGTCATATATCCCTACTTTTCAGCATATCACAAACATGCATATACTGCACAATTTGATGTGTTGACTCCGAATTCTATTATGAGAAAGAAAAAGAAATCTTAATAGCCAGTAAAAATTATATAAAAGTATCTCATAACACTCTCTTACCTGGGAGTAAATGCCATTAAACTTAATGAGCCTTGTTTCTGAATTCTATTATGCTATAACTCTAAGTTAAAAAGCCCCAAATGTGTTTGCCTTTACTTATAATGAAATTCCAGTTATTTATAGCTACTTATATACAGTCTTTCATACAAATCTATTCCAGAGTGGTTAACAATAAAAAAAAAACATTCCATAAATGAATTCATAATGAAATATACCATGTATGCACACATAAATGGCTTGGAAAACATTGCAAAATCAATTTAAGTAGCTTTTCTCCACTTGGAAGTAAGCAGGAAAAAAATCTTCTCATTTTTATTAAAAATGAGGTTATGATACCATTACTTTCCACCTTGTTTGTTACCAATGTTCAACTCGGAAGAGATATGTGGGCAGCATATCTGGTTTTATTTTACCCCCATATACTAGCTGAGTTCACAAATCATGCTAAGCCTGCTCATATTACCTATGCTTTATTGAATAAACCAAAATTGGCTGAGTTTGCACAGCAAGTCACGTTATAAATTATGATTTACAAGCCAAAGTGGCTTGGGTCACAGAACACTAAGCTCCAAACCAAACAAACTAAAATTATGGTCCGTGTGTTTGTAAATCAAACTGTTCTATTTGGTTTATGAATTATAAGCAGAACACAGACTCCAGCTACATTAGCACAATACTAAGAAGCAGACCAAGTGAATTCAAGGTGGCTAAACCACACTGCATTTGGGGGCCTAGCTGTTGTGGCCCATCAGCGGCCTGTGCGGATTGTAGCTGATTCTGATAGCGAGGAGGCTGGTGTGGTGTTGCGCCAGCAGCCTGTGCAGCTGGCACCTGAGTCAGACAATGAGAAGGCTGGAGAAGATGTGATGCCAGAGGCAGGGATTCAGTCAGGGCCTTCAGAACCTTCAGCAGCTCCTTTAAGTGAAGAGGACGAAGAGGAGGAGCCTCTTTTCAATGCACGGGCACGCAGAGCTGCCAAAAGGCAGGAGTGGCTCCTCAGGAGGAGGTCTCCTCAAGAGTAAGGCTTGGGGCTAATTAGCCACTCCCTTAGCCTATTTAAGGAGGAATGCCGACTGAAGCAAGTTGTAGGGAACAACTTTAGTTCACTCTACTTTGCGTCTGGATTCTCTGCACATTGCTTCTGGGCTTTCTGCCAACCTTCGTAAGATTGTGATTACTTTATCTTTGTTTTCTTGTAGGCTGTTAAGAAAGTTTATTAACAGCCTTTGTTTTGAAAAAGACTGAGTTATTTTAGTAAATTAAGTTTTGTACAAACTTTGTGTGTGCTGTGTTCTTTGGGATCTGTAGCTAGGGCAGAACACTAGCAAGATGTATGAAGCCATCTGCCAGAGTTAAACGCTATGTGCAAACCAGGTCATTACGACTTGTTCAATGCACCATGTTTAGTCTGGGATTAGCAATATATGTGAAGTGAGTCTTCCTGGTTCTAGAAAATATCTAACGGGGGGGGGGGGTAGTTTGCCTGAAAACAATACTAGAGGCATCCGATCATCTACTATCAGTACTTGGTAAGATTTCGTGTTTGCATGTCATTTTATTTCCTGCCTTTGATTCAGTTAAATGTCTGGTTGATGTTTCTGCCTATGTCCACAAATTATTTTACCATATCAATATCCACAGCTGAATAACGATCTGCACCAAATCCATTACAAGAAGCAGAGCCTTCATTCTTTTTGTGAAAGGAGCAAAAAGCACCTAATCTACTCTCAGCATCCAAAAGAATTCCCACTGCAATGTGAAAGAGACACACTGCATTCACTTCACGGCAGTATTTTAAAAGAAAATAATTAACAAGTTTCCCTGCTTCTTCTTACTTGTTTTTTTTTTTAAATATCATTTTAGGAATCTCCTTTCATTTTTTAATGAGAGTTGTGATCCCATTCACAACCTTGGAGAAGCTTTTTAAAAAAGAATCAGGGAATGAGTTTTCCCCTTTGGGAAAGTTTTATAGTTTTAATAAAGTAAAGCAACTAAAGACAATTTCCAAACCCTGGCAAACTAAGTGTTATAAATGCTGCCTGAGGTGATCAGGTTCTGCTGTTGTGACTTTCTATGGGAAGAACTGAATGGTTCATTCTGAGCCACATTCCTTCCATTTATTCTTTTCTCTTCAGAAACAAACTGAGATCTATATCTAAATGGCTTAGGACCTGGGTACTTACGGGACCGCTCTCTGCTACCAACAGCCTCCCACCGGCCAGTACGCTCCCACAGGGCGGGGCTCCTCGGGGTGCCGTCGTCCGACAATGTCGACTGGCGACCCCCCGGGGGAGAGCCTTCTCAGTGGGGGCTCCTGCCCTCTGGAACAAGCTGCTCCTGGAGGTACGGAGGATCCCGGACTTGCACACCTTCCGCCGTGCCCTGAAGACTTTGTTATTCCAGCAAGCCGGGCTAGCCTAATTTTAACGGTTTTAAATTTTAAATTGCATTTTAATGGGATGTTTTTAATTGTGGGCCAAAGTATTTAATCTGGTTTTAAATTGTTTCTTTTATATTTATGTATTTGATCTTGGCTGTTCACCGCCCTGAGTCCTTCGGGAGAAGGCCGGTATATAAATATAAATAATAATAATAATAATAATAATAATAATAATAATTATTATTATTATTATTAATAGGCAATATATGAAATCTGGCTCGATTATTGTACTCCGCATGGAGAGATATTTTCTTGTCCATATTGATTAGGCTGGGTTTTTAGTACAGCACAACAATTAGGAAGGACAAGAACTTGAGAACAATGGATTGCAATACTGTCCTACACTGAAAAGATTTAGGTTGGGTGTATATGGTTTTAAACACCCAGAAAGGATCAATCACACATATGTTGTTTGTACATGTACATGTACAAATGCGATATAGGAGCTGACCAAGCTGAGCTTGACAGCAGGATCAAATACATCATCAGTTTGAAAGAGATGTAAGTTCAACCCCCTTGAAGTCCGTTGACTCTTATCTGGTACCAATTTGCCTTGACTGTTAGTAGATCAGATTCTTGCGTATAGGTTGCATGGAATATAATCACAGTGCTCTCTGAACTCTGTCCTGACTCCTGATTTCTTGAACTTTAAATAAGACATATGTACTACGTCTTATTTAAACCACACTCTCTCCCTTACCCTTGAGAAACAAAACCTTTGGTGTAATGTGTTCTTCCTACACACAACCAACGGCACTCATCCTAACACGCCAGGAATTTCGTTGAATTAATCCCTGCTGCACCAATATTAATAAGAATTATTTATATGGAAGATCACAGCCAGGATGCAAAGGGTCCAGCAAATTGTCACTAGAGTTTTAAGAGAAGAAAGTAGTCATTTTGTAGTGTCTATGGAGATTCTCAATCATCCAGGTCACAATTGTCCCAAAGATGCTTTTTCAAAAGTCACCTGGACTTCCTTTGTTTTTCTTTGAAGACATTTCGCTTCTCATCCAAGAAGCTTCTTCAGTTCTGACTGAAGTCAGAAGTCAGAACTGAAGAAACTCCTTGGATGAGAAGCGAAATGTCTTCAAGGAAAGGAAATCCAGGTGCCTTTTCAAAAAGCACCTTTGGGAAAAGTAATGCTCTCATTCTGCAAAGTCTGTCCTGGGGGCTGAGTAATAGCCAAATTCATCATCATCCCCATTATCCCATTGTCTGAAAGTTTATAGAGGTGAGAATTTTTGCCAAATTGCAAAACTGCAGGACAAATTATATGATTATTCCACTTCATTAAATAGTGAATTTAGCCTATGAGCTTCTGGATGTTTTTTAGTGGAAACTGCATTACCACTTCAGTTAGACGTTGTAAAAACCATCGGCATGACATCATGTGCACCATGATGTCATTGCTCCAATAAGATATCCCTTGCCCCACCTGTAGATCCCTGGCTCCATCCTAACACATTTAGATTATGCTTGGATGACATTTCCATACTGGACTGGTATTTTCATCCCGTAATTTTGGAGGGAAGTGGGAATTTGAAGACGAATTCTGAGATAAAATGGATCCCTCAAACCTTACAGCATCTACTTTGTGCATCCTTTCAAACTGGAAAAAAAAATCAGTCTGACTGGGAGGGATTAGGTTTTTAAAAAAGAGTTAAACCGGGTGGATAAAAGTTTTAAGGGTCAGAGTTTATCTCTTAGCCACATCCCTAGCTTTTCTGAAATGCTCTGAAGGCCACTAAAAGGTTGCTTGAGAGATAAATGCAATTCCATATTGGTCTTATACCTGCTATATACAAAAAATAATTTTCTCATCCTGTTTCCTTATGTAGTCAAATAAAACTGTCACGTTGCAGAGCGAGAAAAAGATAAGCAGACGAAAGAAAACCTGATACAGAGTTAGAAGAGAAAAAAACATCTTTAGGGCTTTTTTCATTTTTTAAAGAGGACAGAGCAACTTTAGCGATCACAGAATTTTGCCTGATTAATAAAGAAGTAAATGGAAAGACAGAAATAGGGAAGGAATAAAACAACATTTAAAAGAAACGAGCTGTCATCTTTAACTAAACAAATTCACCCTACAAACATACTGTTCATCCCCCAATTGTCAAAACAAGTCACTATGAAATATCACAGCCTCTTTTGTAGAGTCTAAGAAGAAACTTTTATCTAAGCTAGAAGCAACCATCATGCCATGAATTCAGTAAGTGATTTAAGGAAACTCTTATAAACCAATAATAATGTGTTAAGCATCACTTAGTAAGACATATTAATTCAATGGCACCCAATTTAATAAGCAATGTTCTTCTACTGCATCTTTATAACATCTGAAATAGATTCAATCCATCAGGCTTTATATAAACAAAATCTAATTATTATTTATCACCTTAACACAGGAATTAGAATTCCTACAGTTGCATTCATTGTTTCTTTGCTCTATTCTTGTCATGTTGTCATTGTCTACTAGTTTATTTGGTTGAAAAAAGAACTTTCATGATTGAATATACAAGATATAATAAGTATAGTATATACATAATTGTCTTTTGTAGTACACATTTCTCTACACTGAAAATATTATAAATAATAAATACCAGAATTGACTGTAATAGTTAGAATAGAATAACAAAGTTGGAAGGGACCTTGGAGGTCTTCTAGTCCAACCCCCTGCTTAGGCAGGAAACACTACACCCGTGATGGTGAACCTATAGCACGCATGCCAGAGGAGGCACGCAGAGCCCTCTCTGTGGGCACGCGTGTGGTCGCCAGTTGCTCTTCTGGTTTCTGGCATGTGCATGGGTGCCACCCAACTGGTTTTCAGGGGTGCTGGAGCACCTGAAAATGGCCTGAAAAATGCCAAAAAACAGGCATGCACATGCCAGCCAGCTGGTTTTCGGGTTTCCAGTGCTCCCGCATGCGCATATGCACATGCATGCATGAACATTCCGGTTTGGGCACTCGGTGCTGAAAAGGTTCGCCATCATTGCCCTACACCAGTTCAGACAAATGGTTATCTAATTTCTTCTTAAAAACTTCCAGTGTTGGAGCATTCACAACTTCTGGAAGCAAGTTGTTCCACTGATTAATTGTTCTGACTGTCAGGAAATTTCTCCTTAGTTCTAAGTTGCTTCTCTCCTTGATGAGTTTCCACCCATTGCTTCTTGTTCTACCCTCAGGTGCTTTGGAGAATAGCTTGACTCCCTCTTCTTTGTGGCAGCCCCTGAAATATTGGAACACTGCTATCATGTCACTCCTAGTCCTTCTTTTCATAAGACTAGACATATCCAGTTCCAGCAACCGTTCTTTATGTATTTTATCCTCGAGTCTCCAAATCATCTTTGTTGCTCTTCTCTGTACTCTTTCTAGAGTCTCAACATCAGTTATGATGGGAGTTTTAACACAATGCATCTTCAGTGCAGCAAAGTTCATATTAACCTGGGATTATGGGGGCAATGAGGACCCAGATTATCGTGGCAATAAGATGACTTTGTATAAATATACAAAAGTATGAAGGCTATTGCTTAACACATTGTAAGCTGCCCTGAGTCTCCAGAGAAGGGCGGCATATAAATCAAATTTAAAAAAAAAAAACCTGAGAAAATATATTTCACTTCAATATTAAGAGCCATGGTGACTCAGTGATTAGAACACAGTATTGCAGGCGAACTCTGCCAACAGACAGGAGTTCATTCCTGATGGGGCTCAAGGTTCACTCAGCCTTCCATCCTTCCAAGGTTGGTAAAATGAGGACCCAGATTTTTGGGGGCAATATGCTGACGTGTCTATTGCCCAGAAAGTGCTGTAAAGCACTATGGAGCAGTATATAAGTCTAAGTGCTATTGCCATTGCTATTATTTATCTTAAAATAAGAGAGATCAACTTCTATTCACCCAGAAAAAGAGATATAGTACATATTTTTACCAGCAAATTTTTTTCCTCTCAATGGTGATCACCTTAAACTTGAACACCCAAAAAACACTGCATGCAACACCTTTGTATACAAGCTGCAATGAGTACCAGTTTATTTCCAGGTCAAATTCAAGGTATTGGCTATGACCTTAAAAGTCCAATATGCCATGGGGTCGGGTTACCTATCCATGGGGTACTTAACCGTGGGGTAGGGAAGGTATGTTGCAGACTCTATCAATTAAAGACTTTTGATTGGCAGGGTCCAGGAAGACTGGACTCCTATTGCCTCTACTTGTGGAACATTTTCCCCTCCCTGGAGGTGAGACAGGCCCCCCACTTACCTGAACTTTAGGAAAAGTTTGAAAACATGGCTCTGCTGTCTTGCTTGGGACTCACAGAGAACCATGCCCCAAAGCCAGCCACCCCCATCTTTTAATGAACATTTAATGTTGAATCTTAATAACTGTTGTCTCTTTTTAAGTTTTACATACAGTTTTTAAATGTTTAACATTTTTATTTGCATATTGCCCAGAATCCATCTATGAGGGAGTTTTCAAAATTTGATAAATAAATAAAAAATAACATTAAAACATCTTTATTTTGCATAAGTATGGAACAAGAGAAAGTTCCTCACTTGAATTACAGTTCTCATCTTTTAGATCGATTTAAAAGTATTAATTTGAAAGTACTGATGTCCCTCATTTAATTACTGAAGTATAGAACATTTATCAATAAACAGTAATTCGTACTTAAACTAAATCCTGACCGCATATTCTGAGAATAGGAGGACAGCATCTGAGGACAAAATTTTGAAAAGACATTTAATAAAAAACACTTTTGCAATTCTGACAAAATGATAATTCCTCTAGTTTGGGGGTTAGGGGGAGAAGAGAGAAGCCATTAGCAGCAAACTAATTTCAAGATAGCTACAATTTGGAATGCAGATTTGCACTGAGGTACAAGAATAGAAATGACTCATCTGACAAGGCTCATGAATATCCTTAGCACAGGTTAAACAATTGGAGAGATGACTGAATTTACATTAATCCACACAAGGGGAAAGCATGAGAAATTAAAAACAAATGTTTCACAGATCCAAGAGTGCAACCATAGCTGGATGAAACCTGCAAATGAACATAAATCTCCAGATCAGAGAGAAAACTATGAATTCCTCGTCTATACTCAACTTAAAACCATTTGTTTAGCGGCTGTTTGAACTTACAACAGGATTGAAAAAAGTGACTTACGACTGGTCCTTGCGCTCATAACAGTGACAGCATTCCCCCAGTCACCTGATCAAACTTCAGATGCTTGGCAACCATTTACAATACTTGCAGTGTTCCAGGGTCATATAATTGCTATTTGTGGCCTTAAAAAACCCTTCCCACAAGCAAAGTTAATGGGAGAAGCCAAATTCTCTTAATGACCACATGATTCTCTTACACCAGGGGTGTCAAACTCAAGGTGCTTAGATCTGGCCCGTGGGGCTGGCCTGGAAATAGCAAAGGGCCGTCCCGCCGTGACTCTTGTTAGCAAAAACAGGGCGGGGGCTGTGCGTGGTCCCCCAGAACCCCATTTTGGCTGGCAGGGTGCTGCAGGAGGCCTTCCCATCTCCCCCCACCCCCACTCCCCCAACCGGCCTGCGGAGGACAACTACTATGCTGATCCATCTCTCGAAGAAATCCAGTTTGACACCCTGTCTTACACTGAGTGAATTACACTGAGTATATTGAGTGAACTCAGCTATAGTGATTTATAAACCTTGGTTTATGGCTTGGTGCACTAAGGCAGCTAAATCATAATTTTTACAAATCACAGTTAAGAAAACAATGGATTTGTGTAATATGTCCATCTGGTTACCAAATTTGCACCCCAAAATAAAAGCAAAATGCATTTTCTAAGGAGAAGCCTTAGAAATTTGCAATCTTACACTACTGTATTATGCTGCATGAAATATACATTTTACCTAATGAATGTTTTTTTGCCAGCTCTAGGACTTGGAATGGACAAACGTATTAGTGGATATTGAAATAAAGCAATGTGGAAGAGCTATCGTATTGAACAGGAATCTTAAAATTCATGTTGAATATAAACTTTATACAAGTGAAATATATTTTTTTATAGTTAAGGAAGCTAATCATACTATTTCTCTTATTTTTTAAAAGAAATTTTATTAAATTTTAAAAAAAGATTATAAACTAACATAAACTACAGGTAGTCCTCAGCTTACAACCGTAATTGAGCCTGCAATTTCTGTCACAAGTCATGACAATTATAAAGCGGAACATCTTGTGACCACGTCCGATTTTACAATGTTTTTGTGGTGGTTAAGTGAATGGCACAGTTGTTAAGCAAATCCACTATTCACTATGCAACATTTTTTGCCAGAAACAGGAAGTAAACAATGATTTCCAGAAAAAATGTTGTAAATCATGATCACAGGATGCTGCAAATGGCAAATGTTGGATGTTGCCAAGCATCCAAAATGTGGTGAATTGACTGCAGGCCCCTTGGATATTAGAACATGTTATTTATTTTATTTTATTCTAATTTTATAACCTTTTTCGGGGTCCATCATAATTTCGAAAGGTTGCTAAGCAATCAAATTGAGGAGTACCAGGAATACAAAGCAGAGTACACTGGGAAACTGTTATTATTTCCCACTAAAAACCCACTGAAATATTTCATATATAGTTATTTCACAAAACTGTCTTCTGCATACTATCCATATTCTAACCAAACTCAAGATTTTCAATCAGACAGAAGCACTCCAAAACAATTTTCTCAAGACTCAAAGGTATTGTTAGTAGATATTTGGCATCCTTTAAATTAAAAACATGGAACATATTCTTTTTTCATATGCTCCTCAAAACTGTTTTAGATAAGATTATTATTTTTTATTTCCTCTGTTTTGGTGGATCACGTTATGGACTCTTCTATAGGCCCTGTTGCAATTCCAAATCGTGACTTTAACTTGGGAAATTAATAATTATAAATGAGTTAAATCCAGGTGGCTCTTGAATTATTTCTCTCTGTAAAGATACTCTTCCTGTGGAATATAGTAAGGAGGAAAAGTGTGCCTTTTAAAAATTAATCAGGATTCAATTAACACTCTAAAATGATAGAATGCATTTAAGGCATTAATTACAAGATCTATTGGTGTGTTGGCTGCAGCAAAAGGGAGAAACTGACATTTTATACAGTTGGAACATATGGTTGTGGATTCACTTTTGTTATATGCTAGTAATCCCACAGATGAATCATATCAAGTTATTTACAGCAACAAAAGTTTACATTGAAAACGATCTGAATATTCTTTGAACTGTACTGACGACCAGAAATCATTTCATGAACACATTATCAATCACCACCATATGCTACACAATTTTGCCAACAATGGACATGCTTCTAAAAGCAATCACAAAAGAATGCCACACTTTGTAATTTTAGATTCAAATACATACATCAGAGGCCTTCAAACCTGGCAACTTTAAGACTTGTGGACTTCAACTCCCAGAATTCTGGGAGTTGAAGTCCACAAGTCTTAAAGCTGCCAAGTTTGAAAACCTCTGACATACATTAATTCAAAAAAAAAAAAAATTAAAACTATAAAAAAAAAATTGAAACCAGAAATATTCTTTTTGGGACTGATGGACAAACAGTTGGGGAAAAACTCATGGAACTTTTGTTGTTATTTATTATAATAGCAGCAAGGCTTTTATATGCACAACAATGGAAAGATTTGACTCTATTTCAAATGGAAGTTTGGTGAAGTTGATGGAGTTGGGCGAGATGGCAAGATAGCTTTAATTAGAGAAAAGACATTAACTTTAATGCTGATTGAAAGCCTCTTCCAAACTCTTTCCATAAAATGGGAAAGATGATATTTGGATTTGTTGATTCGAAAAATAGAAAAACTGAAAGTCATGTTGTAAACTTAAAGAGTAAGAGCTTAATAGAAATTTATACTTATTTCTGTTGTGCATGTATTTCTCGACTTACAACTGGTTATTTAGCGACTATTCAACAATACAATGGACCCCAAAAGAGGGTCCATTGATTCACCATTCCAATATCTGCCCCGTTGCAGTCACATGACTGTATTTTGGATGCTTGAAAATTAGCCCCATTTATGGCAATGTGCAGCATATGACCATCATTTACTCTGTTTTTGGTTTTTGGGTTTGTTTGGGTTTTTTTTTTGCCAGAAACTGGTTTACATCTGGTTTCTGCAAAAAAAAAAAACCCATGCCATACAGAAAAATGGGTTTTCTGTATGGCAATCAACAATTGATTGGTTTGTTTGTTTGTTTGTTTATGGAATTTATATTGCCGCCTATTCGTCCATAGCAACTCAAGGCGGCTTACAGAATATAAAACCTCATTTAAAACAATAAAACTAATAAAAAGAATCAAATAAATTAATATAATATAAAATAATAAAATCACCCCCCACCCCTCGCCCCAGCAGATCACATGAGCCATTAAATGGGCTCCATCCTGCTCCAGGTTCCCCAGGCCAGCTGGCAGAACCAGGTCTTCAGCGCCTTCCGGAAGAGTATTAGAATGGGGGCCATTCTAGTCTCTGGGGGAATGATGCTCCAGAGAGAGGGAGCCACCACGGAGAAGGCCCTTCTTCTGGGTCCCACCAGATGTATCTCCCTCGGATATTTAATATATTTTTTTAATTTATTTATATGCCGCCCTTCTCCGGAGACTCAGGGCGGCTTACAATGCGTTAAGCAATAGCCTTCATACTTTTGTATATTTATACAAAGTCAGCTTATTGCCCACACAATCTGGGTCCTCATTTTACCTACCTTAGAAAGGATGGAAGGCTGAGTCAACCTTGAGCCTGGTGAGATTTGAACTTGCAGTAATTACAGCCAGCTGATGTTAATAACAATGCTTTAGTCTGCTGCGCCATCAGGGCTCATATTTGCTAAAGAATTGCTGCATTTGCTTAACGACCACTACAAAAAATCCTATACAGGCATATGGTGACTCATTTTACAACCGTCATGACTTATGACTGAGACTGAGGGCTCAATTACAGTCAAAAGATGAAACTACCTGCAAAAAAAATTCAGAAGTCTTTTTATTTTACTTTTCTTCTTTTTCTTTCTGCTCTTTTCGCTTTGTTTTCTCATTCATTCTTTACTTTTCTCTCTTTCTTCTATGTCAATTATTAGTTACTTTTTATTTATTTTAAAATTTTAAAAAGTTATTAGAAAGACAGAATTCCACACTTTGTCTCTACAATCAGGTGCTCAGAGTCCTTTCCATCTCTTCGCGTCATAGAAATGATATATTGAGTATATTCCTTCAGTTTTTGGGAAAGCGTGGAATGGCAACAAAACTGGGCAAATCTGGGTAGGATGGGGATAGCCAGCTTCTCAAGGTTAGATGGACATCCTCTTGGATGTCTCAGGAGGTGTGAGGCCTAGCTTTGTCGTGTTGCAGCTGCAATTCCTTCTTGTGCTTCCAAACTCCACTTAATAGTTGCTTCAAAATGTTGAGTGTTGCAGTGTAATGCTCTAAGTTGACAGGGGTGCCAAGCTGAAGCAAATTTATAAGAAAAACACCATCTGCATCCCCCCCAAACTGTCATCATGAATTTTCTTGCCAAAGCCTGTTTTTGTTATTCTTTTTTCCCCCACAGGTGAAGCTGTGTGGATATCCTTTGAACTGCCATTAAATTTCTAGGTCATAATAATAAGCTGATGTTTCGACAGCTGTCATGATGTGGGAAGAAATTCCTCACCTTTATTTTTGTAGCATGACACCACTGCTGCCAAATTTTAACTCCTGAAGCTGTCATCCTTGCCATCAGCGTACACAAGCAACCTATCTAACACACACCTTCAGTTATGGAAGAATATCAATAATGCAACCCTTGCATGTCTACAAAATGCCAAGCATAGCAACAATTTCTTCTTGGGTGATCCTCCAGTTCTCTCAATTGGTTCATCAGCCACTCTCTGCAAAAGCTGTCAGCTGCTGTCAAAGGTCATCCAGTCAGCTTTTCCTAGTTTACCACTCAAGCGCAGGAAATCAGGAGTCCAGGCTGTTCTAATGATTATAGGTTTATTGTACGCTTAAGCTCTCTACAAGAATCTGAACTACTACTAACGGTCAAAGCAAATTGGTGATAGGTAAGAGTCAACAGAATTCAAGGTGGGCTGGATTTAGGTATCTTGTGGGCATGAAGGGACTCGTGACTGATGATGCGTTTGACTCCTCCCTTAGGCTCAGCCTAGCCATCTCCTACGTCACCATTTTACATTTTTTGGGCATAGTGATGCACATTACTCATGTCAACATTGTCATCATAAACAATCTGCATCCAGCAGTGGATTTCAACTGGAAATCGTCAATCAAATTTCTAAATATGATGCAACTGTTGAAGATGCACCGATAAGTGTTACTGCAGCCTTCCATTGCACACATAAGAGCAACACAACTGTTTCTACTAGCAACTTCCCATCAACTGGAGTGAAAGAACAAGTGCTAGGAATGTATCAGAGTTTCCTGCGCAACAATACTGCCATCAGTTGGCAACTTTGGAGGCATTACTTTTCTTTCAACCCTCATATCAGAGTTTTCTCCTCCATTATTTCAAGTACACCCATTTATATGTCACTATTTTAACAAATCAAAATGTTGGGGGGGGAAATATTCAGGAATGTCTTTAAACCAGCTTTCATTCAACAGGTTTTTGGACCCTAGGGTGATCCAAGCCATGGCTATTATTATTATTTGCTGTTACACATGTTATTGTTTAGTGGATTATTTTAATAATCTGCCTTGGTTTGTTCATATACACTGCCCAGAGCTGGTCAGACGACATGTCTAATTGTTGTTAAATGCGCAAATGAACAAACACACAAAGGAAATTCCCAGGCCTTGCTTAGAAAAGCCATAAAAAAAAAAAGAATTTCCAAACACATCTCAGAAAAAAACTGTTTCCACTTCTCCTTCTGTCCTGGTCAAGAACTGTTAGTATAACATTGAATAGATTCAATTGCATTAGCAAACTGATGTTTCTATACCAGTACTCATGTCCAGCTGTAGATAACAGAAACTATAAACTGAGGGAAAAAAGAACTGTGGCTCAACAGCCCTAGCCACTCCTGGCCATATTAGGAAGCCCTAAGTTCTCCATCTCTGCTGAAAGCCAACAGACATGGAGAAGACTAGGTTGACATGGCAATCATGGAAGAATATAGGCAGTCCTCGACTTATGACCATAACTGAGCCCACAAGTTGTAAAGTGGGTTGTCAGGTAACGATTTCATGACCCTTTTTTGCATCAGTTAAGCCAAGGGTCAGCAACCTTAAACACTCAAAGAGCCACAAGGTCCTAACCAGAAGCCCCCGTTCAATTCTGGAGCCGACCGGAAGTCCGGTTCCCCCATCAGAGTCTCCTCCTAGCACGGTTTCCTTTTTCCTCTGCCGACTGGAAGTCGATTCCCACACCATAGAGTCTCCTCCTAGCACGGCATCCTTTTTCCTCTACCTGTCCTAACTGAAAGCCCTATCAATTTTGGAGCCAACCTGCAACAGGGAGCCACAGCAGAGGGATGAAAGAGCCACATACGGCTCCAGAGCCACAGGTTGCTGACCCCTGAGTTAAGCAAACGCCGTGGTGGTAAAGCAAAGGCAATCATTAAGCAAATATTGTGGTTGTTAAACAAACCGCAGGGGCAGGTTTTGCAGAAAACAGGAAGTAAATGCCAATTTCTGGCAAAAATGTCATAAATTGTGGTCACATGACTGCTAGATGCTGCATACGGCTGCAAACATGGTCTGGTTGCCAAGTGTCCAAAATATAATCATGTGACCGTAGGACCGTGATGGCGAACCTATGGCATGCGTGCCAGTTGTGGCCCGCAGAGCCCTCTCTGCTAGCATGCGTGCCGTCACCCCAGGTTAGATCTCCGTGGGGTTTCTTCCATGAGCTTCTGTTTCCCTGCAAACAACGAAACAGAAGCTCACAAAAGAAAAAGATCTTACTTCTTGCTGCGCTGCCGGTGTTGGGATGCCCTGCCTCCCGCCGGCCAGCTGGTCTTCGTGTCTCTGCTGTATATGCACGCATGTCCACGCATGCACACTTGCATGCTTGCGCACATGCATGTTTGCGCACGCACGCATGTCCACACAAGCATGCACGTGTTTGTGTGAGTACCTTTCAGTTTGGGCATGCACACGCGCAGTTTGGGCACTCGGGGACTAAAAGGTTCACTACCGTAGAGGGTGGACATCAGAATTTCAAAACTGAATCATAAATCTTTTTTCATGGTCCTTTGTACTTTAAACAGTTACTAAGCGACCAGTCATAAGTGGACTACCTGTACCACAATTGCACTGAAAAGACCTTCTGTGTCCTTGTATCCTGCAGAGGCTTTGAGTCCCTACACAAATTATACAAGCTCGCCAGAAACTGGCGAATCCTGGACCTTTAATTACAAAGAGTCTCACGGCTTCCCCAGAGTGCTCAGCTTTCTTGCTCCTAACCTTTTGTTCTGCTGGTTCCAGCATTAGCCAAGGAGCAAGAATAGCAATGTCTTGCTATCTTTTGGCCCCAAGACAAAAATACACCATATAAACAATGTCTGACCTAAGGAGCACACCCGGCATCTATCAAATGCACTGGAATTGTCAAGCCTTTGAATAATGATAAAACAAAGACATCAGTTTTATAGCCTTACAACATTTAACATCCTGACCAAAGGCATAAAACAAAAACAAAAATATATCACTGCTCATAGAACTAAATCTAAATGATCTATTTTTCAATCCACTGGATATGTTACAATACTATAACCATTCTTTGCTTTAAAACAAGGAAAGAATCTAAGAAGAACCTAAAGTTTGCAAGACGAATATCCTGTTCTTCTAAGCGGTTGTGTGTTTTATGGGTAATTATTCAAACCCAATCAATTTTTTTTTTAAAAAAAAGGAAATGCTGAAATGGATCCTTCTCTTGGCAATAAAGAATGCAGAACCACAAAATTGCACAAAAAACACTCCGTTTGGCCTATCATCATGTTTAAGACTACTTGTTTATGTGTATCACCCCAACTAAAGAATCACCCAGTTTAAACTTTAAAGGCCCTCTAAAAAGCAAGTCATCAAATACAATAAAAAAAAGTGGGTCTGGTTTTAATTGCACTTGACCAAAACCCAACCTAGTTCCAGAAATAGGAATACTTATTACACTCACTGTTTAATGGGAGGAAAATTTCTTAAAGCGAGCTATGAGACATTTCATACTCTGGAGAGATGCCATTAAAATATATTAACAGACAGTGTTCTGCATATATACAAATATAATCTTGCCTAACAAGAAAGGCAAAAGCAAGATATTATCTTTATTAAATGGAGAGAAAGAGATGAAAACTCCATTATTATAGCCAATCTGAATAATTGTAGTTGTTGTAACAGACTGCGAGGGTAACTTTAAGAGAAAAAGAAGAAATGCTGCAGCCTACACAAAAGTCTGATAAGAGAAACATGAATCCAAAGCAAGAATGGGAGTAGAAAAAGCATCACAGCATTGATATCCCTACTTCTCTGGAAGCTATTAAAGGCAGGGCATCTCACTGACGTCTGCAGGACTTTCAGACTTGCAAGGTTCTGTTACTGTGATGGTTCAATACTAATATTAATATTCTGGGCTTAGATTCTCTGGTCTGCACTACCTTGAAGGGCTGACAGTAGGTTTAGCCTTCCTGTAGAATTGTTTTCTTGGTCTGGTCTATCTAGTGGGGCTAACAACCCACAGACAACCAGTCTATACCTCTTTCCCTTCTTACACTTCAGTGAATTAGGGAGGTAGCACACTATATAGCACACTACCACACTATAAAAAAATTGTTGAGACTAGAAAAAGTGCAGAGGAGAGCACCAAGGAGGAGCCTTGGTGGAGCAGCGGACTAAAGCGCTGTTAAGTAGCACTTAGCTGCCAGCTGCCTGCAATTACTGTGAGTTCAAATCTCACCAGGCTCAAGGTTGACTCAGCTTTCCATCCGTCCAAGGTAGGTAAAACGAGGACCCAGACTGTGGGGGCAATAAGCTGACTTTGTATAAAAAAGAATACCGCTTTGGGGGGGGGGGGCGAAAGCCCTACTAAGCAGGTATGTACAAAAATATGAAGGCTATTACTTAACGCCTTGTAAGCCACCCTGAGTGTCCGGAGAAGGGCAGCATATAAATCGAATCAATCAATCAATCAATCAATCAATCAATCAATCAATCAAGGACTGGAGACTAAAACATATGAAGAACGGTTACATGAACTGAGTCTAGTCTAATGAAGAGAAGGACCAGGGGAGATAGGATAGCAGTCTTCCAATATTTGAGGGGCTGCCACAGAGAGGAGGGGGTCAAGCTGTTTTCCAAAGCACCTGAAGGCCAGACAAGGAATAATGGATGGAAACTGACCAAGCAGAGAGTCAACCTAGAAATGAGGAGGAACTTTCTGACAATGAGAACAATCAACCAATGGAACAGAAGTTGCCTTCGGAAGTTGTGGAAGCTTCATCACTTGAGACTTTCAAGAAAAGATTGGACTGCCATTTGTCAGAAATGGTGTAGGGTCTCCTGCTTGACCGGGGGATTGGACTAGATGACCTATAGGGTCTCTTCCAACTCTGTTAATCTGTTATATAGAAAGCAATAGCAATAAATTTTAGGCTTACATACCGCCCTGTAGTGCTTCGTAGCCCTCTCAGGGCGGTTTACAAGATAGAAGCATTATTTGCATATTGGCCCTACCAATCTGGGTCGTCATTTTACCAACCTCTGAAGGATGAAAGGCTGAGTCAACCTTCAGCCCCATCAGGATCGAACTCCAGGCTTTGGGCAGAGTTTGGCTGCAATACTGCATTCTAACCACTGCGCCATCAGGGCTCCTACATGAGATGTCTGTCTCAACTGCTTACCAACATTATCTGTCTGTTGTAGATTTCAGACATGCTTTACCTTGGGACGTCTTTGTCATGGTCATCTTCTTTATTCTCTACACCACCCCATAAAAATATGATCCATGCTGACATCCCCTACACCGGGGTCCCCCATCCCTGGGCTGCAACCTGTTCAGAACCGGGCCGCGCAACTGGAGGAAAGCAGGTGCTTGTGCTCACAGTTCCATTTGCACGCACAGCAGGCATCACGCTGGCACGCAAAACTCCATTTGCCTGCCCTTTGCACGGACCCATCCCCTCTCCATCCTGCCAGTCTGCCAAGCCAGAAACATTGGGGGACCACTGCCCTACGGTATGCTACTGTCTTTTCAATCCCCATTCCTGAAGTATAAATACTCTGACACATGCTCTCCTTCTCCGATCCCTATACATCTCTTTACCATTCTGCATACATTTATATTCTAAACAATTGTGTGACTCTGGTACCTAAGTACAGCCCATGGAGCTTTTCTCAAGACAGAATGGCCATTGCCCTGTTGTTCTTCGGGTGAGGCAGGGTGGCAGGAGTTCCATGTCCCCTTGTGAGCCACTCGATGCTTCCCATTTTCCCGGCTGGATGACGGAAAATGTAAAGGGGTTTGTAGAGAAACTGCTGACTGCCGAGCCATCTTCGCATGTAGCCCTCCATTTTTTCTAATAAACAAAGGAATTAGAAACTTGCATTAGTAAGATAGAATTCTGCCTCTGTCTTGTTCTTAAGGAGAAAAAGCTTAGCGACAATATTTATTTAGCATATTACCCATGAGAGAGGTAACACAAATTGATCCAAAGACTAATTCTCAACCTAAGTGGCTGCCCAGGACTGAATATTAAAGACGCAAATTAGACTATTAAAAGATGTACCTTCTCCATGTTATTTACTTATTGGTTTGTTTAATTGCATGTGTTTTGACAGATTGTTTAAACAGAAATGACGCAAAAATAATAAAAACCAAAGTAGAAGATGAACAATGACTAATAAAATAGAAGTAAAATGTTATTTAAAAAATATTTTTTGGTTACACATTTTCCCCTTCCATTTATTTTCCCAAACACTAACATTTAAGTATTTGGTTGAAATTATTATTAAACAAAAAACAAGCAAACACAGAAAAATGAAATTTGCTTTTAAAAAAAAGAATCAAGGGAACCTCTGCAAAAGTTAAGCAATGTCTTACTACATTTCTAATCCTTTTTGAGGGCGTCACAGTCATGCAGGTAAAAGTGACTCAACAGATATTGTACAACCTGAATTTTCAAAGGGCCTTTGACAAAAACCCTTTATCAAAAGCTGCTGACAGAACTCAGCTACCAAGGAGACAGAGAATGGGAAGAAAAGAGCAGATCTCGCACCAAGATGCCCAAAACGAGACTCCCGAGGACTGGCATTGGAGCTGGTGCCTTTGATTTGTATATCGGCATTCTGGAGTTTGTGATTCAAGATAGTAATTTTTTTTTAAAAGGGATTGTGAACAGTTGCAGAAGGATCTCTCCAAAACTGGTGATTGCATTCAAAAAAGGCAAAGGTGGTTCAGGATATGCAAACATAAAAAGATGAATGTTGACCTCAAAAAAACATACTTCACTGATACATTAATGAAATTCATCAGGAAAGGGATTTTGCCATCGCAATTGGCAGCTTGATAAAAATGTCAACCCACTTGGTAACAGATTAAAAAAAAAATAGAATCTATGCTTGGAACCTTAGGAAAGGAACTGAAAAGAGAACTGATCTGAAGGTAGTGAAATAGTAGTTACAGAGGGCTCTGGATTAAATGAATTTTTTTGCATCCTTTTCAGTTGGATTCGCATGGGGTTGAGACTGCTTCGGTACCACTGTGCATAGTATCTTCCTGAACCATCTAGGTGGGGATTGGGAATTGGGAACATTGTACTTGCAGTTGTTTCTCCTCCTCCCTTGGGGATGATTCAAGGTGGGGGAAGACGCTGAGCTCTCAAGCATTTTGATGCCAGGTGTCTCAGGACTTGATCCTGTGTCCCTTACTGTTTAATATCTACAACAAGCTGCTAGAGAAGTCATCCATCGCTGTGGAGTAAAGAATCATCAGTATGCTGATTATTCCTAGCTAAATCGCAAGCTGATCAGGAAATACAATCAAAACCCCATCCCAGAGCCTGGATGGTTTTAGAGTCTGGATGGAGTTAAACAGATTTAGATTTAATCTCATCGAGGCAGAATGGTTGTGGACTCAAATCCTTCTAACTCTTAGAGGAAATCCCACTTTGACTCTAATTGGAATTGGGCTCCTCTGCAAAGAACAAAATCACCATCTAGATCAGGGATGTCAAACCGGCGGCCAGCAGGCCGGATGCATGGCATGCAGGCCACGCCCACCCCAGCTCCACAAAGGGGGACATCACGTCACGATACATCATGTGACAGCAACATGACGCCGCGAGTTTGACACCCGTGATCTAGATTCGTGGCTCCTGCTGGAATAACCAATGGAAATTCTGGTCAGATTAGTCTTTACACAGTTCTGACATATGCACTTTCCTTAAGTGAGAGATGTTACTGATGGTCATTCATTATTTTGTCACCTCTTGCCTAGATAATTATAATTCATTACACATGATGGTGCTCTTCGACTGGTTCAAAACTCTATGGGGGCTGCACTGAAGGCTTCCAAGCTCAAATCACAGTGCTGGTTATCACCTCTTAAGCCCTATCTGATTTTGGTTGATCATCTAGTCCAGTTGGAATCTGCACCTCCAAGGGAATGTTGACGAGAACTATATTTTGTGTATCATCATCTTTATTTAATGACCCAATAATCCCTTGCGGGGTGGATTCTGGGCAACTGAATGGTTACTGGTCGGATGCCCTTCCTGTCGCCAATGCAGAGTTATATTCAGCAGATATATTCTCATCGTGCCCAGAGATAGAAATATCTGCCTCTACCTAGGATTGAACTCACAGCCTCCTGAATGTGAGGCAAGAGCTCTACCTCTAGGCCGCCGCACCATTCAACTATACTTTGTGTATGCTACTGCATACACAGTTGTAGTTGTAGTAATGGCAGCCAATTCTAACAGCTACTAATTGTTCCTAATAGCAATTAAAACTAAAATTGATGGCTGTTTACTCTCTTCAGAATCATAGAGTAACCCAGGGGTTCCCAAACTTGGCAGCTTTAAGACTTGTGGACTTCGACTCCCAGAATTCTCCAGCCAGCTATGCTATGCTGGCTGGAGAATTC
>WNWU01000037.1:11775514-11824209 GCA_012654045.1 Ptyas mucosa
GAATTCTCCAGCCAGCATAGCATAGCTGGCTGGAGAATTCTGGGAGTCGAAGTCCACAAGTCTTAAAGCTGCCAAGTTTGGGAACCCCTGGAGTAACCTATTCTAAATGCTGGGTCTTAGGAAGCAACAGCTCAAAGGAACAATCATTCTCCACTGTAGCTTATAAACTTCCCAAATGCTTTTGGCTGGCTATTGTGTGACAGAGAACATGGGCTGTGGACGTAGATCCTGATCAAGATGTCTTATTTCGTTCATATTTTGTTGCTGCTCTTCTTTTGTTCTTATTTCATTGATCCTCCCTGATGACAGCTGCAGTTTCCGACAGCACTGCATTATTAGTCTAAACTGTTAGGATTATAGTAGCAATGTTGTTTGTTTAAAAATGGTGAGAAAACCTATCTCTTCAAATCAGTACCCAAAAATAAAAAGGACTTCCACAGACATAATGTATTAAACCGCATAAATTACAACTCTTGTACTTGATAACAATTTATTATAAGTACAAAGATACACCTTGTCAGGGTCACGCAAGCCTATTTCTAGAAGTTCTATTGTCCAGATATTGGGCACCATATGTTCCTGAAGCAATCAAACACAATAATTAGTATCTAATTATTATTATCTAGGGCTTTGCTAAATTATTAGCAGGTGATGGCATGAGACTAACCTTATCAGGGGTTGGAAGCTAAGCAGAGTCAGGTCTAGATATAATCTGAATGGAACATCACTTTATAATCCTGCAGCTAGACCCAACTTGAAAGAACACGGTGTAATACCACATCCATATTGTTGCTATGACGACTTTACGGACACGAAATCACTAGACACATTTATCTTTACCTACCCAATGCAAATATCATTAGCATTATATTCCCCCTCATTGTACTAATTATAGATTATTTTATTTTTATCACACCAGTTTTCTAATTGCTCAGGATGACTGTAAAGGTTCTCTGATCTTATTCCCATCCCTACTTTAACTTCCTGAGAGACAGTCTTGTGCAGTGCTTGTGGCATCAGGTTAGATACCCAGAGATGGCAAGTTCTAATCCTGGCCTTGGACACAAAGCCAGTTGGGTGATCTGAAGCCAGTCACCTAGGAAGGTGGAAAGGGCAGATGACTTCCAAACAATCTTATCAACAAAACTGCAAGGTCTTGTCCATCAGGAGTCAACATTGAGTCAAAGGCATTAAAAAACAAATCTTTAACTTCTATTTCCTTTCACTGAACCACCACCACCCCTCCCAAAATGAAATCTTCACTTTTCACTCTTCATATGAATTGCTCCCCAAAGGGATAAATGTGAAAATGAAAATGAGTAATTTCTACAAGTTTATGATTTTGTGAGATATCCGTAATTCTCTAGAGGTCAACCATAATTAAATGTATAACACTTGTTCTAAAAATGATAGCCTTTGATTTAGGTTGCTATGGGTCTCTCAAAGCTATAGCTCAAGTCCAAAAATACTGAACTTAATGTTCAATATCAAGACCTCTTCTAGGGAGAAAAAAACAGATAAAATTTAATATATTTACTGAAACTTATTATTTTAGATAGATAGTAATAAGATTATCTTATACCTTAAAGGTAGGGATTAGATATAAGCTTTTTTCAAAAATTGTGTAATTATAACACATATGTAATACATTATATTATTTTGATATAGTGATATTTATACAATACAAGTAGCTGGATACCCGTGCTTTGCTATGAAACTAATGAGTAGTTACGATTGGACCTGATACATTGACACTTAAAGCCTGAAAATCAGTGTAGAATGTGTAACTCTTTAGCATCAGAGCATGTTAATATAAGGCAACTTGCAGTTGGAACAGAGTTCTTTTCAGATGGGGAGGGAGAGTAAAATGTCTAAGGCTGGATGAGTCACACGCTGGCCACGCCCACGCCCAGTTTAGCGAAGGGGAAGCATCAGAGCGTGTTGTAATACTGTATAACAAATACTAATGATCTGACAGTCATTGCGAAAAATCCTTTCTTAGTGAGTACCTAGAAGCCAACAGGAACATACGTGCCAAGTTTCAAGTTTATAGGCATTATGGTTCTGGAGATTTCGTGATGAATGAGTGGTATTTGGCTTTTATATATATAGATTGAGTAGAGATTATTAATACTCTAATGTTCGAGACTTTTGAAGATAGAAAAAAGAAAATGTATATCAATGTTAACTATAATTTGGAAAGTCAATATCAATAAATGTAAAATTGAATACATTTTTATGTTCAAAGCTGAATATAACATTAATAAATAGTGAACTACTGTTATACAATGAAGGTTTCTGACTTAAACTGAATACTGAGCTCTCCACCCTATTGTTACCTATTATTATTTGTGCATGCTGAGAAAAATAGAAAAACAACACAGCAAAGTTGGCAACAAGAAGTAAAAGAGAAAGAAAACAAGGAAAAAAGCTATTCTAGCTTCCCTCTTCTTGTGCTTTTGTTAATTTGTGATGTCTTTATACATTCAGAATCTTTTAGAAGTCAAACTATATTTGCCACAGTGTGTTGTATTGAATGTATATTGTATGTATGGAAAAGTGTTAAGCTTTTGTTCAGCAAGTATCTATTCACTGTTGCACAAAAGAATGATGTTTCTTTTATGTCCAACACTATCAAGATGCCTAAGAGAACCAGTATGTTGTAGCAGTTAAAGTGTTTTGCTTGTTTGTTTGGTCATTCAACTTGTAAAGGTTTCTGTCTTAAAGTGAATACTGAGCTCTCCACCCTATTGTTACCTATTATTATTTGTGCATGATGAGAAAAATAGAAAAACAACACAGCAAAGTTGGGAACAAGAAGTAAAATTAGAAGATAATGGTTTCGCTGTCCAGTCATATCCAGCTCTAATTGCTAATCTCCATTTCCTGGCCAAGAGAGCTAGCATGGTCCAAAGATAATTTCCGGGGTCATATCGCCAGCATGACTTTACATCAAAGGTGCATGGAACACGGTTACCTTCCTGCCCAAGTGCTAGTTGGGCAAGAGCTGGGACAAGGAACAGGAGCTCATCCCGTTGCATGGACTTCAGGTCTCGAACCCACGCTGTCAGCTCTTCCGCTGACAAGCCCAGAGTCTTTAACCACTGAGCTGCCACGCCCCATTCAACTTGTACAGCTGCCCAATTCCCAAGGCAAATCCGGGAGCGAAGAAAAAACAACTCAACAACCCAGGACACAAATCAATATGCTGCGACGCCCCTTAGAGACAGGGTAACTCCACACTCTGGCCCCATTTCTGAATGCTGAACTAGGTTCAGGTCCTCCTGTAGCCACGACAAGTCACTGTGTGGCCTTGGGCCCCTCACACTCAGCCCAACGTATTTCAAAGGATTGTTGTGGAGTTAAAAGGAATGGGGAACCCATGTGAATTGCCTTAAGCTCTTAGGAGAAAAAAGTGATATAAATCTAACAAATAAATAAAACTGAGTTGGAAGGTTCTTTGGTCTCAGTCTGGTGCCTGAGAGAAGGATAGACCTATTTTTATGGATTGTTGTGAGCTGCCTAGAATCATCATATGATGTGTAAATCCTGTACATCCTGTAAATAAGTAAAACACATAATATACATGTAAATGGGCATGCATGCTACTGGACAGTTTGGAGAATAGGTTCATCTGTCTCTGCAAGAAAAAAAAAAGACCAGAATAGTAAACTGCACACTCTACTCACAATCTGGATCCATTTTGTGAAAGCAGGAAGCCGTCGTACACTAGGCAGACGCCAAATACGGTGATCCCTGTTTCCTTTACCAGCATTGCACAAGTCCCAAGAAATAAACTAAGCAGCAAAAAGGACGGGGAGGCAGTGGGAGGGAAATGTTCCCCAACATAAAGCTGATCCACACTCCTGCAAGGCAGAAGGAAAAGCCAACTGTGAAAAGAAAACTTTACTACAGCACTAGCAATAGCACTTATATACCGCTTCACAGTGCTTTACAATACTCTCTAAGCGGTTTACAGAATCAGCATATTTCCCCCAACAATCTGGGTCCTCATTTTACCTATCTCGGAAGGATGGAAAGCTGAGTTGACTTTTTTCCCATCAGGATTGAACTCTAGGCTGCCGGCAGAGTTTGACTACAATACTGCATTCTAATCTCTGCACCACTCCAGCTCCTAAACCCTATAACCCCTAAGACAGGCTTAATTTAAACTAAAGAAATAGAAATGAAAATTTTGAACCGAGAAACCAACTCCTTGTCTGTAAGAATTTATATAACTGCCCAGAGTCGTCTAGCAAAAAGGTGGCTTTACAAATTGAATAAATAAATCAGTGGCTGGGTTAGATACGGAACACGGTATAAATAGGCAAGGAGGAATTATGTTTCCTCTCTATTGCCATGTTATTATCCTACAATCCATTCACATTAAAATTGGATTTTTCTCCTTTTTTTCCTTTCTATAATTTTTATTCAAAGACTATCAGGCTGAAGAGAAGAGGATGACAACTCTGGATGACTAGGGGTAGACTTTAAAGTTTTTGGGATGGTCAAGAATTATACCATGGGCAATTATGATGCAAATTCAGCTGTAGCACATTTCTTCAATGAGGGCACTCATTATTTTGGAGGGACATTAAGAGTCTGTTAAATCGAAAGGCAGAAAAAACAGGGGTTTTTTTTCTGGGATGAACAGAGGGAAAATCCTCATATTTACTCTCACACAATGGAGAATGAACAAATAAGCCACTATGAACTACCTGTGCCAAGTTAGTTAAGAAGTGGAGAGCTGCAAGAGAGAGATGGGGGAACAGCAGGGAACAGAATAGGCAACAGAGCTAGAGGATTTTATGATGATAGATAAGGAGCAGGAAGCGATCAAAAAGTAATATATAGAAAGTGGAGAATATAGTAAAGAGAAGCCACTTGACTTTCTGATCTCCTCTACCTTCCAGGGGTAGCTATGGAGAGTTGGGAACCAAAAGGTTCAGATGATGGGGGTAGTTTAAGCCCCACCTCCTTTTTACATGCATTGCATGCACAACAGATTTAAAGAAGGGGCGAGGCTTTCAAAAATGGCCATAACAGCCCCCATGTTGAATTTCTTGGCCCCACCACAGATGTTCCTGCTCCTTTCCCTCACATTCAAGATGGATACGGTTTGTAGCAGTGCAGGGTTCCTTTTCTCCCCTAAAGCAGGAAGGCTGATAAATGCAGAGATGAAAAAAAATGCTACCACACACACAGAAGCATTTGCTAAGATAGACTTCGGAAACAACGGACCAATCCATGATTATGAGGCTGACCTCCAAATGCAAATTTGGTCCATTGCAGGGGTGAAATGCTCCCGGTTCGGACCGGATCGCCCAATCCGGTAGCGATGGAGGCGGGTGTTTCAGAGACCCGGTAGCAAAAATCCCCCCCGCCATGCCCAGCTGAGCCGCACAATCATCAGAGGCTTTTTTTTTTACTTTTAAAAGCATTTTTTCTACAACTACGGCTGAAAAAATGCTTTTAAAAGTAAAAAAAAAAACCTCTGATGATCGCGTGGCTCGTCAAAGGCATTTAAAATTAAAAAAACCCTTTTTTTTCTTTTAAATGCTCTGACGATCCAAGCTGAGTTCCCTGATCAGAGGCTTTAAAAAAGCTTCTGCCGATCAGGAAACTCAGCTGGGATCGTCAGAGCCTTTTGAAAACATTTTTTACAACCTCTTAGCGGAAGAGGTTGTAGAAAAAATGGTTTTAAAAGTAAAAAAAATAAAAAATTGGCCACGCCCACCCAGTCACATTACCCCCACCACCAAGCCACGCCCACAGAACCAGTAGTAAGAAATTTTAGATTTCACCCCTGGTCCATTGTATCCAAAGTTTTTCAAACCGGGGTCTGTTAAATCAGTTTCAGTGTAATGTAATTCAGTTTTCCTTATTTCCCCAGTCATTCTACGAAAGAAGTGGGGGAAAGGGAGGCTATGAAGGAAGGAGTTGGTGTGATCAACATAAAATAAATCCAAAAGGTTCACATGTCTTATTTAAAAATGGCAAGCATTCAAAGATAAAAGACAGTTACCTATTATAGGAGAGAAAAGCCAAAAGAAATAATAGACAGGCCAGAACATCTGCTCTGCCGACTATACCCGTTACCTAAAAAAGAAAAAGGCAAAATAAGTCAGCAGTTGCAATCAAACAGCAAGACTAAATGTTAAAGCTCCTGCAAATAATGTGTACATATAGCACTTAGACTTATAGACCGCTTCACAGTGCTTTACAGCCCTCTCTAAACTGTTTACAGAGTCAGCGTATTTCCCCCAACAATCTGGGTCCTCATTTTTCCATCTCGGAAGGATGGAGGGCTGAGTCAACCTTGAGCCTGGTGAGATTCGAACTGCCGAATTGCAGGCGGCCGGCAGTCAGCAGAAGTAGCCTGCAGTACTGCATTCTAACCACTGTGCCACCCCGACTATATTGTGTTCAACTTATGACTGTTCATTTAGCAACCATTCCAAGTAACAACAGAAATGAAAAAAGTGACTTACAACCAGTCCTCAAACTTATGAATGTTGCAGCGGCACCACAGTCATGTGATCACAATCCAGGTATTTGGCTTGCACTTACGACAGTGTCCTGCAGTCACATGATCGCCATTTGCAATCTTCCCAGCCGGCTTTCCACAAGCAAAGTCAATGGGGAAGCCAGCAGGGAAGACTGCAAGCCACAGTCAGGTGATGCCTCGCCTAATGACCAAGAGTGAGTTGCTTAATGTCGCCATCAAAAAAGGCTGTAAAATCAGATGCGGTCATCTACAGCCTCACTTAATGACCATATCACTTAACAACAAATTTTCTGTCCCTATTGTGGCCATAAATCAAGGACCACCTGTAGGATAAATACTGCCTAAGATATTTAGTCAAGTTACTGTATGGTCATAGTGATAGAAAATCTGCAGAATGTTTTACGCTGAAACTATTCTTCCGAATGGCATCCAAAAGAAGGACAGGTGAGGTTGTCCAGGTAGCTTCCTAGAGAAGACGTTCATAAATGTTTACCTCCATCATCTTTATCTATCCCTTGTGGTTTTCAGTACAGATAATCCTCGACATATAACCACAATTGAGCCCAAAATTTTATGCTGCTAAGCGGAACAGCTGTCAAGTAAATTTTGCCCTATTTTATAATCTTTTTTGCCAGTTGTTAAGTGAATCACTGCAGTTGTTAAGTTAGCAACCTGGTTGCTAAGTGGCTTCTCCATTGAGTTTGCTTGTCAGAAGGTCGCAAAAGGGGATCACATAACCTCAAGACACTGCAACAGTGGTGGGTTCCTCCCAGTTCAGCCTGGTTCGGCCGAGCCAGTAGCGGTGACGATATGATGTCACTGAACCAGTTCTGCCCCCCCCATTTATTAACCATTTATTCACTTTATTATAAATTCTCCTAAATATCTTGAATGTCAAAGGCTTCTTTTGAAACTTGGTGTGTGCTAAAGTTCATTTGTCTTCTCTCTGAACTCTGTTCATTTTCATTTTTAAAAAATCCAAGTGTGCAGTCTTCTCCAATGAACACTTCTGCAGTCTTTCCCCAAATCTAATTATATACACACACAAGCACCCACTTAATCCTATTTAAATAGTGGGAGAATGTAAAAACTGCTTGATTAATCCCGGGAAGTATTTAGAGAACTCAAGACTTCTTTTTTATGAAAAGTTTGATTTCACCCTCCCAATAGTACATAATTTTAGGCATTCTAGGGATTCCTCATTCTCAAACAGTTCCACCATTACAATTATCCCACATCTGCCACCAAACCATCCCAAAGCAAGCACCAGTAAACAGAAATATCAATTAGCCTTTTGCAGTGTTTCATTAACAGCTGTGCAGACATCCCTTCTAATTTACAGGAATATCTTCTAATTATCTTCAAAGCGGTTAAAAGGCAAACTTTTTTTTTTTTTACAAGTCAAGGCAGAAGAGAGCTAGAAAGTACCAGAAGCTAGAAACAAGAAGTTTCTGTTCTCCAAAAATGCATTTTAGGTTATTTCTGGCAGCATAGAATCATAAGAAGACATTCAACAACCATATGTCTGGAATGGAATAAAGTTTCCTGCCTGAGCAGAGGGTTGGACTAGAAGACCTCCAAGATCCCTTCCAACTCTGTTGTTGTTGTCATCATCATCATCATCAACTTCATAATAACCATTATTATCATCATCATCATCATCATCTTCATCATCATCATCATCTCTTTTATTCATTAAACATGAAACTCAGCCAACATTTTAAAATGTATCAGAAATATTATTGACTGGCTCTGATGGTTGATACAGGTTGCTGCCAGCATCCTAGGTATCAACTAAGATCTTCTTAAAATATATGTTTTTCTGAGTAGCTCAGTCTTTTGCAGCTCCGCTGGCGCTACAGCAGGAAGCTGCAACTTCTTGATGTATTTTGCAAAATTCTTGGACATGCTACCAAGTGCCCCGATGACAATGGGTATCACTATTACATGTTTCATCCATAATCGCGTAGTTTCGATGGCCAGGTCGCGATATTTCATGATTTTTTTCCAGTTCTTTTTCTTCATCTCTGGCATCTCCTAGTACAGCAATATCAATAAATTGTACGCTCCGGTTATCAACAACTGTGATATCTGGTGTGCTGTGTTCCAAATGACGATCCGTCTGTATTTGAAAGTCCCACAAGATCTTTACCGTCTCATTTTCAACAACTTTTTTTTTTTAAATTTGATTTATATGCCGCCCTTCTCCGGAGACTCAGGGCGGCTTACAATGCGCTAAGCATTTTTCCTCTTTATGTTCCCATGACTTTTCGGATACAGGTAAGTTGTATTTTTTACATAATGATCAGTGGATTAATTTAGCAACTCGATCATGTCTAGCTTTGTAAACAGTTTGTGCAATTTTGCTGCATTCACATATTAAACGTGAAACAGTTTAGACTTTGTCGTTGCAAAGTCGGCAGTTTGGAATGTCAGTGGGTTTTTGTATCTTTGCTTTCATGGCATTAGTTTGTAGTGCTTGTTCTTTTTTTTTTTATTAAAAGAGTTTTACAAAAGGTTTACATGTTCCCTCCCCGCCCCCCTTGCCCTTTCCTTTCCCCCACCCCCCCCCCCTCCCCCCCTCCCCCCTTCCCAGATCAAATACAGGGTATAACATTCAATAATCAAAATCCAACCTAATTACCCTACCAATTTAATTGCTTAAAAACACTCCAAATATCTACATACTTATCCAAACCCTATCTGTAACTTCTTATTCCGATATTTATTTTGGATATAATCTATCCATCTTCTCCAGTCCCTTAAATATCTTTCATTTGGCATGAAAGAAATCGTAAAGAACAAGATTTTACTTTTTTCTCAGATAGACACCAATCCTTTTCGAGAATTGATTTTATATTAATAACAAATGATTTTTTTCCAGGGCAAAGAAGACAAAGATTTTTCCTAGGATATTAATGGATCATAGTCCAGTCTGGATGGAATTGGAGTGTGGGGAAAGGCTCAGGAGATGTTGGCGACTAAATGAAAATCTGTTTAGATATGAGAAAAATGTAACAGAATGTAAAATTCCTCTTTCAAATGATACCAATATTAAAATGATACCAATATTAAAAAAGGATGCCAACCTGGAAGAATGGCAGAAAGGTATTAATAAATTTGTATGGCAAGGTAAGAAACCAAGGATAAAATTGAAAATAATTTTTATAAAATGTTTTATAGATGGCATCTAGATCCAAAAAAATTAACTTGTATGTATCCGAATGTAACAACCAAAATATTGGAGATGTGATTGTCAGAATGCCACATATTTTCATATTTGGTGGACTTGTAAGAAGATTAAAGCATTTTGGATAAAAATTTGGTGGATTTTACAAAATATTTTCAAAAAGAGGCTAAAATTTACACCACAGTTGTTTCTGCTGGGTATAGTTACGGATTGTACGGTTATAGAGACTAATTTGATTTTGAACTTGATAACAGCAGCAAGATTGTTGGTGGCACAATACTGGAAGAAGCGAGATTTACCTACAATCCAAGAATGGACAATGAAAATAATAAACCTAGCAGAGATGACAAAAATTTTGGCGTACTTGAAGGAACAATCAAATGTAGTGCTTGTTCTTGAGCAGCAAGTATTAAATCTTCCGTTTCTTTCTTGATGGTTCCCATCTTAAGCCATGCAAATTGTTGTTGTTATTGTTGTTGTTATGGTCCTCAAGTCAAAACAGCATTATCAGGAAACAATGGTAATTATGCTATTTAGAAATAAAAATTAGCAATAAACTACAAGAAGGGGGTAAAAAATGGGAAAGGAAACATTCAAAACAACCAACGAGCACTAGATTTGCTCAAGAGCAAGGAATTTTTAATTTCAAGTAGTCCTCCACTTACAACCATTTGTTTAGCAACTGGTCAAAATTACAATGGCACTGAAAAAAGCGATTTATGACTGGTTCTCGCACTTAATGACTGTCACAGCATCCCACATATGATCAAATTTGGGCACTTAGCAACCAGCTTATTATTTCAACGTTTGCAGCATCCCAAGTGAAATGACTGCCAGGTGCTACCTTCCCAGCCTGCTTCTGATAAGCAAAGTTCAATAGGAGAAGCCAGATCCAGTCAATTGTGTGATTCACTTAAAAACTGCAGTGTTTAGCTGGACAACTGTGGCAGAATAGGTCACAAAATCGGGTGCAATTTACTTAACAACTGCCTTGCTTAGGAATGGAAATTCTGGTCCCAGGTGTGGTTGTAAATCAAGGACTACCTGTACTGGAAGGGAGAAAAAGTGAAAAGGGTGCGGGAAAAGAATGGAATAGAAGAGAGGGATAGTGAACGGCTCTTCAAATTTTATTCAACTACAACTATTACCAGTCTTAACTGTAGCTGGGAATAGTGGGAATTGAGGACCAACAACATTTAGAAGTCCATAGCTTTCTCAAAAACACAGTGGCTCAGGGCTAAGATGCTGAGCTTATCAATCGAAAGGTCGGTAGTTCAGCGGTTCGAATCCCTAGTGCTGCATAATGGGGTGAGCTCCCATTACTTGTCCCAGCTTCTGCCAACCTAGCAGTTCAAAAGCATGTAAAAAATGCTAGTAGGAAAATAGGGACGGTCACAGCGTTCCGTGTGCCTTTGGTGTTTAGTCATGCCGGCCACATGACCACAGAGACGTCTTCGGGCAGCGCTGGCTCTTTGACTTTGAAACAGAGATGAGCACCACCCCCTAGAGTCGGGAACGACTAACACATATGTGCAAGGGGAACCTTTACCTTTACCTTAGCTTTCTCATCCCAAAATTATGTCAGCCTAAAACAGGAGTCCCCAACCTTGACAACTTTAGACTTCTGGACTTTAATTCCCAGAATTCTTGGAATTGAAGTCCATAAGTCTTAAAGTTGCTAAGGTTGGGGATCCCTGACCTAGAAGACACATTTAGGTTGGTATTCCTAATAGAAGCAATGTGTCTTACCTATTGCCTCACTGGAAAAGAGGAGGAGAAATCTTGCAACTCTCCTATTTGTTTTTTAAGGAAATACTCCTTTAATTTTTTTTGTAAGCAAGTGAGGAATCAATACTCAGTTTGTGTTGACAAAAGAAATCGTCAAGTGTATTTACGGTTTGCTAAAAATGATACCAAATTTGTGGACATGGCTCAAATATTTGCTTGAATCAAGGATGCCGGCTGTCTAGCTACAAATTGAAAAACTCTGGATTAATAAGGAGGCATTCTTCCAACAGATTCTTCGGCTCAACCATCATTGAAATAGATGTATGAATTCACAGCTTCTGGTCACGTCAGAAGGGTCTGACAGACGATTTTGGATTAAGTCCCAAAATGAAACTCTCTCCTAAAAACATGGCAGAATTCCCAGAAATGTATTCGGTTGTTTTGGAATTTGACTTCCCCGCTTTCTTGTCATCCTTGGATAAAAATAACAAAATCTTAGTAAGGGTTTAGTGTACTAAATAAAACCCTATGTCTTAAATCACTTTGTAACTTAAATATCATCCACAAAATGAATTCATTATATGGCCGTATGCAAATGTTTCTCTTTTTTAATATTTTTTTAAATCTCGCCTTTATCATTATTATAAATAACTCAAGGCGGCAAACATAATCCAGCATTCCTTCCTCCTCCTATTTTCCTCATAACAACAACCCTGTGAGGCGTGTTGGACTGAGGGGAGTGATTGGCCCAAAGTCACCCAGCTGACTTTCATGTTCCTTCAGTTTCATTCCTTCTTGTCCAATATGACAATCATAATATTAACCTATTCTATAGGATTGTTGTATATACTGTATGGCTTGTTCTGACTCCTCTAGCAAAATAGGGCTGAGTTAATAGAGATTTGATTTCAGGTAATCTTAAAAATCATTAGTTAACTGCTCAGTATGCTTATATTTTGATATAAGCTCGTAGTGCCAAATCATTTTTTTTAAATTAAGATTTATAAATCAGTCAGAGCGAGGAACATTTCCAACGTTTTGCATGGTACCTATAATACAGATTATTTTCCCCAAAACAAAATCTAACTAAATGATAAGTGAGGCCATTTTGGGGCATTCAGGATTTTCCAGATGTAAATTGTCCAGACCAAATGTGATTCAAGTTGACCTGGATGAGATCTAGTTCTAAATAGGCCTGTTTTATCTTAAATGTTATATCTAATACACCATGAGCCGTTTCTGGTTCAGATAATTTATTCCCGGAACCCACAAAACCGTCTCCTGGGAACTGCAAGGTTTAGATCCAGCATCGTGTGGAAAGTTTCCGAATTTCCAAAACAGTTTATTCCCATGTTACTTAATTTCACACATCTTCATTTAAAGTATATTTTTAAAAACATTCTGTGGTTTTTTTAAAACTTATTCTTCCATGAAACATTTAGCCTTTTTTATTAACAGTATTGATAGAGGCAGTTAATTAAAATTGTTCTCAAAGCGCGGAGGCAAACTGGTATGAAAAAAGTCTCACTTAAATACATAGGATTTATTTCTAAGAAAACTTGCTCTACATTAGAATGGATCTAAAGTCTTGTGTGCTCTCAAAGATCTATCATAAATATTGAGAAGATATTAAGTTGTCTTTAATGAATCCAATATTGCAATTATCTTTACAGGCGAGATTGTCAGTGACTGGAAAGATCTAAATTTTCACAAAGCTCGATTTTATTTGTAGCTTGAAGTGATCTCGCATACTTACGGCCTCGGTGTGAATGGGATGGGCAGCAAAAAATAGAGCTGTGACAAAAGCCAGGCCACTATCCTTGAAAACAGTTTTGTCACAGGTATACATCAGCACAAGTGTCACAAGGCAATGCAGGACTACATTCAAGGCATGGAAGTAGAAGGGATTCATCCCAGCCAACAGTATGTTCAACCTGTAAGAAAGCAAAGTCAGAATTGTAATGGATACTGAATAGAAAATGCAATTTTAGAGAGGACAGAACATCCATCTACACACACTCGCAACCAGTTCAAATTAATCCATGCAGGGATTCTGTATTCTGCTAAAACTCATGTCTGTTTCTTTCTAACCTTCACTTGGGCAAAACCGTGCATCACAGGACCAACATTTTTTGAATCGATGTACCTCACATAGGCTAACTTACAGAATGAATCCAGAATGTAAGACCCATGATTCCCATGGGATTGTTATTTGATAAAATTGTGGCTGGTTGAGTACATTCAACTGCGGTCATGGGATTATCGTTTCCAGTGCCCCCTGCCAACTTCCTACAAGGGAAGTCAATGGGGAAGCTGGCAGGAAGTTAGAAATTGCTCATAGTTATTCTGTTTCTCTTGTTTAGGTAAGGAAATACCTCTAAAACAATGGCTCAGTGGGTCATGGGTTTATTAAAAATATTTAGAGGCTAGTCACCATATGCCTACAAATATACGAAGTTCCTTTGGTTCACATTTTGATCTGCCTATCTAAGGGTCATCTAATCAGGCAGGTAGTCAGGTCTAGGTTGAAAATTGCTGGAGATTTGTAGGGTTCAAACTACTTGTTCTCTACCACTAAATCATCTCATTCCTTTCTGTATCAATCACTTCTGCCAATCCTTAGCCTGAAATAGAAAGGAGGAGAAAAAAAATATTTTCCTTTTCCATTTACAAGTACTTTTTTCTTGGCTACATGGAACTAATTTTAGCTCCACCCTGGCTAGCAGAGCAACAAATGTTTACAAATGAGCATGATATAATTATGATTCTCCCTGGGAAGACTCCTTTGTTTCTGTGGCTGAAGCTGAACTAGGCCAAAGAAGCAGTACATTCAGTTCTCTCGTGAAGTGAGCCCAGCAACCCATCTCTCTGTGGTAGGATCCAGAGGACAGGAGGGCCTCATCAGTTTTAGGAGGAGAGTATGGAATCAAGAGAAAGCATACAACTTTGGCTTAAAGATTTTGTGCCTTGGCGTAAATGTCTGAAGAGCAAGGTGTTTGAGGGAGATCAACCAAGTCAAGATGGAAGACATGAGTGTTGTGACCTAGGTTAAAAAAGGGGTGAGGTTTGTTCACATGGCTGTAGGCCTCTTTGTGAATTTTTGACGCTTTCCCAGAGATACTCCTGCTGAAGATTAAGACAAAAGGGGTTGGGATGGAGTAGGGAACATTCAAGGGATGTGGTGGCTCAGTGGCTAAGACACTGAACTTGTCAATCGAAAGGTCGGCAGTTTAGTGGTTTGAATCCCTAGTGCTGCGTAACGGGGTGAGCTCCCGTTACTTGTCCCAGCTTCTGCCAACCTAGCAGTTCGTAAAAAATACAAGTAGAAAAATAGGGACCACCTTTGGTGGGAAGGTAAGAACGTTCCATGTGCCTTTGCCATTTAGTCATGCCGGCCACATGACCACGGAGACGTCTTTGGATAGCGCTGGCTCTTTGGCTTTGAAACGGAGATGAGCACCGCCCCCTAGAGTCAGGAACAACTAGCACATACGTGCGAGGGGAACCTTTACCTTTACCTTTTAGGGGACATTCAGTTCTTCCCTGAATCTCTGCTGTGATGTTGAAACCCCAACCTGTCTGCAACTCCTTTCCCCAAATCTATCTTTAGTAAATCAATTGGATGCCCTGTTGTATCTTTAATGGCTGCTAACCAGGCAGTACAAGCATAAGCACATGGCTGCGAAAGGAAAAGGACAAAATGTGAAAATGGGCTAGACTAAAATAAAGACTGGAATAAAAATATGGTAGTGACTGCAGAAATTAACAGGAGAGTATTAGTGCCTGAATTATGAGAGTGATATGTAATCTGATTAAAACATTTAGTGTTATGAAATACGTAAATCCAACTGAAGGTGCTGCACTGAATGTTCTAATGAACTGTTATTTAGCAGTTTCCCACAGCAGGATTTCTTGACTCTCCTGTTTTTGAAGATAGCTGCACTGAAGGGTCTAAAAAGACCCTGGGAAAGAGGAAGGCAGTTTGAAAAACAAAACAAGCACTAAACATCAGCACATTCTTCTGTTATCAGGAAAATGGACAATCTAGTTCTCCTGTCCATCAAAGGTTGGGCAGCAAGAGAAATAAGAACTCTCTATCTCAGCAACTCCAAGAAACTGGATTCTAAAACGAAAGCATCTAGCTCTGGAAAGTCATAGTAACTTTCAGGATCAGAACACAAAATTTTCACGAAGATTTATTGAAGAAGAAAGGGAATCGCAGGTCTTTCCCAGGCTCTGAGAAGATTGAAATATAACGCTAACATTTCTGAATATAGTTTATTGGACAAATCACAATGATTGGCTTCACATTTCACTAAGCTCAAACCAAACAAAATGTATTATGGCTTACTGCAGTGCATTCTGGTTTACTGTTATTTCATCATTAATTCTGTAACCTGTCTTTCGTCCAGGGGTGCAAGCGGTGTGTGCAATTTTCTCCACAATCTATAAGATCTGACTCACCCACTAAATAGCAGGAAAGAAAGCCAGACAATCTAATTCTTTTCTGTCACCAAGTGGTTGTCTCACTGAAGGTCAAATCTACTCATAAGTCATCCCTACTTATGAAGCTCATGGGCTGATGATAGCTGGCCGAAAGTCATCCAAATGTTTTCCATAACTGAGGGTGGTCTTGAACTTCATTCCCCCTGGCTTCAGTCCAAATTCTTAACCACTACAGCACATTGGTTGATACATGCTCCTGCTCATTTTATACTATTGCTCCAAGGTATCTCCAGAGGCGGAGAACTCTGCAAGTATAAATAAATGAGACATGACAAGATCAAGGATGGGAATTGCAAGATAGTTCTGGCAAACAAGGATTTCTCTTCAAGCTGTCTTAAAAGGTAGATCTTTGGAAGATCTACCAGTACAGTAGATCTATCAGTACAAAGCAAGAAAAGATAGTTTCACCCTGAACCTTCTTTAAATTGCTGAAATGACTGTCTTAATCAGGGGTGTCAAACTCAAGGCCTGGCGGCTGGATCCGGCCCATGGGGTGCTTAGATCTGGTCCGCAGGGCCGCCCTAGAAAGAGCAAAGGACTGGCCCATGGTGCCTCTGCCAGCGAAAAGGGAACTTGGTAGGGCTGCATGCGGCACTCCCAGGCTCCATTTTCAGCCGCGACGGCCTTCTGCCGCCCTCTGCCAGTGAAAATGGAGCTCGGGGGGCAGCCCAAGACCAGGAGTGCCCAGATTTTCTGGGGTAATGGGCATACTTGAGATATTTGATTGACATGCAAAAGGCTGCCTCCCTCCTCCCCCCCTCAAAAAAATATAACAGGGCTACAATAAAGACTAATCCTTATTTTAATAATAATAACAACAACAACAACAACTTTATTGTCACTGTACGTGTATACACAGTATATCCATACAATGAAATTCACTTAACACCCAAAGACCAGGTCCAACACACATAACAATCCCCAAACACACTCACACTCACCACAAATTCCCCATCCCTAAACCACCCAAACATCCACACAACAGACCAAGTAATGTTGTCCAACAGTTCACTGATGGTAGTCCTTTAGTTCATTGTTGAGTGCAATTATAGCTCTGGGATAAAAACTATTCAGAAAACGTGTGGTCCGAGTTTTAATTGTTCTGTATCTTCTGCCAGAAGGCAACAGTCCAAAAAGATTGTAAGCGGGATGGGAAGAGTCTCTGAGAATGTTATGCAACTTCCTCAAACAGTGAGATTCGAAGATGTTGTCCAGGGCTGGTAGCTGGAGCCCAATGATATTCTGGGCAGTATTAATGATTCTCTGTAAAGCTTTTTTGTCCACTACGGAGCTGCTCCCATACCATGCAAGAATGCCATATGTCAGGACACTCTCAATAGTGCTGCGATAGTAGGACAGAAGTAGATGCTGAGATAGATTTATCTTCCTGAGCAGTCTCAGGAACTACAGCCTCTTCTGTGCCTTCTTCACAAGCATGTTAACATTCATAGTCCATGAGAGGTCCTTCGAGATATAAATGCCCAGAAATTTAAAACTACCAACCCTCTCCACCTCCTCACCACTTATGTGCAATGGTAAATGTACATCTCTCTTCCTCCTGAAGTCAATTATAAGTTCTTTAGGTTTTTTTGGGTGTTAAGTGTAAGATTATTTTCTTTACACCACAATGTCAGCCCTTGTACTTCATTTCTATAAGCAGACTCATTGCTTTATTCTATTAATATTTAAATTTAAATATATTCAATATGATTATATTCCCATCTTAATCAATTTCTTCTGCCACATTAGAAATTAAAATGTTAAGATTTTAAAGGGCAGCATACAGCATCTGGAACTCAGTGTGAACATCTCTGAAATAAATCATTGCTAAACAAACTGCACTTAGTACAAAGCCAATGTCAACTTGCATCTGAATGGAGACTAACAAAACAAGTGAAACAAAACGGTGGCCTAATATTTACATGATCTTCCTGATTAAAGACTTCCCAGCTGTACAGCAACTTTTAAAAAAAAATCCAAAAGATCTACCTAGATCTATTCGCTAAAGAACCCAGAAAAGTACTCCGGTTCTGAATTACAGGCACCAAAATTCTGTACAGCTATTGGAGGGCAATAGCTTGGGAAAATCTTATAATACTTTTTGAATGTAGGTAGTCCTTGACTTACGACTGCAAACAGGGCTAGAATTTCGGTAGTTAAGTCATGAAAGTTGCAAGCCACGGCACTCACATGACCTGATTTTATGACCATTTTTACAGTGGCCATTAAGTGAATCACACAAGCATAAATGCAACCCATTCTCCTAAATAAATTGGAGTGGGGGTTTGCCAGAAAACAGCAAAAAGACACCAGAAACCAGCAAAATACACTGTGGTCATGTGACTACAGAGTACTGCAACCAGTCATAAATGTGAAGGTTGCCAAACACCTGAAAACCCCACAGGGGGTTTTGTGTAATGTTTTACGATGGGCCATAAAGCACCCCATCTATGGTTGTTGAAACACTGAACTGTTGTTAAACAACCAGTCATAAATGGAGGATTACCTGTGCAGTAATCCCAAAAAGAATGAAAGAAAAAAAAATCAGTAGATGCCTTCCGTTACCACAGAAAAGAATTTTATCTTTATTATTCTCACCAGTTATCCTCAGAACTATTGGAAAGGACAAGAGTCTTTGCATAGGGAAATAAGTTTAAAAACCAAAGAACTGTTAATAGGCCAGAGACATTCAGTTGTCTAGTGGGAAAATTACACATCATCCCATTTATAGCAATATGCAGTTCAGAGCTTGTTACTCCAAATCATGTGCATTATGTGTGTGATGCTGTGGGTGCTCTTTTGTGGTGCCTAGAGGTTGTGAGGGCCTGGATAGGCGACAACAGACTTCAGCTGCACCCTGGTAAAACGGAGTGGCTGTGAATAGAGGAGCCCCTCTACATCTGGGGATTTATCATCTTTGGTCTTGGATGGAATTGCACAACCCAGACTGATCCAGACTGTAATTCTTAGTAAAAGTCAATAGGATGAGAAACCAGAGTACTTCAGTCAGAGAGCCTTGGATAGTACAGTGGTCTAAAGCCCTGTTATTAACATCAGCTGCCTGCAATTATTGCAGGTTCGAATCTCACCAGGCTCAAGGTTGATTCAGCCTTCCATCCTTTCTAAGGTGGGTAAATTGAGGGCCCAGTTTGTGGGGGCAATAAGCTGACTTTGTATAAATATACAAAAGTATGAAGGCTATTGCTTAGCGCATTGTAAGCCGCCTTGAGTCTCCGGAGAAGGGCGGCATATAAATCAAATTAAAAAAAAAAATTCTTTCAAGTGGCTACTTGGCTACTTTATTATCTCCACCAACATCATTCCAGATGTTGATAAATTCACCGTTAGGTAATCAGACGGATCTTTTTTTCCCCTCCTTTCTTGAAGAGCCTGGTGGCGCAGCAGACTAAAGCACTGTTATTAACATCAAGCTGCCTGCAATTACTGCAAGTTCAAATCTCACCAGGCTCGAGGTTGACTCAGCCTTCCATCCTTTCTAAGGGAGGTAAAATGAGGACCCAGATTGTGGGGGGCAATAAGCTGACTTTGTATAAATATACAAGGCTATTGCTTAACGCATTGTAAGCTGCCCTGAGTCTCCGGAGAAGGGCGGCATATAAATCAAATAAAAAAGGGGAGGGGATTCTTTTTGCTTTTCTCCTGTTTTGACACTTCTCCAGTTCTCCAGGACTTCTCAAAGACAGCCAACAGGGGATTAAGGTTTGTCCTAAAAAATATACTTGGACATAAATTGGGTACCATTACATGCAATAGAATGATGGGAGGTAATTGATACATGGTTTTAAATTAAATTAATAAGGAATGCACCCTATTTGCATTTGAATGAAAAGGCTCCAAATCAAGCTTAGCTCCTGACAACTTCATGGATGTATCCAACAACCAGAGGAAGGATCTTGGCGTTGCCTTCTTCTGGGATGATTTTCAATTTCCCAACTAATCCACAGCTCTGGCATTTTCTGTTGGTTTCGCATCCAAGTGCTAACCAGGTCCAATCCTGCTTAGTCCAGCCAGGAACTGTTCCATGCTGTTTCTGCAAAGTCTGAATGAAATCTGTCTCTCCTGGAACCTACTGAAAAAGGCTCTTAATTCCTGCTATGCTCAGAAATAATGTGATGGATGTGGTGAATAATGTGAGAAGAAGATAGAGAATTGCAGCTAAACATACAGCTCTTCTAACATGCTATTATTTTGGAATACAGTAGTATCTCGGTACTCATCATTAATTGGTTCTGGGAAGCACAATGAATACCAAAAGCAATGAATGCTGAACAAATTTTTCCCATAAGGAATAATCTGGTGAGTCACAAGGCAGCCAACATCAACAAGTTCTAGCTTGTGTGTTGAGTACCAAACAAACAATGAGTACCGGGACAAAATTTTCAGGTCAACATGTGTTCCATACCAAATTCAATGAGTTTCAAAGCAGTTGAGTATCAAGGACAATTGTGATAGACCTACTGTCAGAATTCATAACCTCTGTCACCCTTACCAGGTAGACTGCACAGGAAACATGACTGGGTAAGCTAACTCTACTCTTATTATAAAGCCGCATTGACAAAATCTTGCAAATCTGAAAAGTACACAAACATACACACTAATTTCCTTTACAATCTGAGAAATTAGGGAGGCACCTTCTGGGCCTCTTTCCCCACCCACTATCCAACAGCGGGTTATGCTGTCTCTTATCTGACCATTTCCTAGGCAGCACCTCTTCGCCCTGTCTCCCAAGGTCTTTTCCACACACCATTGCAATCATTTTTCTTTTCTTTTCTGAGAATGATGCAGAAATCAATCAGGTTTTTTTTTTAATTTTCAGATAAGGAAATAAAGAGGAACTACTGAAAGAAACTTGATCCCAAATTGCTAACTAGGCTGGATCGAGACATCACACAAAATCATGGCTCATTTGTTTATTCAATTAGCACTACTGTCTTGGATCAACATTATCATTATAGTATTAAGGCCTCATGACTCCTACTTGTGTTTTAGTGGAAGAAAGAAAGGGAACAGAGAAAAATGGTGAGGGATACTTCATACTGGACAAAAAAAATGAATGAGCAAGATGGATTGGGTCTTGGAAGAGTCATATATTTAAGACAATTCTCATATCCTTTAAGAAGACATCTGTTTGCCATATATTTTGGACAGAACCAACAATATTCACCGAGACCCATGTAGGGAACTTGATCTGAAAGTTTTAGCAACCCGACTTCATAAGAGACAAAAGAGAACTTGAAAATAAGGAGGAAATGGATGGAGTGTTGAAAAGCCTGCCAAGAATCAAAACAAACCAAAGAAGAAGCTAGGGAAGAAATCAAAGGCACAATAGATAGCCCAGGAAATTGCACTTTAAATTCATTTAAGATAAAGAAAAATAGGAAATGAGTTTCAATGAAATTAATGGGGCTTCCTTCCTAATTAAGACCACAAACGTAAGACTGCATTTAGATGAGTTTTCTATTTATATAGCAACGCTGATACTGTGACACTATGTTCTGCGGAAGCTCTTGTCACACAGTGATATATCTCAGGGGAAAAAAAATCATTTCTTATTCCAGAAAACGTCCTGGGGATAAGATTGTCACAGTGCAAATGAGTTGCCAAATAGCCAATCAGAAACAGAGAACTCTAATCTCTTCCTATTAGCTTTTCTGATCTAAGACTTTTGTGGTATCTTTCTTGCTTTTTATTGCACAAAGTGAACCTTGATACGAATGCCCGGTCAGGTTCTAGTTGCCCAGATGTTATCCTGATGGTACTGAAACTACAGAAAGAAATCTCAATGTGCATGTCATGTTTTTTTTAAAAAAAACCACCATGCATTTTTGGCAGGATTAAGAAGTTTGATGAGATGCCAAAAATAGAAATCCAATTCTCCTTTAAAAAAAGAAAAATAGTAATTAGTACACAGTGTAGGGAAAAAAATAGTCTTCCTTCTCCTGCCAACCAACAAAATAAACAGTCAATTCCCTAGGCACAAGAAAAAATAAATCAGAGAAATGAAAAATTCCAGTTAAATCTCCCCTCACTCTCTTTCTCTCTCTCTCTCTCTCTCTCACACACACACACACGCACACACACAGTCCTCAACTTACGATAACAAAGCCCCAAATTTTTGTTGCTAAGCAAGACAGTTGTTAAGTGAATTTTGCCCCTTTTTACAACCTCTCTTTCCACACTTGTTAAGTTAGTGACATAGTTGTAAAGTGAATTTGGCTTCCCCATTGATTTTACTCATCAGAAGGTCACGAAAAGTAACCCTGGGACACTGTAACCATCATAAACACATACCAGTTGCCAAGCGTCCAAAATTCCATGTAACCATGGAAAGGCTACAACAGTTGTTAAGTGCGAAAAATAGTCATGTCACATTTTTCAGTGATGTTTTAACTTTGAATGGTCACTAAACAAAAGGTTGTAAACCAAGGACTACCTGTATCTGCCTCCCCTTTAGTCTTCTATGGGTCCTTGACCAAGTTGCTAATTACTGGTAAAGTTCTAGTACTGTTAACAATTGAATTCAAGAAGCATGATCAATTAACTGCAAGAACCACCAATATCGCCTGCCCTCTTCAATAAATCTGAAGACTGCATCACCAACTGTGGGTTGATGACAGACACCATCATATTCCAGGAGCCAAGGATTATGCCCCTCACTCCCCCTCTGAGAAGTACTAATTATTAGAGCCACCATTTAAATTTTCTCACGTCCACTGCTGTCCTGGAGAATTGTGGGAAATTTAAGATATGGTTTAAACCAGGGGTCCCCAATCCCCAGTCTGTGGACTTGCACCAGTCTGTGGCATGCCAGAAACCAGGAGCCTGGTGGCATGGCAGACTAAAGCACTGTAATTAACATTCAGCTGCCTGCAAGTTCAAATCTCACCAGGCTCGAGGTTGACTCAGCCTTCCATCTTTTCTAAGGTAGATAAAATGAGGACCCAGATTGTGGGGGCGATAAGCTGACTTTGTATAAATATACAAAAGTATGAAGGCTATTGCTTAACACCTTGTAAGCCGCCCTGAGTCTCCAGAGAAGGGCGGCATATAAATCAAATTAAAAAAAAAAACAGGTCGCGCAAACAAGCAAAGTCCCATCCGGGGGATGCCGGCAAGCACATGAAATCATGCTCTCTCCAGTCCGTGGAAAAATCTCTCTCCACAGAACCGGTCCCTAGTGCCCAAAAGCTTGGGGGCCACTGGTTTAAACAACCAGCCTCCTCAGAAAACTTCCTTTCCAACTGAGTTTTAAGGAAACAAAGGTAATGTTAACCTGAACATTTAGTCCTTAGATTTTCAGCTGAAAAGCAAAAAAGGCAGTGATTACTTGGGCTCAGGAATAAATAAATAAATAAATGGGCACTGTAGTGAATAATTAAAAAAAATTAATCCTAGGAATAAAGGTAATGCCAAATTCAAACAGGATTATGAAAGGTAAGGATATTCCAATGACAAAAAACTTAAGATGTGTTAAAGCAATAGTTTTTCCAGTGGTAATGTTTGATGGTAATACCCAAAATAGCAAGAGAAACAAGATAAAATATCTTTGAATATATAATTAATGCATACACAATTATTTAAATAAAACCCAGGTGGCACAGTATTGCCAGTTGCAATACCTTCAAGTATTGCAGGTTGACTCTGCCCACAGCTAGGAATTTGAGGTTGACTCAGCCTTCCATCCTTCCAAGGTCGATAAAATGAGGATCCAGATTGTTGGGGGCAATTTGCTGACATTGTAAACTGCTGTACAACACGAACAGTGCTGTAAAAATTATGGGGAGATATCTAAGTCTAAGTCAGGGGTGATCTGGCCTGTGAGTGCTTAGATCTGGCCCACAGGGCTGCCCTGGGAACAGCAAAGGACCAGCCTGCGGTGCCTCTGCCAGCAAAAACGGAGCTCTGTTTTCACTGGCAGAGCGCTCAGGCCACCACAAGTGCCCCCAACTCGAGTGATGTTGAGCTGGCCACGCCCACCCTGGCCACACACACCTCCCCCCCTCCCAAGATCAAACACAACCCTGATGAGGCCCTCAATGAAATCGAGTTTGACACCATTGGTCTAAGTGCTATTGCTAGCGCTAAAAACCAGAAGCCTCCACAGGTAGCCACAATGATACCATCACAATGATAGCATCACAATGCACTTTTTCCTACTTGCTTTGTGATGTCACACCCAGATATGTAAGGGGTGAAGTTTGGGTCATGACATCATGAACCACATTTTGCTTCATTAATGCCTGTGGCTAAAGTTCTACATCTGATTTTATTCTTATTGTGAATTTATCAACAGCGTGACCAAAGCAGCAATTTGTCGTTGGATACGCTTGTCCAAAAGACAAAGCAAGAGCAATTTACCAGATGAAATGTATTAAACCAGAGAATCTGAATCCTAACCATCAAAGACAAATGTACAGATGCGCTGGAATACCAATGGGACAAAAGTAAAGCCATAGATTAGCATTTGACATCAGTACAAGTTGCCCATGCATTAAACCAGCTGTCTCCAATCTGATCCCCTTTAAATTGATTGGATCCAAATTTCCTCTAATCCTTAGCCATTAGGTTGACTGAGGATTATAAAAATCTTGAGAAGAACAGATTGAGGAAACGTATTTAAGAAAAGGAATGAACGGGGCAGGTCGAAGAAGAAGACGACAGGTTTTTGATTTTGTGAAACCCGATCAATAGCAAACATGTATGATTACAATGCTGGAAGCTTAGGTCAACAAATGATCTAGGTCCGTGATGGAGAACCTATGGCACGTGTGCCAGAGGTGGCACGCAGTGCCCTCTCTGTGGGCACGCGAGCCATCGCTCTAACTCAGCTCTGCTGTGCATGCGCACATGCCTCCTACCGGCCGGCTGGTCTTTGGGTCTCCGCAATACATGCGCATGGGTTGAGGCGCATGCGCGGGGCCATGCGTGCATTGCATTTTGGGGGTCCGGGCATACGCACACACATTCTCACGCACTCAGTCTGGAAAAGATTAGCCACCACTGATCTAGGTTAAGTCAATGCGAGCCAGAAACATCCAGCAAACTCACATCAAATTCTCTAGGTCCTAGAACTCAAGAACTTTGTCTAGTAATTCAAGGAGAAAGGTAACCAGCTGGTTTAGATATCAGCTGCTAAACCCGTTTGTCTCCTCCACTATTGAACCATGAAATATATAGCAGATGGTCTAAGAGACAAGAACAGTCACCTACACAACATTTGTGATAATATGATTCTAAAGCCAAAGCAGTGGTGGGCTGCAGCTGGTTCAGACCGGTTTGGGCGAACCGGTAGTTCCGAAGATCAGCTGGCCCCATCTACTCGCCCCTGCCCTATCCTGTCCTATATTTCCTTCTTTCTGGCTCAGCTGATTTGCGGGGCACAGCTGATTTCCGCGCCTCCACTGTTCTACTTACCGTGGCTGCCTTAGAAGGTAAGCAGCTGAGCTTCAAATTGCTGTATTTTGAACACTGCGCGCAAGTGTGTTAGGCGCATGCATGTGCAAAGCACCAAAACGGTTGTTAAACCGGTTGGAGCCCACCACTGAGCCAAAGTATCTCCCTTTCTTCTAACAAGTGAACCCATCTATACCTGAGAGAAGATACTGATGCGACGAAGACTAGGTGTGCACAAAGAATGCATAGACTGAAACTGAAGTAGAGACAAAGCCATGTTGATTGAAGGATTCATATCCCTCTCAACAATGGTCTAGTGAATGCAACCTTTACCTGCACTTTTACAAAATGTCTTTACTAGCCATATCTATTGCTCCCCAAAGTAGAGCAGGCTTTCTGTCTGCCATCAGAGAGCAAATTGCCACTCTGCAGTTGATTCTGCATGAAGCTGTCACTGACTAAGTCCAAGATACACTCACAACAGCAGGAGTTGTGAGTCCAGGAAGACCCCGAGAGTATCTACTGGGTCCATCTAGGGCAGTGCAATTCCATCCAGAACCAAAGATGCTAAACTCCAAGATATAGCAGAGCTGCCTACTCACAGCCACATGTGCTGTGTGTAAAAACCCTTCCTTCTATCAGCCCTGGATCTTGAGTTTCAGTGGATGATCTCCAGCTCCGACCTACCCTGTAAAAAGAATAAATTCTCTCATTATTTATGCATTCATTTACACACCACTATCTCCCCTTGGCTTCCTCTTTGCCAAACTATAGAGCTCCAACTGCTGTTCTTTTCCTTATGGAATAATCCCCTAATCATCTTTGTAGTGCCCTGAATTTTTTTAGCTCTATACTATCCTTTTTTAAAAATCTGTTTTTCAATTGTTTTCCTAATGATTCCAAGCCTGGAATTTGATTCTCTTACCACAGTTACACACTGGATTGATAGTTTCACTGAACCGTCCATTGTAATTGTAAGATTCCTTCCTAGCTGTTCATTCCCAGCTCAGATTCTATCTATAAGAATACCGCATAGGTGTAATTTGCATTTTTGTGCCAACACGTTTCACCTTGCATTATTAGGTTCCTCCGAACTACACTCATCCGGTTTCAAGAGATACCAAAAAGATACACTTGTTATCCTTTCCAACCCAATACAATAATGGAAAAGAAATATTTAAAGCTGGATCAGGCCAGAGGGTGCAGAGGGAAAAAATCCTAAACGATTCCCATGGACAAGGTATTTGGATAAAAGTTCAAATGTGCACAACTGATCCGTTTTATGCTCTTCCGCCCCAGTTCTATGATGCAAACTGAAATGTATGCAGGGCGCACATAGAGGAAGTTTTTGTTTACTGACTACCTTGTCCCAAAGGTGCTTTTTCTGGAGGCAACTGGACTTCCTTGTTTTTTCTTTGAAGACGTTTTGCTTCTCATCCAAGAAGCTTCTCCAGCTCTGACAGAATAGCGGGGAATGGAAGGATTTAGATTCCATGCAGACAGATGGTCATTTGCATCCTTTTAGAGGGTTGTTGAAGCACTTGGAGGTTTATCTGTGTCCTCAGGTTCATCTGAGTAGTGCTCCTGGTTCCTGTAGTCTGCAATTTTTTCTCTGGAAATCTATTCCTACTCTCATACCATTGACCTTGAAGTGTTTCAACCACCCTCTAAAAGGATGCAAATGACCAGCTGTCCGCAAGAAATATAAATCCTTCCATTCCCCACTATCCTGTAAGAGTTGAAGAAGCTTCTTAGATGAGAAGTGAAATGTCTTCAAAAGAAAAAACAAGAGAGTCCAGTTGGTTATCCCAAAAGCAGCTTTGGGATAACCATGACCTGGATAACTGAGAATCTCTACAGACTTTTACTGACTACCTTGTTTAGCAACCTGTTACAGCAGTGATGGAAAAGGATCTTTACAACCGAGTTTCACATTTATCATCTTCTCATGTCAGTAGAGCAAAGGAAAACTGAAGAATATAAGCACGCTTGCAGCTTCACTTAGCAACTGCTTCACTTAAAGTTGCCAATCCCAACTGTGGTTTCTAAATGAAGGCTATGTGTACATCCAAGGATATGGCCATTGCTGATAGAGCGGTTAAAAATAATACCAGAAGCTATTCTCTGTATTTATTTCACCTTCCTTAACCATTTGACATCAGCCAACAAATTTGTTGCATTGATAGTTAGATCAGGGAAAATTGGAAAATGCCCAGCCAGGCAAGGAGAAGTCAAGCAGGGAATTAGCCCTGAATTGCTGCACAGTCACAAGAGGTCCAGGATTAACCTCCACCCCACAAGCTCCATGGAACCCTTATCTGTTTGTTCCTAAGGGAAGGCAAGCAGTCTGGGGAGATTCCTGCATTATAGGCAGAATACAATGAAGTAGTTAGCTTGAACTCTATATATGTGGATCTGGTCACTTGAGTCTGACAGGTGAAAAGCAATGGGAAAACCTTTTCTCTATCTGATACCCTGCTGCCAATCAGATAATATAAAACATCAAGATAGCCTAATAGCCATAATAAGGAGCAGGGAAGCTTTCTTCATGCAAAACTCTATTGAGTGGGAAACTTTCAGCTTAAATCAAAACAATTTGGGTACATTAAGTTTGAATGCAACAGGAAAAAAAGAGAATTAAAATAATGCCAGCTCTAGAGAAAGACTAAAAAGATATTAATTTACTTTATATGCCTAGTCTTGTATTTATAAAAGTTCTATTTTAGTGAACAAACCCATGGACATACTAGTTTGATTAAGCACACACAACTGCCTGGCTCCTTAGTGAATAGAGGCAACTGTGGGCAAGTGTTAAAAATGAAGACGGGTCCAAGAATGGCAGAAAGATAATATGCTCAGAACTTATGACTCCAGAAGACAAATGGAAAACAGATCAGAGGCTCTGAGGCAAAAGCAGTAAGCCATGGAAATTAAGGGAAAGGAAGGGCTCCTTCGGCATTAAGTGGAAATGGATAAGAATCTTTATACAAAGAAAAAATAAACAATGACATTAATCTTTTAGAAAACTCTCCCCAAAGGAAAATATTCAAGGCCACACAATACTTCTGAAAAGGTCACCACATTTCTTAAAAAAACACTTCTTTAGCCAACTTTGGGAAAGAAACAAAGAATAAAGAGGGAGCAAAAAGAAAAAGAGGTCTCGCCCTCTTAACTATTAAGTTATTATCCAATTTAAAAGTCTGGGTGAAGCAGAGGCTGCCTTAACATGACATTTTCACCTATCACTATCATAGCCGTGTTTGGATACACCAAACACAATTTTTTGGGGGTTTGAACAATACATATGGACCCTCTAGAATAGCGTTTCCATGTAAACTAAAATGTGGTTGGATAATTTGTGATTTAGTGTGTTGTACAAACAAAAGCACAGATTAAACATGTACGCTGGGTTCACGCAACACAACTAGACTGCATGTGGTTCAGCTGTATTCTGTGAGCATAGCAAAGGTCCTACCCCTAACACAAGCACTGAGTTGTGGGTGGGGGGTGGAGTCAGAGACAACAGAGTTGGGGCAGCAACTAAACCTACAGGAAGGTCGACTAAGAGCCATCAGGGAGAGGCAGGGAAGTAAGAGCTTCCCTTGGCCCAACCTTATATTATGGGTGCCAATAGCATCCATAATGCACTTCTTCTGTGCCACTCAGGGTGTTTTCCCAATTCAAAGCAAGACAGAAATTTCTATGCTGGCAACTCTCATGATCCCAATTGCCAGGTACAAAATTGACCCCATGCCCTTCCTTTCATTCTCTGCGGCATCTTTTGGTCAACATTTTCTACTCTTGAGTTACTCCAGGCAGAGATCCGTCTCCTCCTTTCATGCCCACCCCTCTTATATTACTCCATCCAGCCTATTCGACACATTTGTGTAAAACGTGTACAATGCTTCTTATGCATTTGTATAGAACGTATTATTCTATACCTCCCTCTCCCATCTCATCCGAGCATCCATAACCCCCCAATCCCAATTTTAGGTAGGAATTTCTCAACTGCACCTAAAACAAGGTGCTTTGATGCCAGCTGATCTCTAGTCTAGTGCAAAGCCAAGGAGCCCTTTCACTTTCTCCATTCCTGGTGCACATTTAGCGTTGGGAAAAGAAGGGAGGAGATTTGCAAAGCAGGCTGAGGAAAACAGTGTCCCGTCGGGTCCCCCAACCATGTGCAGAGTGCACCTCCCTTGAGAAAACCCAAGGATGGAGAAGTTCGCGCCTGATTTGTAAAGTCGGTGTCCAAGGGAAACTTCCCTGCTTTCTCTGCAAACATTCCAAAAATCAACTGTTAGGAACGAAGTTGGCAAGGCTCCAAAATCTTCTCTACGCCCGACACATGTCAGCTACCTCCTGGGGGGGGGGGGGGGGGGGGGGTCTTGAAGAGAAGTCCCTCAAAATCAAAAGACTTGAAAGAGCCTGGTGGCGCAGTGGACTAAGTGCTGTTAAAAGTAGCACTTAAGTTTCCAGCAGCCTGCAATTACTGCAAGTTCAAATCCCACCAGGCTCAAGGTTGACTCAGCCTTCCATCCTTTCTAAGGGAGGTAAAATGAGGACCCAGATTGTGGGGGCAATAAACTGACTTCGTATAAATATACAAAAATACGAAGGCTATTGCTTAACGCCTTGTAAGCCGCCCTGAGTCTCCGGAGAAGGGAGGCATATAAATCAAATTTAAAAAAAAAAAGTTGGGAGGCGGCAGGGTCTCTTTATCCACGAAGTACTTCCCAGTCTAGTAGTTAAGACAACCTTCTAAGAAATCGGGACCCAAACACGTTGGCCACTTTCGTTATTAAACCGAGCGATCATCAACCCCCAGGAGGGATTGTCCCGGAGCAGATACTCGGGTTAGTAGCGTCTGACTATACCCTGCATTGCAAGGGATGGGAGGGTGTTATATAAGACTCGGCTCCGGGTGGGCGATTGAGGCATTATAAAGGCAGGCGAGCGAGGTAGCCGCGCGGGAGTCCCGCGTCTTGCAAAGAGCGCAGCCCTTCCTTCCTTCCTTCCCCACGAGCCGCGCGCGGCGCGCGGTGCGCGGCTTACCTGAAGGTGAGGATGCAGAGCGGGCGGTAAGACTTGTGGCTGGTGTTCTCGCCCATGCCTTTGCCCCAGAAGTCGTTGGTGAAGGCGGCCAGCGGCGAAGCTCCCGGTCGCACGTCCGGGTTGTTGACAATCGCCCACACGTCGTCGTGCACGAACTCGCCCTGCAGCGAGTTCCAATAGCAGAGAGCGGCCAAAAGCGCGGCACTCGCCGCAGCCCCGCAGCGCCCGGGCCGGCTAAACCGAGCTAACCACCGAGGCTGTGGCAGCGGCGTTCGGCTGCTCCGGTTCCCGCAAGCCGACCCCATCCCGCGGAGGCGGCCCGGCTAACTGCCTTGCTCCGCGCAGCTTTCCCCGAGCTCATCTTCGCCCCGCGCCTGCATAGCCCCGGAAAGGCAGGCGAGTCAACCGCTCCCGCCGCCGCTCGCTCGAGCTCTGCCGCTGCTCCGCCTGGCCGGCTGCAAATAAACAGCGGCCGCCTCAACGCCCCCCCCCTCCCCTCCCCGTCGCCGCTCCGTCCCTCTCCCCTCCCTCCTACCGTAGCGCGCATGCTCCGCGCGGCACGCGAGCCGGCCCTCCCCTGCTTGGAAGCTGGACCTGGGACGGGAGGGGTGGGGTGGGGTGGCCGGCGCTCTCCACACGCCTCCCCCAAAAGTTCAAACCCGCTGCTTTCCCCCTTGTCGGACCGATGCTCTCTCCCTCCGGGGTCGGAATTCAGACGCGACGCTCCCTGCCAGGAAATAGAAATCCCAATCCAGGCGGTCAGCGTTGTTTTTCTAAACCAAAGAATCCGGTTTTGCATCCAGGGTTGGTCACCAGGTTACCCCCCCCAAAAAAGATTTTATTTTATTTATTTTATTTTTATTTATTTATTTTGTCAAGCTTATATAAGATAACAGATAAAAGCAGAAACGTAATTTGTTTGGGGAAAGTTTGGGGGGTTTGGGGAAGAAACTACAGAGTCAGGTAGTGAGACGTTGGGGAAAGTGCAGAGAAGAGCAACTAAGATGTTTAAAGCCCCGGAGACTAAAACATATTGGAAGAACGGTTGCAGGAATTGGGTATGGCCAGTCTGGAGAAAAGAAGGACTAGGGGTGGCCTGATAGCAGTCTTCCAGTATTTGAGGGGATCAAATTATTTTTCCAAAGCACCAGAGGGCAGACAAGAAATAATGGATGAGATAATCCATAATCAAGGAGAGAAGCAGGGGTTCTATTCAGCAGGTTCTGAAGAACCGGAAATTCTGAGTAGTTCAGAAAATAGAGTAGAGTAGAGTAGAGTAGAATAGAATGTGGAGTGGAGTGGAGTGGAGTGGAGTGGAATGGAATGGAATGGAATGGAATTTTTTATTGGCCAAGTGTGATCAGACACACAAGGAATTTGTCTTTGGTGCATATGGTCTTAGTGTACATAAATAAACAAGATACATTCGTCAAGAATCAAGATACAACACTTAATGATAGTCATAGGGTAAAAATAAGCAATCAGGAAACAATATCAATATAAATTGTAAGGATACAAGCAACAAAGTTACAGTGATACAGTCATAAGTGGAAGGAGATGAGTGATGGGAACGATGAGAACATGAATAGTAGTGCAGACTTAGTGAATAGTTTGATAGTGTTGAGGGAATTATTTGTTTAGCAGAGTGATGGCGTTCGGGAAAAAACTGTCTTTGTGTCTAGTTGTTCTGGTGTGCAGTGCTCTATAGTGTCATTTTGAGGGTAGGAGTTGAAACAGTTTATGTCCAGGATGTGAGGGGTCTGAAAATATTTTCACAACCCTCTTTTTGACTCGTGCAGTATACAGGTCCTCAATGGAAGGCATGTTGGTAGTAATTGTTTTTTCTGCAGTTCTAATTATCCTCTGAAGTCTGTGTCTGTCTGGTTGGGTTGCAGAACCAAATACCACCTCTGGCTGGCCCCAGAGTGGGGTGGGAATGGAGATTTTGCAATATCCTTCCCCCAGGCGTGGGGTGGGAATGGAGATTTTGCAATATCCTTCCCCTGCCATGCCCACCAAGCCACACCACGCCCACCAAGCCACGCCCACAAAACTGGTAGTAAAAACAATTGAATTCCACCACTGGAGAGAAGCTGCCTGGAATTAAAGTGAAACTTCCTAATAGGACAATTAACCAGTGGAACAGAAGTTGTAGATACTTCTTCACTGGAGATCTTTAAGACTGGGCAGTCATTTGTCTGAAATGGTATAGGGCTGGACTAGAGCAGGGGGTTGTACTACTCACCAACTGGTAATCGATGGACCATTGGTGGTCTGTGAGAAAATTTTGATGGTCCGTAGAAAAATTATTTGCATTTTTTGTACGGCACTAAATACTATTTATTTTTTTAAAAAAATCATGTTAGTGGTCCACGGGATTTAAAATTATGAATTTAGTGGTCCTTGAGGTCCAAAAGGTTGGTGACCCCTGGAAGACCTGTAAGGTCCTTCTAGCTCTATTCTGATTGATTGAATGAACCATTCCAGAAAGTCTAAAATGCTCATTCCTGAAATGTTTGGGTTGACGTTATTCTTTTTCTTTTCCTCTGGAGGAGAAAGAGAAGCGATCCAATTCTGTTGATTAACTATTCCTAATCCTTAGAAGGGCCACTTTGACCACCAACCTAAAGTAGAGGAGCAAGTAATGTGCTGGTTAGGAATTGCCACGGACCTGATGGCACTTAAGCCATCAGTGCTATTACTGTCACTGTGGTTGTTGATGATGGTACTTCCTAAAGACATTCCATTTTTCAGCTTTTAAAAGCAAGTCCCAGATGTGCTGCCAGATGTATTGGACCCCATCCTACCACCTCCATGGTAAGCAAATTAAGTAACTACATAGGAAAGCTACATTAAGCTGTAAAATAAAATGGCAGGGTGTCCTTAAACAAGCCATATTAAAAGGTCTGAGGTAGTGTTGCTCAACTTCGACATGCTGGGGAATTCTTCGAATTGAAGTCCACACATCTTAAAGTTGCTCAGATGGAGAAAACGTTGGTCTACGGGGAAGGATTGGGCAAAGTCAATGCCAAATAACAGCTAGAACGCTTTCCATCTCACTCCAGCCTTGCAACTTGATTGAAATGGCTCTACATCATCTGTTTCTTCAAGAGCGCTGGAAGTCACTCAACCATTAATGATTGACCGTTTCATCCTAAATACTATGTTCTGGAAGCCACAATTTTTTAAAAAAGATTTTTTTTTAATAAATAATGTACGAACGTGAACATATCCAATATTTCTTCCTCCTATTTTCCCCACAATGACCACCCTGTGAGGTGGGTTGGGGCTGAGGGGGAGTGACTGACCCTGAATAGTTTTCATTCCTAAGGCAGGACTAGAACTCACAGGTTCCTGGTTTCTATGCTGGTACTTTTAACTACTAGAGCAAACTGGTTCTTTTCAGGATTTATTTCTGAAACTTTCCAAACCACTACCTGGAATGGCATAATATCCAGAATTCTCTGCACTGTGGAAGAATGTAAGCCTTCCGAATATTTTAAAAAAAAATGTTTCGCAAACCTGTTAAGATTTAGATGACTCTGAGCATGCTGCACATCCAGAAGGCTGTAAAATCTGGCTTTTCTCACAACTATAGGGCCAAGTTGTTGGTAGAGCCTCATGTAGGTAAGTTTGAGACCCAAATTAATGTATGAGGTGGCTTGGCTATTGGTCTTTGCATTTGTTATTGTTTGTGTTTTTACTTGTGTTTATGTTGTTCTTTTTATCATTTTCTATTGTGAACCATTCTGGACTATTTGCTTAACACAGATAGCTGTATTATTTTCCCAAAAATGGGTCACAGGCAGGGGTGGGTTCTAACCAGCTTTACTACCGGTTCTCTTTGTGCGCGTGCCTTGCGCGCAATCGCCCTGCGCATGCTCACTTTGCTCGCCTGCGTGCCAAACTTGTGCTTTGCACAAGCGCATTGCAAATCTGCCGAGCTGATGTGCGGCAATCCGCTCAGCCGCACCTCTCAGCTGGGCGAAAAAAGAAGAAATATAAGGTCGGCATAAAGCTGGGGCGGTTGGGAGGGCCCAGCTCCCGAAGACAGAGAACCGGTTCGGTGACATCATATCGTCACCGCTACCAGCTCTCGCGAACCGGGAGCAACCCACCACTGGTCACAGGTAATCCTCAATTTACAACCGGTTGCTTAGCAACTGTTCAAAGTTACAACAGACCTCCCTTACTTATGACCAAGTTCCAAAGTTCCAGCAACCCCTGCCAGGTGGTTTACTTAATAATAATGAAAGTCATTTTAGCTGTGTTTGTTTAACACCTACCACCCAAAAAATCAGATTGGTTATGTAAGTGACATGCAGGGGTGGACTTCAAAAATTTCAGCAAGGGGTCCTCTGCCTGGGTGCTGGGTGGGCGTGGCCATGGTGGGCGTGGCCTAGTCAGCCTCTGCACCGTGGCGGGGGAGGGCATTTTTGCCCTCCCCAGGCTCTGGAGGCTTTCTTTGAGCCTCCAGGAGGGTGAAAACGGCCTCCCCAGGTTCTGGAGGCCAGAAACGGGCCTGTTTCCAGCTTTCCTGAACTTCCGGTAAGCCTGTTTTTCACCCTCCCCGAACCTCCGTGCACGCCCTGCACCTACTTGCATCTAAAACGGGCTGCGTGGGGACTCCTGAGAAGGGTGGGGCCAGCCAGGAATGGGATTTGGGGGTTCTCCAAACTGCACAGAATCTTAGCTAGAGGTTCTCCCGAACCCCCATCAGCCCATCCCTGGTGACATGATTTATGACTGTCATGACTTACAGCTGTGATGGGCAGACTCCATTACTGATTACTACCTGTAAAATATTGACTGAATGTCCATGTGGTTTGTTTAGAAATGACCTTTTGTATTCGCACAAGACAATGGCCAATAAACCCACATTTTAAAAATCCATGGTGGCTGGCTTCACCCTGGAATAAGGTCTCCAGTGGAAGCCTTGTTATTTCTGAGGGAATGTAAAATGGAGGTAATTTCTCCAAATGCAAATTTGGTGCTCCATGGACACTCATTAAAGAAAGTGAGCCATTTTTTATCCTTTTTATTTATAACGCAAGGCTGGGCTGTACACAAATACACCAGTGTTCCAATTGCAGAATGGAATGAACAAGGAATTGGAAAGGTCATCCATGGTTTATCATGGCTAGTTATAGTGGGAGCGCACACGGTAATAAGCCATGCTGTGAAAGCGTTAACGTTCCCCTGCGCTAGCCCAAGAACCTCCAGTAGGATTAAATGAATTCAGTCTCCCAAGCGGATTTCATTGAGTTAGCTTATAAAACTATTATTATAGATCTGTTGAAAATGAATGAGTCTGTACAGCTGGAATGAAGGTTTAAAAATAAATGTGTGATCATTCACGTAAAAACAAAACAAACACAGAGGGGAAAAGAGGTGCAGGAGAACCAATTGGGGAATGAGTTATATCCAGCTTGGGTGAGCCAATGTCACAGCAGAATAAAATAGTGCAGGCACTGCCTATGTTTCTTCGCTAAAAGTTGACAGAAGGCTTTTATAAAAGAAGCTGGACTGATAACTCCTAGTGTTTAGATTTAGTAAGTGGCAAAGGTTCGCCATGCAAGTAATCAGCTCTGTTCACCTCCTCAAGCTATAAAATTTGAAAGTCCCCCAACAAAATCACATTAGATGGTACTCCGGGCCCTTCTGCTAATCCAATAACTCTGAAGTTACCCTCAAAGGGCTTTGCAAGCCCATTGTTGCTGATTTATTTCTATGACATGGTTATTCATGGTTAACTGAACCATGGTTTGCTTACTTCAATGTTTTGGATTTGTGTGATGCCACTGGGTGGAGAACCAGTTTGGTCTAGTGGTTATTATTATTATTATTATTATTATTATTATTAATTTAATTTGTATACCGCCCTTCTCCCAAATGGGACTCAGGGTGGTGAACAGCCAAACTTAAAAATACATACAAATACAAAAGTTAAGGTAATTAAAAATACATTAAATCAATCGGCCTCCCAATTTAAAACCCCAATCATTATAAAATTTAAAAATCCCATTAAAAACTATAAATCCCATTAAAAACTATTTAGGCTAGGCCATCTTGATGGAATAAATATGTCTTCAGAGCCTTACGGAAGGTCCGGAGGTCCGGGATCAGTCGTATTCCAGGAGGTAGTTCATTCCACAGGGCGGGTGCCCCCACTGAGAAGGCTCTCCCCCTAGGGGCCGCCAGCCGACATTGCTTGACCGACAGCACCCTGAGGAGGCCCTCTCTGTGAGAGCGTATTGGCCAGTGGGAGGTTATCAGTAGCAGCAGGTGGTCTCGTAGATACCCTGGCCCTAAGCCATGGAGCGCTTTGAAGGTGAGAACCAATACCTTGAAGCGCACCCGGAAGACCAACAGGAGCCAATGCAGCTCACACAGGAGGGGTGTTACATGGGAGCGCCGCGTCGCTCCCATAATCACCCGCGTGGCCGCATTCTGAACCAGTTGGAGCCTCCAGGTGCTCCCCAAGGGGAGCCCCATGTAGAGAGTGTTGCAGTAGTCCAGGTTAAAACATCAACCTAGAAAAGAAGACATCGTGAGTTCAAATCATGCCTTGGCTATGAAAGCCAGCTAGGTGACTTTGGCCCAATCACTCTCTCTCTCTCTCTCTCAGCCCAAGCCACCTCACAGGGTTGTCGTTACGGGGAATATAGAAGGAGGAAGGTGTGTTGGATACAGTATGTTCACTGCCTTGAGTTATTTGTAAAAATTTTTAAAAGTGATATAAATAAATAAAGTGAATCATAAGCTAATCTCTCCCAACTAGGCTCAGATTTGACTGTCTGATCTACGTGGTCCAGTGTTTGTGCTACTCAGTCATTCAGTAGACCATTCAAAGGTCTCCCACAGCATTTCTCAAACATGGCAATTTTAAGATGTGTGGACTTCAACACCCAGAATTCTCCATTCAGCATAGACGTTGTAATCCACATATCTTAAAAGTTGCCAAGTTTCAGAAACGCTGGTCTACTGCAATCCTATATGCATTTTCTGCTTTTGGGAGAAAAGCATGCAAACTTTGTAACTTTCTCAAGTTATGGAACAGTAGTTGCTTCCTCCTTATTTGTAGTAAAAGACAGTGCAAGCAGTTTAGATTGTTGACTGATTGGCCCTTGCAACAATATCAAAGCCACCTCTGTCCTATCACCCTCTTCTAGTTGTATGGTACTAATTGGATAGCCCTCTGGGATACATGAACCTTTGCTCTTATCAAATAAATGTATTTGAATTGCAAACTGCATCATACTGTAATATGCAAACTCAGACAGGAGTTAATATGGGAATGATTTATCCCCCAATAGATGAAAAAGGCGTGCCTGCTTCTCAACAAGATACCTTCTGGCAGATCAAGGTGTCCATTACTGATCCTTCATTAGAACCAACTAACCTCATTTTCAGGTACTTCTGAGGGATAGTTGTCTACAGTAATTCAATCATACCTCTTACTCCCTTAAAAAGAAAATTGAAGATATGCTAAGTGTTTTATGACCTAAGGACAATACTGTAGCTTAGCTTCCCACTGGCACTGTCAAGAATATTTTCTGCAATCTCTTTCTCACGGTGATTGGTAGGAAGCAGCTGTTCAAAACTATCCACAGATAGAGTGGAGAAGAAGCCCTGGTTGATCATTTTGTTTGTTTGTTTGCTCTGCACCTGTAGGTGATAACAATAGCAATTGAAGTTGTATGCAATATTGTCTGTTTGGCCATTGCCAGCTAAATATGGGAGTCTCGGCACTAACCTCTGTCCTGGGACTTGGCAATCAACTTACAACTCACTCACTTCCTGAAGAGCAACAAAGATGATTAGGAGACTGGAGACTAAAACATGAGAAGAATGGTTGCAGGAATTGGGCATGTCTAGTACAATGAAAAGAAGGACTAGGGGTGACACGATAGCAGTGTTCCAATATTTGAGGGGCTGCCACAAAGAAGAGGGAGCCAACCTATTCTCCAAAGCATCTAAAGGCAGGACACAAGCAATGGATGAAAACTAATCAAGGAGAGAAGCAACCTAGAATTAAGGAGAAATGTCATGACGGTTAAAACAATTAACCACTGGAATGGCTTGCCTCCAGAGTCCAGAAGCTTTGGGTGCTCCATCACTGGAGGTTTTTTTAACTAGAGATTGGACAACCATTTGCCTGAAATGGTATAGGGTTTGGTATAGGGCTGTGATGGCGAACCTGCCACGGGTACCACAGGTGGCACGCGGAGCCATATCTGAGAGCACACGAGCGTTGCCCTAGGTCAGCTTCTGCACACATGTGCCTGCCGGCCAGCAGATTTTCGGCCCTTCCGGACCCACCGGAAGTTGGGAAATGGGCCTCCAGGGGGGTTGAGGAAGGCCGTTTTTGCCCTCCCCAGGCACCTAGAAAGCCTCTGGAGCCTGGAGAGAGTGAAAAACGGACCCACTGTGCCATCACGTGCCAAAAGCAGAGGGAGCACGGGGGGAGCACGCGCATGTACGTAGGAGGGCGGGGCACGGGTGGGCATTGAATTATGGGTGTGGGCACACACATGCACGATCCCCCTGCTCTCCCCCCGCTTTTGGCACGTGATAGCAAAAAGGTTAGCCATCACTGGTATAGGGGGTTGGGCTACAAGAACTCCAAGATCCCTTCCAGCTCTTTTATTCTGTTATTCTGCTTTTGTTCAGCTGGCATTATTTAGAAGAGTAATGAATGCCTTTTTAAAGACATGGTTCACACATTGCCTTGCCTTCTTTAACTTGGTTTATTTGAAGAAATCACAACTATTTGAGTTCACACATCATGCCAAGCTGCTAACTGTGGCTTAGAAACTGCATCACACTAAACCATAAAGGAAACAAGTCATATTGTAGCTTGGTGCAATGTCTAAACCATTCTAATGCATCTGACTTACAGGGATCAGTCTCAGAAACAGGTTTACTTTTTATTTGAGGGTGGGGGGGGAACCATTTTCTTCTAAGTCATTTATCCCTAAGTGGGAAATGTTATTTGCCAGGAATGTAGTAACGGAGACAGACAACGAATGGGGAGCTTTGAATATTTTGGGGTCTAAATATTGAGAGTTGGAAAGCTGTGGTTCAGTTTCATTTTACTACCTTGCTATTTGGAGCATTATTTGTTCAGGTGAAGATTTAGCCTTCAGGGGTATTGCAGGAATCTGTCTTCAAAGCAGAGCAAAATAAGGCAAATATCAGCCATTTTAGACCAGGAAAGGTGTTACCAGTTAGAAGAGATGGGGAAATAATTTTCACACAACTGCTACTTTATCACTTTGTCTGACATCTACACAGACATAATGAGACAACTAGATCACACGGAGTCCTCTGGTGCTGACACAAACCCCACAACTACGTTGCAGAGAAGGAGAGGGAAGAAAATGAGGGTATTGCATTTTAACATCTCATCTGGCTCTGACGTCACTTGATATATTTGCATCTCTTTCCACTAACTAAATGTGCTGTTTGCAGTTTACACTCAGCATCGCAAGAGGCCATTGGAAGGACTCCTTGGGGAAGCTGAGTCATGCCATTTGGTAAAGATCCCTTGAGAAAATCATCACAAGACTCATGATGTAGATACTTCTTTTTTCCATGTCTCTTGAAGGGAGAAGAAAATCACAGCGTTCACTGAGCTGGAAATGGATTTCCTCCACACTGCACAAATCAGACAGGAAAAAACATGTAAGCAAGAAAATTACTTTTCATTCTTGTGTCACTCGATGTGTATTGCATCTCCCAAAAAAGTAATTAAACTTTCTGTTCTGCCAAAATGTCTAAATAATTGTATTTGTGTGTGTGTTGGTGTACCTTCGAATTAGTCAATTGTCTGGACTGATTTCTGCAGTTTTCTTGGCAAGATTTCAGAAGTGATTTACCATTGCTTCCTTCCTAGGGCTGAGAGAAAGGGGCTGGCACAAGGTCACCCAGCTGGCTCTGTACCCAAGGAGGGACTAAAATTCACGGTCTCCCAGTTTTTAGTCCAGTGCCTTAACCAGTACACCAAACTGGTTCTCATAGATATGGATTACAAGCACTGAAGCAAAGGTTCCCAAACTTTTCTATGCCCTACACTCCTAGGAAATGTTCAATTAATGGTCACACTCTATGCAAAAGTAACTGTGACTCGTGAGTCCCAGAGTTGGGAATATCCGCAATAAAGAATTATATTTGATTGGAAATATTACAAAACCCCACCCAGATTTGCTGGAAAGCAGACATTGAAGAATGTAATGATTTTGATTCATCGCACAGTCAGCCAAATATTTAGACTGGATTTGGCATTTTTATCTACCTCTCGAGTGCTTCCCAAGGACCTGGGATAGCCAGATGTTGATGTTTGATAGTGTTAAGAGATATTGTTGCAGAATGTAAGCTGTTTGCAGTAAATCTGCCTTTTACCATTGCAGGATGGTGATTTTGTCAAAGCCAAATGATTTGGGATTTTATACTAGCCCTGATTTTACCCTTTCTCTTATAATGGTGGGCTTGCCTCTCTGTCTACATGTTTGCATGCTTTCTGTGGATAATAAAAAGTACAACTGTGTACATATACACATTTATGCATGTCTTATTGGTGTCAGGGTTCCGACGGATGCCCTAATTAAATCGTGAGTCTCGAGCCAAACTTCAAAAGAAATCCAGTTATTTATTAGGAGCTTCATGTCAGCACCTTACCAAATAAAGCCAGTTCTGACCCTATGTAATTTACGCTCCAGTTATGACCCTGTTTCCCCTTCCCCCCAGGTAATCGATCACATTCACCAGTGGAGCAATTTCGCAGGTTGTAGAGGTCACTCCAGCTGCTGTAGGTAACCCTGGGATACAGCCTTGAGGTAGATAAGCATGGAATGTGCATCTGTCTTTGGCTGCTGTGCCATTTCGCTGGTTTCCTATCCCCCCCAGCCTATGGCAACTCGAGAGCAGGCCAGAGATGCTTTGCGAGTTGACAGTTGGTCTTTTCGATATTATAAAATTTCTTTGTTGGTTTGTGGGATAAAATGGAATTCAGCTTAATATGCCACATTCCAAAACGTGTGTCCTTATTGTTAGCCCATTAAGGATTGCATTGTTAATGTTAAATTGATTTTAATTGATTACGTTTTGTCAATTTTGACAACTGGGGTTTTTAAAATATTATTTCTGGCAGAAATATTTTTTTTAATTTGGGATTTTTTTTCCTTCCTGGGGGCACCTTTTTTCATACAATTTGCCTGATGACTGAAAACAAAATTATAAATGTTAATAATCCTAAAGGCTCAGTCTCCTACATATTTTCCCAGATCGCCCTCTTCCTTCCCACAGTCCCCATTCTTGAGAATTTCTATAAACTTCATTAAAATGCTAGACGGACTGCTTTAGAAGGAAGAAACATGAATAAATCCATATGTGCATTTAATCAAAAGTCTGTGCCAATTGATGTTGCTGGGGGAAACCTAAGGCATCTCCTGTACCACTGGCAGCAGACCATTGGTTGGTATGGCACAAGCATGGAATGAGCTTAAAACAGGGCCATGCAAATGCTTAGGACAGATGTGTGTTTACTTAGTTGATTTTTAGAGAAGAAGAAAAAAACAATATAGCTGATTGAGCCACATTCTCAAGGGAATCTTAATTTGGTAGTATAAAATTATCCAACTTTGACCCAGAGGTTCCTTTCAAAAGATAGTTATATTGTGCAGTCATCCTAACTTCTTGGATAAAAATTAAGACAGACATGTAATTTAGATTTCTCTCTCATAGCCTACATTTCTTTGTTTTCTAATGGAAGTATTTGCAATTGTTTTTGACCAGAGTCATTTTGGATAGTGAGATGGGTGGGTGGGAGGGTGGGTGGGTGGACGGATGTATGGATAGATAGATAGATAGATAGATAGATAGATAGATAGATAGATAGATAGATAGATAAATAATAAGCAAGTAAAGAAACAAACTCAGACAAGTAATTTTGATATGGTGTTTAAATGACTTTTCCTCCCATTTAGAACACTCTTACGTTTTCTCATATATCTTATTCGTTTAAAAAAAACCCAGAAATATTTATTAAGGAGTGGAAAACAGATTAATTGAGTGCTCTCTTTTGAAATGTATGGCTAAGGGCAGTGGTGGGATTCAGCCAGTTTGCACCACTTCGGGAGAACCGGTTGTTAACTTTCTGAGCAGTTTGGCAAACTGGTTGTTGGAAAAAATCATTAGGGCAGAGAACCGGTTATTAAATTACTTGAATCCCATCACTGGCTAAGGGTATCCTGATTAGGGCTTTGGAAAACAAACACTATCACTAGGGATAACATAAAGAACAGCTTGCATATATGGTAATAGACGAGCGAGAAATTTAAATAGAGCCTTGGTAGTACAGTGGTCTAAAGCACCCTGTTATTAACACCAGCTGCTTGCAATTATTGCAGGTTCGAATTTCACCAGGCTCAAGGTTGACTCAGCCTTCCATCCTTTCTAAGTAGGTAAATTGAGGACCCAGTTTGTGGGGGCAATAAGCTGACTTTGTATAAATATACAAAAGTATGAAGGCTATCGCTTAGCGCATTGTAAGCCGCCCTGAATCTCTGGAGAAGGGCGGCATAGAAATCAAATTAAAAAAAAAATCAGGTGCAGGTTGCCCATAGCTGTTACAATCAGGTACTCTGAAAAATTCATTTCATGCCTTCATGAAATGACACAGCAACTGTTTTGTCTGATTCATTACATGTCTGTCTTAATTTTTGTCCAAGAAGCTCAAAAGCAGCGTTCATGAGTCTCTTCTCCTTGTTATCCTTGTGAAATAGGTTAGAATAAGGATAATCAGTTGCCCAAGCAACCGGTGAGCTTTCTGGCTTGAGTATATTTGTTGCTGGATATCCTCAATTTGCCATGGCAGATGACAACTGCTAGTTGACCATGGCTGAGCTCAAAAGCTAAGTAGAATCAGTCCTGGTTAGTATTTGGATGGGAGACCCCTTGGGTGTACCAGAATTATTAATTATAGTGGGAAGTAGGGGGTGGAAAAACCTCTGATAAGAAGGCAAGCCCAAGCCATTTCTGTTCTGTTGCTAAGATAACTGCAGAGACAGACCTGCTCGTGATATCACCAACATCTGAATTAGAGGAGAGTTTATTTTTATTGTTTTCAGTTCAGTTCAAAACAAGAAATTCATGATGAGTTGCTAACCAGAGATGGGCAGGATCCAGATTCCAATGCCGTTTGATTGGGCAGTTTGCCAAGTGACTTTGGGCCAGATGGCATCATTCAGCTCAACCAATGGTGGGATTCAAAAAAATTTTACTACCAGTTCTGTGGGCATGGCTTGGTGGGCGTGGTGTGGTTTGGTGGGCATGGCTTGATGGGCGTGGCAAGGGAAGGATACTGTAAAATCTCCATTCCCTCCCCACTCCAGGGGAAGGTTACTGCAAAATCCCTATTTCTTCCTGATCAGCTGGACTCGGGAGGCAGAGAATAGATGGGGGCAGGGCCAATCAGAGGTGGTATTTATCGGTTCTCCAAACTACTCAAAATTTCCGCTACCAGTTCTCCAGAACTGGTCAGAACCTGCTGAAACCCATCTCTGAGCTCAACCATCCTTATCGAGCAGGGCTGTCAAACTCGTGGCATCACATTGTCATCTGACGTATTGCAGCTTCCTCTTCACTAAACCAGGGTGGATGTGGCCAGTGTGTGAAGCATTCGGCCCTCAGGCCCCAAGTTTGACACCCCTGTTATAGAGTTACAGCATTGAGGGCAAAATGAGAAAAGATACTCCCTCACTCACATATGCAGTGCGCCGAGCTCTTAGAAAAATGGTTGATGTTTACATAGAAATATGTGCCCTGGTTTCTTCAATATTTTTATTTATTCTTCTATACATTGGTTAAATGCATCATTTGGTTTTTCCTCATTTTCCAGGTCAGTGCTACCTTTCTGAATTTGAAAGGTCATGGAAAAGTATCTGGTCATCAGATAATTCCGTATTGCTTTGAAAATAGTGTAAATCAGAGGTGGTATTCAGTAGGTTCTGACCAGTTCTGGAGAACCGGTAGCGGATATTTTGAGTAGTTCAGAAAACCGGTAAATACCACCTCTGACTGGCCCCAGAGTGGGGTGGGAATGGAGATTTTGCAATATCCTTCCCCTAGGAGTGGGAAGGGATTTTGCAGTATCCTTCCCCTGGAATAGGGTGGGAATGGAGATTTTACAGTATCCTTCCCCTGCCACGCCCACCAAGCCACACCCACAGAACTGGTAGTAAAAAAAATTGAATTCCACCACTGCTATATTACCTTTGAAGCAGTCGTCTAAAAAGTAGCCCATAGTTAATTCAGTTTGTTAAATGTGCGTTCTTATTCCTTCCTTTTTTTCTACTTGTTCTCATGAAGAACAGGAGACAGAGTGGTAGATTTCTAAAGGGCAGACAGAATGGAAGTCTGCCCAATAATAAATCAAAGAGAAGAATCATGGTACTTAGGAATTCAAGGCAAATATATGCTATCTGGTCCCTTCACCCAATGAAGTATGCAGTCTGGCAGAAGCAAGCATCAGGGATACAACAGATCAATTTTCAAGACTTTCCGTGATTACCATCAACTTCCCTTTCTTTCTTCTTCTATATGGGAACAAATTATAATTCAGCTGATACATAGAGCCTTATCCACATTTTTGATAATCTAGAAACAAAACTTAAGGTCCAGGTTGTAGGTACCGTATTTTTTGGAGTATAAGACGCACTTTTTCCCCCCAAAAAAGAGGGTGAAAATCTGGGTGCGTCTTATATTCCGAATGTAGCCCCATCCAGCTTCACAAACGGAAGTTTCAGAGGCTGAAAAAAGCATCAAAAACGAAGCTTCAGAAAAGAAACCCCCAAACAGAGCTTCAGAAAAGAAACCCCCAAACAGAGCTTCAGAGGCTTTTTTCTGAAGCTCTGTTTCAGAGGCTTTCAGAGGCAGAAAAAAAAGCAAGGCATAGAGCTCACAACCAAGGAACTTGTTGCTAAAATTCACCTCTGGGAACAGCTGATTGGGGGTATTCCAGGAGGCCTATCCACCCACCAATCAGCTTTTTTCTTATTTTCCTCCCCAAAAACTAAGGTGCGTTTTATCCTCTGAAAAATACGGTATTCTGTTTCCATTATTCCAGTCCATGGTAGAAGTACAGAAAGGGAAAGACAATAATGCAAGACAATGACTGACTACAGAAATTTTGTTGGCGGGAGTGTTTTGATTCCTGGGGCAGTAGTTTGAGTTATCTAAATGATGACATCAGAGGAATTGCATCTCAGATAGAATAATAAAAATATGTTTGGCCAAAGCATTCCAAGCTTAATCAGGAGGGCTTTAAAGTGAATCCTGGAAATGAATATATTGAAAAAAAAAGGACCTCGACTTGCAGATTATAGAAAGTAAGAAATTTGGTAAAATGGTTTATAAAGTTCATGGCTTTCATTGTCTGTACAGTACATTAATGCCCAGAGTATGGGAAATAAAACAAGATGGGCTTAATATCTTATTACAGAAAGCAAATATGATTTAATAGGTATAACAGAGACCTGGCTGGGATGGTTCCTATGACTAGAATAAAACCATTACAGGATACCAATTGCTAGTTGTTAATACAAAGGGAGGAGTGATACATGTTCTAAAAACATACATTAAAATATGTAGACTTTGCTTGTGTAAAGAAATAATGGATGGGCAAATGAAAGCCACATTGTAGGTGGTGTCTAACTTAACATGCCAAAGCACAAACAATGGAGGATGCCTTCCAAAGCAAACTGCAAATCTTTCGAAGTTTAATTACGCCAACATTTGTTGGAATACAAACTGCCAAAAATGGTTCTTCCGGGAAATTCCAACCCTGACTTGGCACTTTTCTTTTGTTTTTTTCTTCAGAGGCAGCATAAGATGTTCAACTATGCCTGATCCAGGGGTGGGCTACTGGGGGTTTGCAGGAGAACCCCAAAATTCCACTCCTGGCTGGCCCCGCCCACCCCGCCCCTCCCATGAGTCCCCACACAGCCCATTTTGGATGCAGGTAAGTGCAGGGGTGCACGGAGGCTCGGGGAGGGCCTACCATACGTTTCTGGCCTCCAGAGGGCCTCCAGAGCCTGGGGAGGCCGTTTTCACCTTCCCGGAGGCTCGAGAAAAGCCTCTGGAGCCCAGGGAGGGCAAAACCCCTACCCCCTCCATGGTGCAGGAGACCAATAGGGCCATGCCTACCGTGTCCACGCCCATCCAGCAACCAGGCAGAGAACCCCTTGCTAAAATTGTTGAAGCCCACCCCGCCCTGATCTGAAGTTTAACAATAGGAAAGACTTAGTTGAGAAAATGAACGTAGCAGGAATGAGGGGTCCTTGGTGCTCTCGGAGCTTGCTTGTTTTCTTGCAGACGTTTCATTATCCACACTAGGTAACATCATCAGAGCTAGTAAGGAGTGGGGTTTGCTCTCAGTTTATATTCTAGTGGCTTGTCCTGTCATTGTTGGTGTGAGTGGTCTTAGATGTTCTTTGGTTGTTGTTAGCTTTGTTTGGCAGTTCCTGGATATAAATTGAGAGCGAACCGCACTCCTTACTAGCACTGATGATGTTACCAGCTTGGGTAATGAAACGTCTCCAACCAAGCTCAGAGAGCACGAAGGACCCTTCATTTCAGCCCTGAGCTACAAATAATATTTATTAGTAGCAGAAATGTTTGAAGAAAGTGACTGTAGTCAAACACATAGCTTGGGCTAGGAAAAAGGCAGAACTTAACAAATGCATGGCAATAGTAAGTAATACTGTATAGCAGGAGATGCTAATGGAAACAGGAACTCAAGATGAGTTGGTGTTCTAAAAGAACTAAAATCAAGATTTCAAAGCAAACAGAAACCAATGCCCAGAGTCATTTATTGAGAATAAATTGATTAAATAAAAATAAAATAAATAAATGTGACGGCACAGAAAACTTAATGAAGTTCTAAAATTAAAAGAAGGACTATAGAGAATGGGAAAAGGGGCAGATTATAAACAAAGTGAATAGTTAGGAGTCAAAAGTGTAGCATTCGTTTCTGGAACGCAACAGCTCAAAATGAAGTTACTGAAGGATTTCTTTTGATATTTTCAAAATAAAGTGGGAGCATTCCTGCAATACTAGAAGACAGGAAACTTTTTAACATGTATGAAAAGCAAAGCAAAGCTAATCAGCTATTATTTTGGTTTCATGTTTTCTAACAAACATACTGTATATATTTGAAGAATAAGAACATATGTGTCTATGGAGTTTCTCAGTGATCCAGGTCATGGATGTCCCAAAGTGCTTTGTTCAAAAGACAACTGGACTTTGTTTTTCCTTGAAGTCATTTCGCCTCTCATCCAAGAAGCTTCTTCAGTTCTGTACTTTTATGTCTTCAAGGAAAAATAAAGAAAGTCCAGTTGCATTTTGAAAAAAAGCACCTTTGGAATAAGAACATACCTCTTTATTTTTAATTCAATCTTGAGGATTAGATTCATTGCATTCTAGAAATAAAGGAATGAGTCGATATGTGGGCCAAAAGTCTATTGATGTATTTTCTTTGGTAAATTCTGGAGAAGAGAAGAATGAATAGAGAAAAGCAAATCTTGAGCTTATCTTCAAAAAGGAGAAAAAGAAAGATCCCACGAACTGTAGACCAGTCGATGAGATGTCAATACAAAGGGCAGTTCCAGAGCAGAACTATAAGCCCTTTGAAAGTAATGCAGTAATTACCACAGTTCAGCATGGATTTCTTGAGACTGTACCTTGGCAGGCTAACTGTTACCTTATATTTTCTGTATCTTCCTTAATGGCAGCTAGTTTTGCGTAGTGGTTAAGGCCTCAGGCTAGAAACTGGAGAACGTGAGTTTTACTACTGCTTTGGGCACAAAGCTATCTGGGTGACCTTGAACCAGTCACTCTCTCTCAACCCTAGGAAAGAGGCAATGGCAAGCGGCTTCCAAAAAATCTTGCCAAGAAAACTGCAGGGGCTTGTCTAGGCAGTTGCCAGGAGTAAAGATTAACTCAAAAGTATTGTTTAAAAATCCTCCCCTTCCAGAATGGAGTTGGGTAGGATAGGGTAGAATAGAATAGGATTAGGATTAGGATTAGGATTAGGATTAGGATTAGGATTAGGATTAGGATTAGGATTAGGATTAGGAGTGGAGAGTGGAGTGGAGTGGAGTGGCGAGTGGAGTGGCGAGTGGAGTGGAGTAGAGTGGAGTGGGGTAGGGTAGGGTAGGGTAGAGTAGAGTAGAGTAGAGTACAATAGCATAGCATAGCATAGCATAGCATAGCATAGCATAGCATAGCATAGCATAG
>WNWU01000037.1:11824219-11852586 GCA_012654045.1 Ptyas mucosa
AGCATAGCATAGCATAGCATAGCATAGCATAGCATAGCATAGCATAGGCATAGCTTTATTTGGCCAAGTGTGATTAGACACATACAAGGAATTTGTCTCCAGTGCAGAAGCTCTCAGTGTACATGCAAAGAAAGGGTAGTAGAGAAGATGAGAAGGATAATAATAACACTACAGCCACATCCATGTACTGTTGTACATGGATGAGTATACTTAGACATAAACTGTGAGGATTAGGTGTTCCACAGAGTGATGTTGCAAGATAAAAAACTGTCACTGTGTCTAGTTGTTTTGGCATGCAATGCCCTGTACTGGCGTCCTGAGGGGAAAAGTTGAAACAGTTTATGTCCAGGATGTGAGGGGTCTATAGATATTTTCTCAGCCCTCTTTCTGACCCGTGCAATATACAGGTCTCCAATGGAAGGCAGACTGGTTGCAATTGTTTTTTTCTGCAGCCCTAACTATCCATTGGAGACTGTACCCATCCTGTTTAGTTGCTGTACCCAACCAGACAGTTACAGAAGATTGATATGGAAATTAGCAGTTTGAAGACCATTATATCATTATGTTACAGCAACAACAACTGCTTGGTTTCCAGTCTATCAAACACCATGATAATTATATGTTAATTGGAAAGGGCTAAAGAAAGAAGCCAAGAACCTAAACTCTCAAGGGTATAAAATCCATTTACATCTTCTCACTCACTGGCGTAGTTAATTTGTTTAGAATGTTGAATTTGTTTACCGTGGCTTCATTCTTGCAGTCAGATTCTAATCTATCCAGACTGTGTCTGTGATTCTTCTGCCACATCAAGCCAAGAGGTCAAGCTAAACCTTGTACTGTCAGGAGATTCTCAATCAGGAAGCCTGGCATATATCTTGATTTCAGGAAAATATTTGAGAAGCTTTCCATGACATGCTGGATGGAAGCTTGCCAATTAACTGGATACACACTTGGCTCAAAATCATATCCAAGCAGAGTTCCTCAGCGGTCTGGGGAGAAGTATTGAGAGAAATGCCATAAAGTTCAATCCCGAGTCCTCAGCACTTCCGTATCTTCCTTTACGACTTGGATAAATGGGGGAAATGCAATGGATGAAATTAACAGAATTAAATTTAATTGGGACAATCATTTTTTTTACTTAGTAATAAAAGTAAATTAACGTGATTGGAATACCCGGCCTGGTAGCAATACTTATGAAACAGATTTCGGAATAGCCCGAACTACAAATTGAATATGATATCTGTAGAAGAGAATATTTGTAGTTCAGAGTTGAACTGTGACCGTTGGGATCCTTGGTGCATGGATGATGTTACTTAGTTGGGTAATGAAATGTCTGCAAGAAAACAACCAAACTCAGGGAGCACCATGGAGCCCACAACTGAATAGGAGCTAAAAGTGTGATACGGCTGCCCAAAAGGAAAATGTAGCTTTAGCTTTCATCTACTCTTACAAGAAGTATAATGTCCAAACCCTAGGAAATGTTCACTCCATTTTACTCAGAGGTGGGTTTCAGCAGGTTCTGACCAGTTCTGGAGAACTGGTAGCGGAAATTTTGAGTAGTTCGGAGAACCGGTAAATACCACCTCTGACTGGCTCCACCCCCATCTCTTCTCTGCCTCCCGAGTCCCAGCTGATTGGGAGGAAATGGGGATTTTGCAGTATCCTTTCCCTGGAGTGGGATGGGAATGGAGATTTTATAGTATCCTTCCCCTGCCACACCCACCAAGCCACGCCCACAGAACCGGTAGTAAAAAAATTCGAATCCCACCACTGATTTTACTCTGTTTAAGCAAAACAGAGGCTCTCTGTCTAAGCCTCATCTTGAATACGATATCCAATTCTGCAGAGAGAAGGTATAAAATTAGATGCTCCTTTTTTGTGATTTCATATTTCTGTAGAGAATTTGAGAATTTTTTCAGTTAAGCAAAAAAAAATGAATAGAGTATTAGCTTCTAGCATAATTTTATTTCAATAGCTTCATTCAAAATTTGATATAGTGTCTACTGCTCCATAAAACATTGCCAACTTTCTAAGTCCCACTTTTTCAAACTTCTTCTTGTCTATCTTATTTCTGAACCATACTAACATAATAGTCTTCAGATATATTGGGACTGAAGCTTCCAGAATTCAAAGCCATTTAGGGAGAAAGAACGAACCACCACTTACAACCACAGAATATTGTTTTCTTCTGCAGGATATTTAATCTGGATCTAGATAGCTTTTAGGGTCGTGCAGAAGACATGCTACTGTAGTACTAAATTTTCATAATATTGAAAAGTCAAGATGTGAATTTTGGGAACTATTTATTTGACAAGCATGGCAGAGTCAAGACAAGGTATCCGGGGTGGTTTTTCCCAATACTGTCAAAAATATAATTACTTAAGAAGCTTCCTATGTACACTTCTCTTCTTTGCAAATTGTTTAATCTGGTCCAGAAAGCAGGGGTGAAATCCAGCAGGTTCTGACAGGTTCTGGAGAACTGGTAGCGGAAATTTTGAGCAGTTTGGAGAACCAGCAAATACCACCTCTGGCTGGCCCCAAAGTGGGGTGGGAATGGGGATTTTGCAATATTCTTCCCCCAGGAGGGGGGAGGGAATGGGGATTTTGCAGTATCCTTCCCAGTGGTGAAATCCAATTTTTTTTACTACCGGTTTTGTGGGCGTGGCTTGGTGGGCATGTGGCGGTTTGGTGGGTGTGGCTTGGTGGATGTGGCAGGGGAAGGTTACTGCAAAATCCCCATTCCCTCCCCACTCTGGGGCCAGCCAGAGGTGGCTTTTGCTGGTTCTCCAAACTACTCAAAATTTCCACTACCGGTTCTCCAAACTGCTCAAAATTTTCGCTACCGGTTCTCCAGAACCTGTTGGATTTCACCCTGATCCTTTCCCTGGAGTGGGTGGGAATGGAGATTTTTGCAGTATCCTTCCCCTGGTGCCACGCCCACCAAGCCACACCCTCAAAGCCACACCACACCCACCAAGCCACGCCCACAGAACCGGTAGTTTAAAAAAATGGATTTCACCGCTGCCAAAAAGGAATATTTATCAGTGGACTTAAAGAGTCTCAGGAATCTTCCCATCATCTCCTGAACGTGTGCCTCTAGGTAGGGCATCTCCAACCATTAACCACTGCCACCGACTGGTTTTCTCCTCTTCCAGACAAAGGCAGCTTATTCTCTCCTTTGCAGAGCTTCTAGAGCAGTGTTTCTCAATCTCAGTCACATTAAAATGAATGGACTTCAACTCCCAGAATCGCCATAGCCAGCATGGGTTCTAGAAGTTGAAGTTCATGCACCTTAACGTTTCCACAGTTGAGAATTTTTCTTTCCCTCTAATCAGTTCCCTGAGATTTCAAGCAGCTTTTGTCTAGAAAAATAATGCAGCTGGCTCTTGGACTCATTATTCTAAATTAATACATTTTCTTGTAACTACCCACAAGGAACGGTCTAAAGCAAATAATTAATAGTAGAGTGCAAAGTTGGCAGTTGCTCACCTGTTGTAAACATTATGGTGCTCAGCAATGTAACTACAGAGAAATAACTGTAGATTCATTCAGTAACCTTACCATAATCCAATAACTCAGGCAAACATAATCAGAGAACATATAATTTTATGTTCCCTCATTATGCTTGCCTGAGTTGTTAGACTGCTGACTTGGGTTAAAAAATACAAGGGCTGACTTGTGGTTAATAAACGAAGATTGAATAATCCCACCCCCCCTTCTCTCTCTGCCCTGTGTCTGCATGATCTATGTATTTACATGCTTCTTTAGATAAATATTAATCATTGTTCCAGATCTGGCTTTTGCAGTATATTTCATTCCTATTGTACACTTGGACTAAATAGGCTTGGTTAGGGCCTTTCTTAATTGTAAAAACCATGTTGCCTGTTAGATCAGGCGCAGGAAAGAAGACAAGACCAGCGGGGTCTGTTCAACAAGTTTTATTCAGCTCTTAACTAAGTCAGAACAGACGAACGGCTGTGCTGCCGGAGCCCTTTTTATAGCACTCCGGCAGACCAGCCGTCCAATGACAGCGGTTTAACTTTCCCGCCGGAGGATTAACCAATCCCCGGCCGGATGTCCTTATAAGGACATAACACTCCTCCCCCCCTAGATAAAACATGGTTCAGCTTGTGCCAATCAACAAACGTAGTCACGCAGGTAGGCGGGACGTCTGGAAGCCCTGCTCGACCTGCGCAGTTCATTCTGTGCTCCGTCGTCCGTCTGGAAGGTGGCCGCTCCGGTGTCCTCCGACCCTCGCCCCCGGGATGCCTGCCGCAGGGTCGTTGAAGGTGCCGGTTCTGTCCGTGCGCCTCCGGCCTTGCTGCTGGGCTGCGACGTGGTCGTTGCAGGTACCGGCTTCGGTGTGCCGCCTCCCGTCCCGCTGTTGGAATGCATCTGCTGGTCCGGTTGGTCTCTTCCCTGGCCTGGGTGCCGATCATCGTAGGCCGGTAAGTGCCTTGGTTTAAGTTTGTGTTTCGATAAGTGTCCATTTTGTTGATTCTCGTGATGGTCGACCCTGTCTGGGTGGTGCAGGTCGACCTGGTCGGGACGTTGTTGTTGTTGCTCGAGTCGGGAGTCAGCTGGACGGGGGATTTCCAACGGGCGTTTCAGTTCCTGCGTGCAGGGGTGTCGTAGGCCTCCCTCACCGGGTTGTTGTTGGCCCCCTCGGTTGGGCATGTCCCGGTCTACTGGCGTTCCCTGGAGTTCCTTGCCGTCGGGGTGGCGTTGGGCTGCCTTGCCGGGGAGGCGTGAGTTTCTGTTGCCGTGGAGTCCCCTGTCTACTCGGCAGTTGCAGTACGGTAGCGGGTCTGCTGGCTGGCCGGTCATGTCGGGGTGGTACGGTCCTACCTCGACTGGGTGTTGCAGGGCTACCTCAAACGGGTGGTGTTGTCCTGCCCTGCCAGGGTGGTGTTGCCCTACCTCGACGGGGAGGTTTTGTCCTGCCATGTAGGGGTGTTGTTGTCCTACCTCGTCGGGGTGGTTTTGTCCTGCCTTGTAGGGGTGTTGTTGTCCTACCTCGTCAGGGTGGTTTTCGCCATCCCCTTCCCACCGCTTCCGGAGTTGGTCGATGTGACGTCTACAGACCACTCCATCTTGCAGTTCAACAGTGTAGGACTTCGGGCCGGTTGCACTCTCGATTCTCCCCTTAAGCCATTTCGGCAGGCCGTGGAAGTTAAGCGCGAAAACCGGATCTCCTGCCGAGAAGGCTCGGAGGGGGCGGCTCGCGGTTGCGGTGACCTCGGAGTGGTACAGGGGGTGTAGTCGGTCCAGGGGTGACCTCAGCTTTCTGCCCATCAGCAATTCGGCTGGGCTCTTTCTTGTGGTGGCATGCGGCGTAATGTGCTGTATCAAGAGGAAGTTGTCGATCTTCTCTTGCCAATCGCCCGGTCCCATCCTGGCAAGGGCCTCTTTAGTGAACCTCACCATCCTCTCAGCTTGTCCGTTGCCAGCCGGTCTGTAGGGGGCAGAGAGGGCATGGCGAATGCCCAAACTGGCCAGGAACTCCTCCATGGGTTTCGAGGTCAGCTGCGGGCCGTTGTCGGAAACAAGGACGTCCGGCAGCCCGTGGGTAGCAAATAGGCGCCGGAGGGCTCTAATGGTGACTTCAGTAGTGATGGATGCCAGGGGAATGACCTCAAGCCATTTGGAAAATGCGTCCACCACTATCAGAAGGAACTTTCCTTGCATCGGGCCCGCGAAGTCTATGTGTATTCGCGCCCACGGGTTGCTCGGTGTTTCCCATTCCGCAATAGGCGTTTGCGGAGGGGCGGGGCGGACTTCTTGGCACGGATCACATCTGGAGACCCAGTCCTCAATGTCTTTGTCCAGTGATGGCCACCAGACGTAGCTCCGTGCCAGTCCCTTCATGCGTACGATGCCAGGGTGCCCCTTGTGCAAGGTTTTCAAAGTCTTTAGGCGCAAGGCCTGGGGAACCACGACCCTGTCACCCCACAGCAGGCAGCCCTTCATGGTTGACAGTTCCTGCTGCCTCTTTGCAAACGGCTTGAAGTCGTCGGTCAACGGTCCCGCAGGCCAGCCACGCAGCACCCAAGACATCACTTGTTTCAAAGTCCGGTCTTTCTGGGTTAGTGCCGCGACGTCTGCGGATGTGACTGGGCAAGCCAGGTCGCCATCGATATGATGCAGTCCCAGGGTGGGGGCAGGGTCCTCCACCAAGTCTTTTGACGGGCATCTGCTCAAGGCGTCAGCGTTGCTGATGTTACTGCCCGGCCTGTGGCAAAGTTCGTAAGAGTACCCGGCCAAAAAAATTGCCCAGCGTGTCATCCTGGGCGATGAGTAGTTAGGTGTGGGCTTGCTTCCAGACAGAAGGCCCAGCAGGGGCTTGTGGTCTGTGATGACCGTGAACCTCCGTCCGTATAAGTATTCATGGAAGCGCTTGACGCCAGCAACGATGGCCAGGGCCTCTTTGTCCAGCTGGCTGTAATTTCTCTCGGCGCTGGACAGCGTCTTTGAGAAATAGGCGATGGGCGCTTCTCTCCCGTCCGGGAATTGATGGCTGAGGACCGCTCCGACGCCGTAGGGAGATGCGTCGCAAGTCAATAGCAGGGGGAGTGTCTCGTGGTATTGGATGAGGACACTCTCGGAAGAAAGCAGGTCTTTGACAGCTCTGAATGCTGCTTCCTCTTCCTTCCCCCACCTCCAGGAAACCGCCTTCCCCAGCAAGCGATGGAGCGGTTCAGCCACGGAGGCTTTCTGTTTCAGGAAAACACTGTAAAAATTCAGTAGTCCCAGAAACGCCTGAAGCTCCGTCTTGTTTTGGGGGGCTGGAGCTTCATGGATAGCCCTAACCTTAGATTTAGTGGGGTGAATGCCGTTCTTATCAATAAGATAACCCAGGAACTCGACTTCCTGGACCCCGATGATGCACTTGTCTCTCCTGACTCTCAAACCCTTCTCCTTGAATCGCTGTAAAACCCTGCGCAGTCGCTCAAGCAGTTGGGTTTTGGAGTGGCCGGAGATCAAGACATCATCGAAGTAAGGGACCGCCCCTGGAATGCCTTGAAGAAGGCGTTCCATAAATGATTGAAAAATACCTGGGGCTGCGCTGACCCCAAATTGGAGGCGCGTGCATTTAAAGGCCCCTCTATGGGTGACAATGGTTTGTGCCTCCGCAGTTTTTTCATCCACTGGCAATTGCTGGTAAGCTTGGGCCAGGTCCAATTTCGCGAATATTGATCCGCTCCCAAGTGAATGCAGCAGATGTTGCACCACTGGAACCGGATATGCGCTCTGCTGGAGGGCCTTATTTATCGAACACTTATAGTCGGCGCAGATGCGCACAGACCCATCATGCTTCATCGGGGTCACAATGGGGGTCTCCCATGTAGCATGATCGATCGGTTCCAGGACTCCTTGGGCGACAAGCTTATCTATCTGGGCGTCGACCTTGGGCCTCAAGGCGAACGGAACCCTGCGGGGCTTTAGCCTGATTGGGGTGACATTTTTGTCCAGATTGAAAGAAATAGGTTTCCCCACAAATCTCCCCAGCTTACCATCGAAGACTTCCTTGAACTCTTCGATGATGGCGTCGAGTTCGTCCCTACGAATTTGGTGGATCCCGCTGATAGACAGCCCCAATGGCTCGAACCACTCCATCCCCAGCAGGCTCGGGTGGTTGCGCCCCACAACGGTGATGGGTAGGACGCCCTGGAAGTCGTGGTAGGTGACCCGGAGCGAAGTCCTCCCCAGGATCTCGACAGGGTTGCCGCCGAAATCGACAAGACGGGCCCGTAGGGGCTTGAGGTCTTTCTTTGAGATGCCCGGTTTCAGACGCTTTAACTGATGCCAGTCCATGATGGAGTAGTTCGACCCCGAATCAACCTCCATAGAACAGGGTGTTCCTTCCACGATTACGGTGGCATGGAACTTTGCGGCCGCATCGTCAATGGTGTGGATGCCGGGGGACAGCTGATCAGTTCTGGCTGCCGCGTAGCCGCCGCCTCGTTGCTGAGACCTGGCAGAGGACCATTTGGATGGTCTCTGGTTGTCTTGCCGTTTCTCGCCCCAGCCGGGGGGAAACGGGCCCGGGGTAGGTGCTTCGGCCCTGCAGGCTTCAGCGATGTGCCCCCGCTTATTGCAGCGTCGGCAGATAGCGTCTCTCCAACGGCACTTGGCCCTGGCATGGCTTCCTTTGCAGCTGCCGCAGGGCTCGATCCGGGCGCCATCTTGGTTGCGCTCGCGACGGTTTTGGCGGGAAACCTTGTGGACGGCCATTTCGTCGTCGGAGCAGGAGCTGGCAGACGACTCCTCAGACGAGCTTTTGGGGTGGCGTTGCAATTTGTGCACCCCTTTAGCCCTACTCATGGCGGCAGCTGCCTTTTCTGAGATCTCGGCTGCGATTGCCTCCTCAACAACGTCTTTCAACGCGATTTTCTTTCGGCTGAGGAACTTACGTTGCAGTCCAATGTCCCTCATGCCGAAGACAATACGGTCTCTGATGGCGTTCTCAACGTTGTCAAACTCGCAATTTGACGCGAGTTGCCGCAGAGCTGCCACAAAGTCCTTGATGGGCTCCCCTTCCAACTGATTCCTTTGTTGAAAGGTGAATCTGTTGGCAATGGGAGTTCCAGTGGGAGCGTAGTGCTCCTTTAGCACGTCTTGCAAATCGGCCCAAGACATCTCCTCGATGTTCCTTGGGGACACGAGGTCGATGGCCATCTCCAGCACCTCGGAGCCGCAATGCGCCAGGAACAGGGCTCGTTTCCGTTCATCGGAGAGGTCTTGATAGTTGTTTCCCCGCAGAAACTGGCGGAAACGAACCAGATAGGAGGTCCATTTCTCCACTCTGGGGTCGAATTTGGAGATCGGAGCCATCGCGGCTTGTGATGCCTCCATCTTCAGTGACTTCAGCTCAGTGAGGAATTCTCGATGAGCGACTTAGCTCCGCGTGGCGGTTCTTTTCAAGTCCTTCGTCGCCAGTGTTAGATCAGGCGCAGGAAAGAAGACAAGACCAGCGGGGTCTGTTCAACAAGTTTTATTCAGCTCTTAACTAAGTCAGAACAGACGAACGGCTGTGCTGCCGGAGCCCTTTTTATAGCACTCCGGCAGACCAGCCGTCCAATGACAGCGGTTTAACTTTCCCGCCGGAGGATTAACCAATCCCCGGCCGGATGTCCTTATAAGGACATAACATTGCCAACTTGAAGATCGTGAATTTTTTACCATATGATACAAAGTCATGAGACATATAAAAAGAATTTGGGGTGGATATCTCAGCATTCCATGGAGAACAAACTCTTCTCATCAAACCCTCTAGCAATTTTGCCTATCATTGCTAAACTATGTTGGTGTTTCAACAATGAAATAATAATAATAATAATAATAATAATAATAATAATAATAATAATAATAATAAAAATATTATATTATATTATTTTATACTATGGTTCATTGACATTGCAATACTCGGTGATGCACGGATTGAAGATAAGCAGCAAGAAAAAATCACAAAGTACCGGGACTTGCAAATTGAAGTTGAGCGACTGTGGAAAAAGAAATTGTGTGTTGTCCTGATTGTAATTGGAGCCCTTGGAGCAATACCCAAAGGGCTTCCCTGCTATTTAGAAATTCTAAATTTACCGGACGTGAACATTTTGACTCTACAAAAAACCACCTTACTCAGAACAGCTTACATCCTCCGACAATACCTTAACAGTTCCTAGGTACTTGGTTAGGACTCGAGCTGCTGAGCTATTAACCAGCCTCTAAGGCTGTGAATCTCACTAAAGATTAACCAATAATAATAATAACAACAACAACAACAACAACATGAAATATCACAAAAATCATGAACTATTGCGAAATCATGAAATATCATGACGGCCATTGAAACTACCCAGTTATGGATGAAACATGTAACAGTGATACCCATTGTCATCGGGGCACTTGGTACCATGTCCAAGAATTTTATAACATCAGCAAATTGCAGCTTCCTGAAATAAAACAGCGGAACTGCAAAAAACTGCGCTACTTGGAACATCATACATCTTAAGAAGGTACTTGGTTGACACCTAGGACGCTGGCAGCAACCCGTATTAACCATTAGCACCAGTCAATGGTATTTGTGATGCATTTTTGAATGTTCAGTTGACTGAGTTTCATATTTAATGAATAAAGATAATAATATCAGTAAAATATTGCAAAAATCATGAAATGTCGCGAAAATCATGAAATATCACGACTTGGTCATTGAAATTACACGGTTATGGATGAAACATGTAACAGTGATACCCACTGTCATCAGGGCACTTGGTACCATGTCCAAGAATTTTATAAAATTCATCAACAAATTGCAGCTTCCTGCAATAATACCAGCGGAACTGCAAACTGCGCTACTCGGAACATCGTACATCTTAAGAAGGTACTTGGTTGATACCTAGGACGCTGCCAGCAACCCGTATCAACCATTAGCACCAGTCAATAGTATTTGTGATGCATTTTTGAATGTTCAGTTGATTGAGTTTGATGTTTAATGAATAAAGTATATAATAATACTGTAAACGAATTAACAAAAAAGGTAAACATTAAATTGACTTAATGGGAAAGAAAAAATAGGAATACAGTATTTAAGAGGTATATTTAATGATTTTCATGAATTGTAGTGCAAGTTGAAGCTGCCATTCAGATTTCTGACTGCAACAAATCTTTAATTTATATTTTTTGTGTCTCTTGCTAAGAGTCACACTGCAAAAATAAACAGAGGATAGGATACAGCCATATATGAATTGGTGATATATAAAACTGTTAATGCCACCAGGTTTATTAGCACTACTTTTATTAATTACTATTAAAACATAAATAGAATTACTTTGCTTTGGGTTTCATATGGAAATTTAAAGATTTTTTTTAAAATTTGATTTATATGCCGCCCTTCTCCGGAGACTCAGGGCGGCTTACAATGCGCTAAGCAATAGCCTTCATACTTTTGTATATTTATACAAAGTCAGCTTATTGCCCCCACAAACTGGGTCCTCAATTTACCTACCTTAGAAAGGATGGAAGGCTGAGTCAACCTTGAGCCTTGGTGAGATTCGAACCTGCAATAATTGCAGGAGCTGATGTTAATAACAGGGCTTTAGACCACTGTACTATCCAAGGCTCTATTTAGTTGGCATCTATCATCTCAGATGCCAGATATTACAAGCAATATTTTTGCAGTAGAAAGATAAAAATAAAAATGAATATGTGTATACGAAGGCTATTAATATAAGGGGTGTGTGTGGCTGTGGGTGTGTATAAATCTGAAGGGCAGCCTCAACTTGCACTACAATTCATGAAAATCATTAAATATACACATGAAGGCTATTCGTATGCCTATTAGTCTTTCAGGATACACTGCACGCAAGAATGTGAAAAATAATACAATTTTTTCCCATCGTGTCTGTTTAAAACCTGAATGTGCCTTGTTTAAATTATTTACCAAGTTGTAAACTTTCCCCCACAATAGACTATATAATTTCAGGAACAGCGAAACTTTAAAAAGAGGGTTTGTATATTTTTTAATGGCAGCCGTTTTATATGACCCCAGAAAACTTTGTGGGCCAAGATCAACTCAAGAGGGAGCAGACCCAAAGCGTCTCTCTCCCACCTACCAAATCTGATCTCGCCCACATGAATAACTGGCAAAATAATTTCTCCACCTGTTTTTTTAGCAAGAGCTTTTTTTGTTCATTTAGGGAGAAGAAAAGATTTATCAAGGAGAAAATGAAAAATGTCTGAAGATGAAGAGGAAACTTAGGGAATGACTGAGTAGTAAATTGTTTGGCGTATTTTGCTCAGTTATTTTTATTAACATTTTGAATGCTGCTTTTGCACCAAAATTTAAATAACTAAATCAGGTCCACCCACCAGAAGAGAAGAGATACAGGAAAAAGACTGCTAAATAAAAGCAGGAACAGCAGTTAAAATGAAATGCAGGAACGGGAGATGCGTCTTGTTCTTTCTCTCCACCCATTGCACAGCTCTTAAAATGCCAGCTTTTGTCCCACTCAGAAAAAAAAAATTCTAACCATGACTAATGGTTTTTGGTTTTGTTTTGTTTTTCCGAATGCATGCCTCAACTACTTGTAAAACGGTGTTGGAAGAAATATCCTTCTGGGTTCAGTTCCAAGTGGGGAAAAAGACACTGGATTCTGTTCTGTCCCCTCCCACGAGTGGCCTTGCAGAGGCTCAAATAGCCCAGCAGTAACAAACGCAGGCTAGAGAGACTGAAGCTGGCCCTTTAATAAATAGTTCTCTTCCAAAGCGTATATCAGTCCACTAGTTACCGGGCAATGTTCCAAAGGTCTTGGCAGACAGCCATCAGGCAGGAATGCAGACTCTTGTCAAATCTTGGGTGAAAAAAGGGAAGAGATGCTGAGAGTCCTTGGGTTTTATATCCTCTCTGGCTTTGAACTTCCTGGGACACAGGAAGAGTATCCTGATTGGTTGCTGTCGGAGGTCATGGCTAGCTTTGTAGGTTGTCTGTGTGCTACGTTTGGTTGAATCTTGTTGGGTGATGCAATGAAGGGCAGTTAAATGGATCTGCCCGAGTCACTTGGCTGAGATGAGCAGTGTAGAAATTTAATAAATGTACTAAAAATGAAATAATGTTGAAGTGAATAAAAATGAAGTAATTCATATATCCTGTTATCTCTTATCTTTTGACAGTTCTTTAAATGACTAGGGGAATCCTCCATTTGTCTTCATTTGTGACTAGAGGAATCATCAAAATTCAATGGCTCTCTTTAAATTAAGAGAAAATTAAACGTTTAATTTATTCTTTATTTATTTAAAATTATGATCCTATAATTTTAAAAAGCAAAGGTTAAGATGGAAGAGGTTGCCATCTGACATTGACTTCAAATTTTATTCAACCATATTGGAAAAATATACTTAAACTTATTTTGAAAAAAAAATGCTTTGAGTGGAAGTAAAATAATCCAAGATTTACTACTTACATATTTAGATGTAGGGAGAAAATAAACCATTAAACCAATCTGTCCATTTCAGTTTCTAATTTTTCCAACTATTTGGTTCATTCTATTATTTTCACATCATTTTAACAATTTCAATCTATGTAGAAAAAAATGCATGTCTTCTTTTTGTGTGTGCATTTTAGGCCTTAATATTCATATGATTGTAAGCAATGACAAGGATTAAGCAACCCATAAGTAGTAGAATGGGGAAATGACTTTGTTAAAATTATATAGTAGAAATACATTTAATTCTTTATTCAAATGTTACATAAATGTTACATATATAAGACCTGTGGTGGCACAGTGGTTAGAATGCAGTACTGCAGGCTACTTTCTGCTGATTGCCAGCAGATTGAGATTCGAACTGTAATTTGGCAGTTCGAATCTCACCAGGCTCAAAGTTGACTCAGCCTTCCATCCTTCCAAGGTGGGTAAAATGAGAACCCAGTTTGTTGGGGGCAATATGCTGACTCTGTAAACTGCTAAGAGAGGGCTGTAAAGCACCGTGAAGCGGACTATAAGTCTAACTCAGGGGTATCAAACTCCTATTTCATTGAGGGCCACATCAGAGTTGTGTTTGACCTTTGGTGCTGGGCTGGGCATGGCCAGGGCGGGGGGCATGGCCAACTCAACGTCACTCATGTCGGGAGCACCTGTGGCAGCCTGAGAGCTCTGTCAGTGAAAATGGGCACCATGAGCCAGTTCTTTGCTGTTTTGAAGGTCGTTCCGTGGGCCAGATCTAAGCATCCTGTGGGCCACATCTGGCCCCTGGGCCTTGAGTTTGACACCCTTGATCTAACTGCTATTGCTATAAATCAGAATAAAACTTTATTGGCCAGCAATCCAATGTAACCCAATCTAATGCATAACAAAACATTCAATAAATCCTCATGTGTAAGCAAGCAGATGCTCCTTCATTTCCGTAATGTTGCTATTCTTATTGCATCTCTAAGTCTCTAAGCAATAAAATTTTGCCAAGGAGGAGATGACTGCATTGTACCTGTGTGCTATAAGGCAGCTTACATATAATTGTTCTGCGTGACTCAGAGGACTTTTTTTTAAAAAAAAGAATAGCTGTCATCGTAAGATAAAAAAGGCAGAAGGCCTCCAAAATCTTGGCGTATTTTGGAATCTGCCCTCCAGGATGATTGAAGGGATCAATGCCATTTTGTAAAAAATGACTGTGCTACACGATGCCTTCCTCTATGCCATACACATGTAGAAATATGGAAGGAAAAGGAATGGATTTCCAGATCAGGAGAGGATTTGGTCATGCAGCAGGAGCATAATCAATTTTTCCCCCTTAGAGATCTTCAAAGATTTCTGGGTTTACACCACGGGTGGGTTCTACTTACCTTTATTACCGGTTCGTAATGGGGCCGCATGCTCTTCTGTGCATTCCGATGATGTCGGGATCGGTGGGTGGAGCCTCTTGCCGGTTTTACTACCGGTTCTATAGAACCGGTGCGAACCGGGGGCAACCCACCACTGGTTTACACACACAAAAGTTAGAGCACATCACAAAGCCAGTCAGGAACTAACATCTATTCAGGGCTGTCAAACTTGCAGCCTGAGGACCGGCTGCATCACACACTGGTCACGCCCACGCCCGGTTTAGCGAAGGGGGGGGGGAGTTGCAATACGTCACATGACGACACGAGTTTGACACCCCTGTAAATGTGAAGTTACGATCTCTAGCCATGCAGGCACTTCTCTAATCAGCTGCTACTATGGTGACAGAAATATAAGAAACAGGGCTAAGTGATTACATTGAATTATTTATCCGGATGAACAATATTACTTCTTTCTCAACAGCTGCACTTATACAACAATCTTTTATGTGCCACTAGCACTAAAGCAACTAGAGAGACATCCCTGGAGCACAGCCAGCCTGCCTTGAAATCTTATGAGAACTAATTAAATCCTGTAGGAGAAAAAATTAAGTTACAGTTTACAAGGTTCTGATTGCTAAAAATCAGCAGGTGAGATTTGGAGGAGGAAAAAAATGGACAATTATGACAACCAGCATGAGACATACCGTGTTTCCCCGAAAATAAGACCATGTGTTATATTTTTTTTTGAAGCCCGAAATAAGCACTTGGCCTTATTTTTGGGGAGGTTTTATTATTTTGGGGCGCAGGGAGCAAGATGGGAGGGTCCTGTTGCTGTCTTATCTGATTTCTAGCTCTGCGTTTAAATATTTTTGGGGAGGGCTTATTTTCGGGGGTGAAGGCTTATTTTAGCACATGCGCTCAAAAGCCCGGTTGGGCTTATTATCAGGGAATGTCTTCTTTTTGGGAAAACGGTATCTGTTTGCCTTTGTAAATTTGCATTTGGATGAGTCTAGGCATTTCATCTGGAAATAACAACATACATGGCAGGAGTGGGAACTCTTCTATATGACTGGTTCTGATTGGTTCATACATTGACTCATTTTGGTTCATGGTAAGTGTAGCAGGCTAATTGATCTTTGCAATTTAACATTGATCATTTGGTTTAACATACAAAGAAAACACTCTACTCTGGATATATAAGAGTTGAAGCTAATAAGGCTGGAGCCAAAGATTCTCAGGCCAGGCAGAACCATTATGTAAACAATGGAACAGATGTGTCTGAATCTCAAGGCCAGGAAAAAGAGTAATCAGAATTCTATTTATTTGAAAAAGTAGGAGGAAAAGATTTAAGATTTAAACTCTAGGGCTGATGTGTGTATGCATGTATGTATGTATAGAGCTTGATCTTGTGTAGGGAGATGTTTGCTTTTCTGTGTGTGAATGTATATATACATTCACACACAGAGTATACACACACACACACATATATATATATATGTGTATATATATCCAAAGTTTCTAAACTGAAAGTAGGAGCCCGATGATGACAAGTTAGAGAGTTTGTCGAAATGTTGCCAAAAAGAAAACTTAAAGTGTTGGTTAGGATTTTAGCCAGAGTTTCAAAAGACCTTACAAAGTGTTTTGTTGGGATTTTGGAGGATTTTAAGATGGGATTTTAGCCAGGATTTTAAGCATTTTAACTAATAGACTTTTAATGACGCGGGAAAACACCCAAGTTTTTAACTTTTTACATATACATATATGTATATGTGCGTGTGTGTGTGTGTGTGTGTGCAATTGCTCCTGGAAGCACGAAGCCGCGAACACCAGCCTGAAGATGACGAATGAGACTTTGTCGAAACGTCGCCAAGACACTTCCAATTTTACGCGGGAGAAAACCCGAATAACTAAAGACCTACATACAAACACCCGCGAAAACCTCAGAAAACATATATATATATATATACACACACACACACACACACACACACACACACACACATATATATATATACACATACACATACTGTGTTTCCCCCAAAATAAGACCCTTATATTTTTTTGAACCCTGAAATAAGCGCTTGGCCTTATTTTTGGGGAAGTCTTATTATTTTGGGGCACGTGGAGGAAGACGGGGCTCCTCTTGCCATGTTACCTGATTTCCAGCTCTGTCTCCCTAACCCTAACCAGAGGAAATGGTGGGGACCGGCTCCACGTGCATTTAAATATTTTTGGGCAGGGCTTATTTTTCAGGAGGACTTATTTTCAGGGGGCGGCTTATTTTAGCGCATGCACTCAAAAGCATGATTGGGCTTATTATCAGGGGATGTCTTATTTTCAGGGAAACAGTATATACATACGCACACACACACATACACACACACATATATATATATAAACACAGATGTGCACATAGACAGTATATCTCTATCTCCCCTCTCCCCATCTATCTATTTATCTCTCTCTCTCTCTCTCCCCCTCCCTCCCTCCCTCCCTCTTTCTCTCTCTCTCCAGATACACACAACCATACACAGTTTGCAAATCTTATTTAGCCTTGTTAAATTTGTGAATGCAGGACTCAGTTGCTGGAGAATCAATGCTTACTGCCTTTCCCAATAATGAAATCTGAGAGGATGGATATTGTCCTGCTCAAAAGGCCAAAGTCAATTACTATGAAACAGTAAGACTTTCTTCTCACTCATGATAGTGTATTCGCCCATTTCCTAATATTGTAAGATGGGGGGGGGGCAGCACGGTGCTCAATACACACCTGTCAATTTTGCATTATTCAACTGAACCCTAATTCCCTTCTGAATGTTGTCACTAACTTTGATTTTTAACATGCTGGTAGACTGAAGACAACTATGTCATGTAAGAGTTATTTATGATGACTTGGCTCATGCATCTTATTACCTAATCACTGAACATCTAGTTTAGATACACTAAATCTGATTTTCAAGCTCCAGTGGATAGTTGCAGTCATTTCTCTTAAGTGATAATGAAACAATCCATATTGTAGTTTAGTACAAGGTGTGAATCCAATCATCTACAGTAGGCTGAACAATTGTGACAATGGCAATGGCAACACATTGTTCTTTGTCACGCATCTGGATCTGCTGTAAAACACTGCAAACAGGATAGGAGGTCATTTGCCCAATAAACATCTCATCTAAAAGTTCCTACTATTCTTGCACAAACAGAAGTTCGGCTAGCCAGCGTGATGCAACAATTATTAGAAAGCACAGTTGAGAAAGACCAAAGGCAAGTTATTCTTAGGATATTTAAAAAAAAAAAACAAAGTATATTCAGGCACTTCAACTCAATTATAAACTCTATAATTGTTCTGTCAGTGAGCAGCTGGAATGGCCACCAAAGTCACTGTTCTATTCTGAAGAGCTGAAACATACCACATGGAGGAGTTTAGTCAAGCTGTTCCTGCACTTCTTCCAACTCAACCTGTTGAAATGGTTGTGGAACCCCTTCTGAAGGAATTAGGTATTTAAAACAAAGGCAGTAATGTCAGAAATAAACTTGTCATCAAAACAGTATCAAATGAACATTCCTAAGGACTCCATCAAGCTGTGAAACATATTTCCTTCACATCGAGATTAGTCCAGTTTTTCTGCTTTCAACAAAAGAAGCCAAGATCTTTCTCTTTACTCAAGCTTTTGGGACTGGATTTAATTATAGAGGGTGGGGTGGGGATTTCTGGGGTTTTGAGTTATATTTTATTTCAAACTATTAGCAATTTTGAGAAGACTTTGGGTAGAATGCTGAGGTATAAAGTGAAATAATTGTATCTGACTGGCTACAATTGTAGCTGACTATCAGTAGCAGAGGTGGGCTTCAGCAGGTTCTGACCAGTTCTGGAGAACCGGTAGCGGAACTTTTGAGTAGTTTGGAGAACCGGTAAATATCACCCCTGACTGGCCCTGCCCCCATCTATTCTCTGCCTCCCAGTCCCAGCTGTTTGGAAGGAAATGGGGATTTTGCAGTATCCTTCCCCTGCCACGCCCACCAAGCCATGCCACGCCCACCTACAGAACCGGTAGTAAAATGTTTTGAAACCCACCACTGCTCAGTAGCCCCGAAGACCTTCAAGACCTTCACTAAGATTTCTCTTCTTGCCAAAAAGCAAGGATAGAGATTGAACCAGAAGGATACATGTACTGATTTGAGGTGGGCTTATCAGATTTGTGGGGCCATGTCAGAAAAATTCTCTCCTCTTACCCCTAATCCCACATGCACAAGAACGCAAAGCTTGATCTTGGTTTCTTCCACATAGGGAATAAAGTAGTTTTTCAGACTGCTTCAGTAGTAACTCATGTCCACCATAACTTGATAATACGTCTTTATGCTAAATGACTTCCTGCACTGAGAATCTTAAAAGCCAATTCCTCTGATTTTATCACGTGCTGCCTCTTTGATTCTTTCAAAAATACATTTCTTATTTCATTTAAGGGTGTGCCAATTAGATTGTTACATCATTCTTCCCAAATTTCTTATGTTTATATTAATTCATCAATTACCTAAATTTTTATATATATCTCTTCTCTAAACATTGGTATAATTGCCCCCATACTTTAAAATACTCCAACTCTTCCTTTTCATTAATTACCAGTGTTAATCTATTCATTTCTGCACATTCCAATATTTTCTTAATTACTTCTCCCTCTAAAGGGATATAAAGGTATGATAGAAATATAATATGAAAATGGTGGAGGAGGGAGTAGAAGACACAAAATATGTACTCAGATGAAACACTGAATGATTTAGGATGTATTGTTTGTTTGTATGTTTGTTTGTTCAAAAAAAAATAAAAAACTATAATAAAAAAGGGTGTGCCAAATCCATCTTGAAAAAAAAAGTTACGAAATGTGAACCAAAGGCATATACTTAATTCAAGAAAGCCTCTTGGGCCAGGAAAAAATGGATTTTGTACCAAAGTTTCTACTCATGTAGGGATTTCCCACCCCACCCTCTTCTATGAATGTGAAATGCATTATGATTTTTTTTCAGGATTCTCTAATAATGTGGTCATTGCTTTCTGCTTCCAAACCAGAACAAGAAGCAGATGGAACCAATGACTTTCCATCTCACAGCAGCAACAATGAAATTTTGGAATCTTATCTTATATTTTATGTTTTGATTATTTGTGAAATCTTTTATGGGATGGACCTTTGCTATCTTTGGGGCTGGCTTCTTGAGGTGGAATCTGCCTCTCCCTGGTCTAGAAGGGAAAGAATGTTCTGGAAAAGATTGGGTAATTAGATGTTCACTGCTGCAACCCCCTTTTTCTGAAATGAACCCTTTTAGAAAAATGGAGGCAATGATCTTTTTTAGGTGGGCATCTTCCTAATGAGTACATCAGGTTAAATGGTTTTGTTTGCTTTCATTCATAATTAACATATATATTTTATATGTTAATAATCCCCATAGAGTTGGGAGAATTTAGAAGCATGGAAATGATTGCAAGCAAATAAAATGGGAAGCATTCTGACCAGGGGTGGGATTCTACCGGTTCGGACCAATTCAAGTGAACCGGTAGCTCCGACAATCAGCTGGGTCCGCCCATCCGCCCCTGCGCTTTACTTACTTATATCTTCACAGATGATTAGCATGGCAGAGCGGATTGCTGCATCTCAGCCGTTTTAATTCCCTACCCCAATGCGGAAGGTGATTTTTCATTCAATTGTGCATGCGCGAAAAGCGCGCGATCACCGAACCGGTTGTTAAGCCGGTAGGATCCCACCACTGATTCTCACGACACATCATACTTAGCTCAACTAAGACAATGAGTAGGACTTTGAACATTTTTTCTTCTGATTAATAAATCCAGAAACCCAATTTGAAAAATGTTGATTTAAAGTATAGATTGTCCTTTGGTATTCCAAAGAATCATGAAGCTAGAAGAGGCTACGAACAGCATTAGGAATGAAGAAAGTGCTGTTTATTTATTCATTTTATTATTTTATTAATCATTAATCATATTTCTATGCCGCCCATTCTCCGAGGACTCTGGGTGGCTTACAACAATCGACAATATACTAAATAGCATATTGCCCCCAACAATCTGGGTCCTAATTTTACCCACCTCGGAAGGATGGAAGGCTGAGTCAACCTTGAGCCATTGAGATGTGATCCTCTGATCTGCTGAACTAGCAGTCAGCTGAAGTAGCTGCAGTACAGCACTCTAACCACTGCGCCACCTTGGCTCTTTAAATGCCTCTGTTCCATAAATGTCTGAGATTTGCTGTACAGGTGGTCTTTGACTTACAACCATTTATTTGAGGATGGTTCAAAATTATGATGGCTTTGGGAAAAAGTGACATACAAATCCGTATTCGTGCTTACGACTGTCACATCACCCTATGGTCATGTGATCACAGTTCGGGCACTTGACAATCCGTTACATTTACAACCAGTTGCAGAGTCCAGCAATCCCATGATTGTGATCTGTGACCATCTTTGCCAAGTGGGAAAGATGGATTGTTTTAAGGACCGCCATAATGTCACCAAATTGGGTCCTATTTCACTTACAACTGTAATAAATTATGACAGAAATTCTGGTCTCCGTTGTGGTTGTAAGTTGAGGACTATGTCTAACCATCTAACCATCAGATGTCTCTAAGAAAGTTGACTTGCTCTGCCTAAGTGCCTAAAGAAAGAAGGGAAAACGAAAGAGTGTATATGTAGATGCTGCTAACCGCTATCAGCAAGCTTAATCTGGTTGTGTCAGGTGGGATGTTTTAATGCCAGACTAATTCTTGAATACAGCTCATCTGTCTGGAACCCCCACTGTATATCGGACATTAATACAATCGAAAGAGTCCAAAGATATTTCACAAGAAGAGTCCTCCACTCCTCTGCTCACAACAAAATACCTTCCGCCACCAGACTTGAAATTTTGGGCTTAGACAATTTAGAACTATGCTACTTTTGGTCTGATCTAAGCATAGTACATTAAACCATCTGCTACAATGTCCTACCAGCCAATCAATACTTCAGCTTCAACCAAAACAATATAAGAGCACACAATAGATACAAACTTATAGTAAACCGCTCCAAACTAGACTGCAGAAAACACGATTTCAGTAACAGAGTTGTCAATGCCTGGAATGCACTACCTGACTCTGTGGTTTCTTCCCCAAATCCCCAAAACTTTAACCTTAGACTGTCTACTGTAGACCTCACCCCATTTCTAAGAGGTCTGTAAGGGGGAGGTGCATAAGCGCAGCAACCTGCCTACCATCTCTGTCGTAATGTTTTCTTTTATTCATATCCTTTTCATGTATTTATAATTACGTTTACACTTGTATCTGTCATAAAATACATACTTGACTAAAATAAATAAATTTTTAAAAATTCCATTGGGTCAGAGCACTGTTTGTCAACCTCAACAACTTTTAAGATGTGGAGGGCTAGGGAATTCTGAGAGTTGAAGTCCCCACATGTTTATTTATTTATTTATTAAATTTTTATACCGCCCTTCTCCCGAAGGACTCAGGGCGGTGCACAGCCAAGAATAAAACCCCACATACATACATAGAATTTAAAAACAATTTAAAAACATATTAAATAATTTGGCCCCGACATCATTAAAAAACAAAAACAACCATTAAAATTATTAAAATTAATGTTTAGGCCAGCCCAGCTTGTTGGAACAATAACGTCTTGAGGGCACGACGAAAGGTGTGTAGGGCAGGGATCATCCGTATCTCCGGGGGCAATTCATTCCAGAGGGCAGATGCCCCCACAGAGAAGGCTCTCCCCCTGAGGGTCGCCAGTCGACATTGTTTGACCGACGGCACCCTGAGGAGTCCCTCTCTGTGGGAGTGTATTAGCCGGTGGGAGACTATCGGTAGCAGAAGGTGATCTCATAAGTAGAGATCTGTTTTATGTTAAAACAGCTGAGGCTAAGAAACACTGGGACTTTTAGACTTAGACTAACTTTATTGTCACTTTGAATGTACAATAATCGACACACATTAAAATGAAATTTCGTTGCATACAAAGCGTAGACACAATGAGTAGACGAGCATTTCAAAAAGAAAAAGCATTAAATTACTCCCAAGGAGGGCGAATGGTTTTTGATTACTCCTAAGTGAGGGCAAGGTACCAGACTTTTCTTGTTGCAAAACAAAAATGATTGTGTGTATCAACATCTTTGATAAAGCTTTATATAGGTGTTTTGCAAAGAAACTCACTATTGATTGTCAATCTTGTGTGCACTTGGACAAGCAAAACAAAGCAGTTAAGAGAAGAAAGCTCATCAGAAAACTGACAAGATTATTTTGCAAATAGGGATTCGAAGGATGCTGTTACTGCAGCAAAGAACGTGCTCACATGTCACACTCTTAGGAATCGAGAGTAGTTGCAGGTCAATGGATTGTCCAATTGTTTTGCTGAAAAAGGTATTCCTTGCTTTTGACAGGGTCCCAACATTGGAAACTCCTGAAATTAAGACAGGAGGAATGGGTAACTTTGTAAATGATACTGCATTCAACTGATGCTCCTCTGAAAGCATTTGAAGAAAATTGTATAGCTTTATTCTGGAATTGTTTCTACAGATGGAAGCAATCATGGTTCAGTAAAAATTATTCCCAGCCATCATTCTGTATTTTGACTGGAAGAACCGCAGTGTGCAGTCAAAACTAATTGGGGTTCAGAACAGGAGTGAAATCCAGCAGGTTCTGACAGGTTCTGGAGAACCTGTAGCAGAAATTTTGAGCAGTTCGGAGAACCAGCAAATGCCACCTCTGGCTGGCCCCAGAGTGGAGTGCGAATGGAGATTTTGCAATATCCTTCCCCCAGGAGTGGGGAGAGAATGGAGATTTTGCAGTATCCTTCCCCTGCCACGCCCACCAAGCCACACCATGCCCACCAAGCCACGCCCACAGAACCAGCAGTAAAAAAAATTGGATTTCACCACTGGTTCAGAATACTCTCGATGCTGCTGCTAAAGGGACAACTTGAACAGCGGCTTTGTTTGATTCACATATTGTGCTTATAGGTGATAAATGCTTATAAAGTTTGGGAACTCGAGGGGTTAGTCCAGGGGTGAAATGTAAAATCTGTTACTACCAGTTCTGTGGGTGTGGCTTGGTGGTGGTGGGGTAATGTGACTGGGTGGGCGTGGCCAACTTTTAAAAAAATAAACTTTTTAAAGCATTTTTTCTAATGCTTTGAAAAGCCTCTCTGCCGATCAGGAACTCAGCTGGGAATGTCAGAGACTTTTCAAAGCATTTTTTTAACCATCTCTTCGGCCAAGAGGGTGCAGAAAAAAATGCTTTGAAAAGCCTCTGACGATCCCAGCTGAGCCGCGCGATCATCAGAGGCTTTTTTTTTTCACTTCTAAAAGGTGATGGTGGTGGTGGAGGGAGGCAGGGATTTTTGCTACCGGTTCTCCAAACCACCCGCCACCATCGCTACCAGATCGGGTGATCCGGTCTGAACTGGGAGCATTTCACCCTGGGTTAATCCCCAAACTAAAGTTTGTAATGAAAGGAGTTGCAAATATCAAGTGGTTGTAGACATCCTCTTTTCTCTGTCTCATCATAGGTTCTCCAGCAGGAGTTTTGAACAATTACATTCCTCCTGTGATAGCAACAATGGATGTTGACAACTTTGGATGAGCACTGTTTAAAATTCTATCAAAATGTCCTATTGTTCCAGCCCAACAGCTGATGAATATGAGTTTGTTGATCCTGAAAGCTGTTTTCTCACAAGACATGATGGCTGTCATTATTCTCAGGAATTATAAACCTAATCCAGATGTTTCTGACATTGTAGTCATTCTTGTAGTAACAGTTGAAAAAAAAACCTCCACCATGATGAAGGCATTCAAACATGCATTCAGTGAAATATACCCCAGGCAATGCATTTGTTCTTAAGGGTATTCCAATCACACATTGAAAGAAAGAAAGAAAGAAATTTTTGAAAGGAAAAAGCTTGAATATAATTTGCATCATTTTTCTTGAATGTCAGACTTTCTTATCAGCTAAACTTAAGGAAGCCTGGGTCAAAAACACATAGAACAATCCGAGAAAGTGTGTGTTAAATTCTACCCTCTAATAAATTATCTGTACAACCTATGCTTATAATGGGGGAAAGGACCATAAATATATAAATGAAAACATGTACATGGCACATTAAAGAAAGCAGACTGTCTCCAAAGTATCCTCTTTTTGAAAGTTCAAGTATGACAACCCAGTTACATTCATGCTGTAAAAATAGCTTCTGTGGTCAAGAATTGGATTAAACAATTATTTCAAAAATGTCCCCTCAGTAATTTGAAGGGATATCAAATAAGCACAAATAGTAACAGTGCAAAATTGTCCATCATAATGCTAAACATAATGGTTCATCACAGGACGAGCTTAGAAACAGAGGCAGAACTAGTAAAATGTCAGCTGACCTCAGTGGTCACTATTGAGAAGACCAGAGTGTTGTTCTATCAAGTCCAGCATCTTGTTTTTTTGGCAAAGGCTGTGTCAAAGTTTGTTGCAGAAATCACATCCAGAAAGCACACACAGATAACTGATTCAGCAGGATTCATTAACTTCTCTTTATATACATAACAACACGTGAGACATATATACAATGCCAAGAGTGGTTCTTCCAACGTGGTAGAGATGACAAGCAAACACAGGCAGAGAACAGTTTCAGTTCAGAGAGCAGACTAGTTTGGAACTTTTTTTCCCCACACACTCAGAGCTGAGCCACGCCCAGCCTCCAAAACTGTTTCAGTTTCCAAACAGTCCTCATTGGCTGACTTAGTTGCTATGCCTATTCATTGGCTGACCTCGTTACCATGTCTCTGACAGTCGTGAATTAGACTGAACATATGGGAAGCTGATTAGAATAGGACCTGGAAATAATTGGCATTAAAGCCCAGGGCAGGTCTAAGAACAGGTACGCAGGGAGATTACCCCAAAGCCCTACCTTTCTTCTACCTAGATAACATTGTCCTCTTTAAAATGAAGGCAGAAGCTGGGTATAGGGGCTAGCTAAAGATGAAATAAAACTTGCATCTATATTGCACTGATGAGCAACTGAGACACTCCCCATTTTTAGCAGAGCTACTCTGGTGCTTTAACATAGAATCAGAAATGGAGGGGACCTTGGAGATCTTCTAGTCCAACCCCCTACCTGTTGTGGTCCACCGTTGGCCAGCGGAGCTGGCAGCAGTCAGACAGTAAGGAGGTTGGGGAGGAACTTTGGCCAGTCCTGGGGGCTCGGACGAAGGCTCTGCATCGGAGGCAGAGAGGGGGCCAAGATCATCTGATAGTTATGTGCTGCCTCCAGAGTCTGACATCAGCAAGGCAGAAGATCAGCGGGAACCTGTTCCCAGTGTGCTCATGTGCAGAACTGCCAGAAGACAAGAACAATTCAGAAAATAGGGTCGATTTGGGAGTAAGGCTTGGAGAGGATTGGCCCCTCCCATAAGATATAGAAGAGGAGCGAACGGGACATGAGCTTTTTGCAGGAAGCAATTTCATCTGGTCGGTTCAAGCTTTGAAAAGTTCTGTTTGACTCTGTGCCAAGTTTGGCTTTGCCCTGCGTTTGGCAATTGGTTCTCTGGCAGCATTCCAAGGGAGATAAGGTGGGTGTTTATAAACATTTCCCTGAAAGACTGTTTGTGAAGCCTTGCGGACTGTGAATGACAATAATTCACAGCGGTGTAAATAAAAGAGGTTTTGCCGGGACTAAGATTGTGCTTTATACTTTCTAAGGAAGCCTAGGTCAGAACACTGCCATACGTTTTTCTTGTAGGGCTTGTTGTGATGTTTTGTTTATTTTGTGGCAATAAATATGGTTTCAGCGATCGAAAGATGTTTTTGAGGATTCGTGGGTCGGAATTGAAAAAGCAGATATTGTATCAATTATGGTAAGCTATCCAGAAATTGACAGACACTTACCGGTACCTTCATTTGGAAAACTAGACGAAGTGTGGTTGACTAAAAGAAATAAAGTATAGTGTGTGGAGCGATATGATTTATATCCATCATACTGTATGTGTGACAGCTGATCCATAACATGAATGAGTCATCAGCAATAAACAGACACATGTGAATCAATCACTCAATCTCTGCATTCCCAACAGTTGCTTTACACATTAAGCTTTTTAATTAAGGAAGTGCTCTCTCTCAAGTTACATTTGTCATAACCCAACATAACATAGGCAAAACAACGAAAGACATATTCATCGGAGGGAAATAGAGATGGTAACGTCTCATCAGCTGATGTGTTCCTGATGTTCCCTAGGCATCAATGAAGCGTAGGTATCTGCATGCAACAGCTGACAAATCCATGCAGTTGGACTGTCTTACACATCATCTCCATATTGCATGTTTAAATGGTAGAATCCTAAATCACCTCTGCACCACCCCCACCCCTAAAAAAACCAGGACATAAAAGGAAGCTTGGAGGTAAAAGCATTTCATGCCTCTCTCCTCAATCTGATGAAGTCCAAGAGGCAAGAAAGCTGCAAAGTTATGTAGCGATTTGGATGCCACAGAAGCATTAATCCTCCCTGAATCCCCCAGTGGTATTTTTGTGATTAGGATAAAATTTGGGCAAAATCCTGGAAGACGATTAGAATCTTATAAGCAAAAACGAAAAGAATTTTTTAAAAGCCAAACTGTTATCCCTATGAAGCAGTAGTCTAAATGCTACTTAATATTTTAAAAAACGGATTTCCTTCACATATAGATACAAACAAATAAAAATATACTTTCCTTTGCAAACATATTTTCACAAAAATCCCAAAAGTTAGAACAAATAATTCTCTTTTCTTTTTTCCCCCTCTTGCTTTCTTAAGTATTTTCTAGCAAATGCCTCTGGTCTATCAACTGTGCAACAGTAAATTCAAGACAGATGAGGGAACCAGGTTTTAGCTCATTTCAACAGGCTAAAACGTTTACAGAAAATTTCTTTGGGATATAAAACAGAATTAGTAAAGAACCAAAATAAATGTAAATGGAGGTGAATGTTTATCCTACTGTATTAGGGGGGGAGAAACCAAATATTTACATTCTAATTCCTCTACAGAAATTTATCGAACATGTTTTAAATGTATCCCCAAAAGCATCACATCTAAATGAGACCGTTGGGTGCTTGCAACCAATGGTCTTTCGGGAATTAAATTCACTGCATTAAATACAGATTTGCTTTTTGTCTTGTGTGAAGTAGTTTTAAGCTAGCATTTTGAGAAGGAAGTTTGATTCCCCATTTACAAAAAGCCAAGATAGCAGGAAAGGCTTTTAGACCAAATTTAGTAAATGACGGTCTAATGAGCAAACTCTTACCTCAAAATTAGGTTGCTCGTTTCCCAAACTAGCATACTTTATATTTCTCCTTAAAGATTCAAAGCTCGGTATGAGCTTTTGTAGAGTCATCCCTGAAATGGGCATTTTCTAGATATTGGGCACTACAAGTCTCCTAATCCCCAGCCAAGGCTTTATAAATGTGCCAGGTTTGAGAAAGTTGCCTTGATCCTGAAGCCTGGGATATCTAAATAAAAGGAGCTCAGGAAAAGAGATGATTTCATCAAGGTTTCTCTGGATCAATTGATATTTGCTTCTAACCCCTTCCCATTCTTCTATCATGTTAAAAGGGGGGAAGTGCAGTCACATAACTGCAAATGTACTGTTTGTCTGAGAAAGTTTAGGCTCCTATAAAAACTGCTTTGGAGAAATGTAGAAAGTTTGCTAGTGCGTTATGGAAAAGAGATGTCTTTGTAATGGAGGTTTATGGAGGACAGAAGCTCAAAGGCGATAACCAGTGTCTTTTGTTTTGAGACAGACAGCTGGAATACAAAGATTCAGTCCATTGTCCTCAACAACATTTGTGCGAGGTAAGCCACCGAATGTGATCTTATTATGCTCTCCTATACAAACGTGGGCAAACGGAAGTCAGGAAGGAAGGAAGGAAGGAAGGAAGGAAGGGAGGGAGGGAGGGAGGGAGGGAGGGAGGGAGGGAGGAAGGAAGGAAGGAAGGAAGGAAGGAAGGAAGGAAGGAAGGAAGGAAGGAAGGAAGGAAGGAAGGAAGGAAG
>WNWU01000037.1:11854504-11899050 GCA_012654045.1 Ptyas mucosa
GGTGTGGTGTGGTGTGGTGTGGTGTGGTGTGGTGTGGTGTGGTGTGGAGTGGAGTGAAGTGGAGTAGAGTAGAGTAGAGCAGAGCAGAGTAGAAATAGAACAGAACAGAACAGAACAGGAGTTGGAAGGGACCTTGGAGGTCTTCTAGTCCAATCCTCTGCTTAGGCATGAAACCCTACATTTCAGACAAATGGTTGTCCAATCTCTTCTTTAAAACTTCCAGTGTTGGAGAATTCAAAACTTCTGGAGGCAAGTTGTTCCACTGATTAATTGTTCTAACTGTCAGGAAATTTCTCCTTAGTTCTAGGTTGCTTCTCTCCTTGATTATTTTCCACCCATTGCTTCTTGTCCTGCCTTCAGGTGCTTTGGAGAATAGCTTGACTCCCTCTTGTTTGCGTCAGCCCCTGAAATATTGGAACACTGCTATCATGTCTCCCCTAGGCCTTCTTTTCATCAGACTAGACATACACAGTTCCAGCAAATGTTCTTTATATGTTTCAGCCTCCAGTCCCCTAATCATCTTTGTTGCTCTTCTCTGCCCTCTTTCTAGAGTCTCAACATCTTTTTTTTACATCGTGGCGACCAAAACCGGATGCAGTATTCCAAATGAGGCCTTACCAAGACATTATAAATTTATTTAACATCTTTGACTTGCAGAAAAGTTTTGAAAAAAAACCATGCAGGTAGAACTAAATACTATTTCAACCTTCCCACATCTGGGCATTCTTTAAAGAGGCAGAGTGAGCATCCAGCACTTCTCAGTCAATAGCACCACCATTGTTGGAAATTCTAGGAACTGAAAGGAGCATGAAGCCATTGGGACAAGCCCAGAAAAACTGCACTAGTTCCACATACTAACTGGGCACTGGGAGGTACATTTAAGTGAACTTAATAGAAAGCATGCCTGGTCAAACTGCAATAAAGCAACCCGTGAAGTTCCAAGTCAGAACATTTTTTCCATCCCGCCCTATTTTTTCCTCCCCCTAATGGTTGACCAATAAGCTAATCCTTTTAACTTGGGATGCCAAGAAATTTACTTGGAAACTTTGGTAGATAAGAGCATATGCTGTATCACTGAACTGTAACCCCAGAATGAATATTTAATCTATACTGAGAAGTAGCTATGAGGTAAAAAACGCCTCACACACATTTTTTTAACAATTGAATACATGGAATGTTTAAACATGCTGCGTATTTAGATTCCCTGCATCCTTCTAAATCTTCCTTGTCGCTTCTTTTGGAAATGGTGATAGAGGTAGGTAGCAGTGGTGGGTTTCAAATTTTTTTACTACAGGTTCTGTGGGTGTGGCTTGGTGGGCGTGGCAGGAGGATACCGTAAAATCACCATTCCCTCCCCATTCCAGGGGAAGGATATTGCAAAATCCCCATTTCTTCCTGACCAGCTGGGACTTGGGAGGCAGAGAATAGATGGGGGCGGGGCCAGTCAGAATTTTTACTACTGGTTCTCCAAACTATTCAAAATTTCCACTACCGGTTCTCCAGAACTGGTCAAAACCTGCTGAAACCCACCTCTGGTAGGTAGTGAAGGGTTGGGGGTGGGAGGTTTAAGGAGAATAGGTTTGCAGGGTCTCCCTAAATCACTACTGCCTGCAGATTCCTATATTATATATAGTAGCAGTGTCAAACTCAAGGCCCGGGGGCCAGATTCGGCCCACGGGGCTCAAGCCACCACAGGCGCCCCCGACATGAGTCATGTCGAGCTGGCCACGCCCACTCTGGCCCTCCAAAGTCAAACATAACCTTGATGTGGCCCTCAATGAAATCGAGTTTGATACCCGTGATATATAGGAATCATATGTACATACTACATACATATATACCTACACACACACACACACACACCCCACATAGATCATGAATGCCCTGTCTCATCAGAAAGAGTTTACTTTTTGACTATTAGACAGCTGTGTCTAAAGGAAATTAATGCCCAACTAGACTTGTAAGCATCTTACACTAAGATCTCCCTGACACCCAACCTCCACAATGTGAAACTTCCTAACAATGAGGACAATTAACCAGTGGAACGGTTTGCCTTCAGAGGTGGTGAGTGCTTCAACGGTCACTTGTCTGAAATGGTATAGGATTTCCTGCTTGAGCAGGGGGCTGGACAAGAAGACCCCCAAGGTCCCTTCCAAGCTCTATTCTGATTCTGACTCATTGTGGATTTCATCATTTTGCTTCCCGAAGCATCTGCTCTCGTTCTCTTAAAAGGAGTAAAAAGTAGATGGGTGTGCTACCCCACACCCCTCAAAACTTCCACATGAAACAATATCCTATATATAAAAAAAAACTTCTGATAATGGACGAAGACAAACAAAACTAACTTGGGACAGTTTAGATCAGTGATGGCTAACCTTTTTGCCATCGCGTGTCATGAGTGTGTGGGGGGGGTCGCACATGCGTGCCCACACCCATAATTCTATGCACCCCTCTCCCACGCATGCAAGTGCAATCCCCCTGCTTCCCCAGCTCCTGGCACGCGATGGCCCAGTAGGCCCCTTTTTCTCTCTCCCCAGGCTCCAGAGCCTTTCTAGGAGTCTGGGGAGGGCGAAACTGGCTTCCTCCCCGCCCTGAGGCCCTCCGGAGGTCGGAAACAGCCCATTTGCCAACTTCCAGTGGGACTGTTTCCGGCCTCCGGAGGGCCTCCAGGGCGGGAGGGGAAGGCTGTTTTCGCCCTCCCCAGACTCCTAGAAGGGCTTTGGAGCCTGGGGATAGAGAAAAATGGGCCTTCCCCACCATCCCGAGGCCCTTGGAGGCAGGAAACAGCTTGTTTCCCTACTTTTGGTGGGCCCAGAAGGCCTGAAAATTAGCTGGCCGGTGCTTGCATGTGCCCCGGAGCTGAGCTCGCGTGCCTGCCGATATGGGTATGCGTGCCACCTGTGGTACATGTGCCATAGGTTCGCCATCACGGGTTTAGATTATTTTACAGGGCTGCAATAACTGAGAGTTCCTGTTGACAGACTTTAGATTGTAAGCTTTCTGCAAACGTTCTTGCAACAGACCTGCAGAGTTTCTCCGGAGTTCAGCTAATGCACAGATTTCCTGCAATTGAGTCTTCTGATCAGTGCTGAGTGGTGCAGTCAACAAATGGTACCAGCCAGCATCTCGGCTTTGTATAGCTGAAAACACAGAATATATTTCTTTCGAGAGACATGCGACTTGCCAAATTCCCAGGCTACATCGTTAAATCACCATTTTCTCAAGCACAGAGAGACCTACTTTTAAAGTGAGCATACTGAGCTGAGGTTTCTGCTGTGTGTGTGAGATAGACAGTTTTAATATTCTTAGCGATCAATCTCCATTAACCGTTCAGTTCTTCCAACAGCTTTATTTCTAGAAACATGAATTTCTTTATAAAGAGTATTATATCTTGCCGCCGCTCTTACATTCTCAGAGCACTTAATTATAGCTTTGGACAGTGAGATGGGAAGTGTAATAAATAAAATAAAAATAAACAAATTATGAAGGACAAATAAAAGTAACAAGTTAGCTGGGAAATAAGGACTTACCCAAAGCCAACCTCTGAGATTCATAGCAAGATTTGAACTTGAGTTTCTAATTATGATTACCCTGAATATAATAGACATGTATGTCTGGCTGATGATTGGCATTTAATGAACTGAGATTTGTATTGAATACTGGTTAATCTTGTGGCCCTCAAATAGAAAACACTGGAATCCTCTAGATCACAGGTGTCAAACTCATGGCGTCGCATTGCTGTCCCGTGACGTTTTGCGACATTTCCCCCTTTTGCAGAGCTGGGGTGGGCGTGGCTTATGTGTGACGCATCCAGCCGACGGGCCGCCAGTTTGACACCCCTGCTAGATGTTGCTGGCCTCCAATCTGTCATCAGATACAATTAGCACTGTTGTTGTATTTCAATAATTATTATTGAATTATTATTTCAATAATCCTACTAATGCTACAGGTTTTCCACTCCTGATGTAGGGGTTATAAAACTAATGTTATACAACTAATTAAAATTAGTTTTTCAAATCAGCTGGGTTTTTTTTTAAAAAAACAACCCTAAAAATAATAGTAATCTTAGATAAATCAGAAGTACTTTAATAAATGTCTATACCTAACAATGCTTGTGTGAAGAACTGATATTCATCCACACCATCTTCTAGATCGATAGGAGTGCTGAAGCCTTCTAAAGCAGTTTCTTCTAATGCTTCATCATCCCAGTCTTCATCATCGTCATCGTCATCATCGTCATCCCCTGTATCGCCGCCACCCCCGGCATGGTTCTCCTGCATGTCCTGATTTGCTTCATTCACTTCCTCTTCATCACTTGGAATCTCTTCTGAAAATATGTTTTTTTTTAAAAAAAAATCAAGAACAAAGAAGACAAGGAAGACAAAGATGTATATTTTTTAACCAAAAGCAGAGTTTCAAAATCAATGACTCCCCCAGGGAGTACCCTATGAACAAACCTTCTTTAAATTACAATCTTGGTAAAGGTTGATCATGAAAACAAATTGGGGTTGTTGTTTTTTAACTAAGGAAGGCTAGTTTGTGGGAAAAGTGACTTCTGATTAATACAGTCTGAAAGGATCACCAGACTCTTTCGAAATAACCTTTTCTGGAAAAAACTAGATTGAGGAGTGTATCAGGTGTGCAGTTACGGGGATAACAACACACTTGTCCTTAAACATAAGGAGAATATTTTTGTCTCATGGCTGAGGGAGTGTAATGGACTGATGTTGAAAGAATAAAGCTCTAAAAAGAAAAAAGGTTGCAGTTAAGAGAATAACGTCTTGGCTAGTTTGACCTAAAATTTTCCTGTAGGGGAAAGTGCTTGGGAATATTCAAAACTATTTGGAAAATGCACATATCTTCCCTCTAAGCTTCAAGTCAATCTTGAGCCATCGTGGTACAGTGGTTAGAATGCAGTATTGCAGGCAAACTCTGCTCACTGCCAGGGATTCGAATCCTTCAATCCTGACTGACTCAAAGTCGACTCAACCTTCCATTCTTCCGGGGTGGGTAAAAGGAAGATCCCGATTAATATGCTGAGATTGTAAACTGCTTAGAGAGTGCTGTAAAGCATTACGAAGCGGGATATAAGCCTAACAGCTATTGCTATTGCTAAGCACAAGTGAAATAAAATTATAAGTAGCGTGCTAGTAATAAATGCTGATCACAAAAGCCAGGAAACTGCTGTTTTCTCATACCGCTATCTTCTGCATCGTTCTTTTCGACTTTCCCATGCTCTTCGTGTTCTGTATGTTGCCGGGTGGCGCACATTTGTTTTAGTCCCAGGAATAGGAGGAGAACCGATGGGACAATCTGGGCAGCCACAGCGTCTACTGCAGGGGGTCGAGACGGCAGTCCCATAAGGATGCTCAGTCCGATGATGCACATCTTTCTGTCATGAAGCCTGAACGTACACAATTCACTAGTGAGAATTAATCTTCCCAACAGAATAGCTTTCTGTAAGTTAGACGAGGCTTGTGAAACAGGAGGTCAGAAACATCTGATGGATACTCAGTTGAGAAGGCTTTTAGGGAGAATCCTGAATGGATGTCCCTGTCATTTAAAATCCACTTGGAAAATTCTATTCTAGGCTTTCTCTATTCTAGAGAACAATGAAGCCCTGGTCACAGCTCTCTTAATGATATCACCCCAATGCTCTTTTCCAAAGAGACCTACCATATTCAATTAGGGTCTCTTTTGCTGTTTTCTTTAAAAGTTCTTGATTGAAAACATTTATTATCCTGCATTTGTTATCTTTTTTTATTTATTGATTATATTTTTCTTGGTGTTGCTTAAATGAAGTATGTGTGTGCAATATTGTATATGCACACACTATATATTCATACATATAGATATGGGTTATATCTACATTGATATCTATCTATATTTGGGCACATATGTTCAAGTCCTCATTTAATGACCACTTGTTTGGTGATGCTCAACAAATGGTATTCACAACCCTCGTCCTTATGTTGGTTGCGTCACTGAGTTCATGTGATCGACAATCAAGACTTCTTTGCAGGCTGCATATAAGCAGTGGGGAAGCTGGCATGGCAACTTCACAATGTCATCTTAATGACCTTAATAACAGCAACCGGAAGTGGAATTTCCATTGCTAAGCATTGCAGTGATATGGGATCTTACTTGACTTAGTGACAGAAAGTCCAGTTCCAATTACCATCATGAGGTGAGGACTATCTGTTTATATATATATGTATTTTTCTTTAGCCAGGTTCTACCTACGTAAGCCAAGATTTTATGCAGCCCTAGTTCAGTGAAATCTCATTCACTAGTTTTGGGGCTTTTTTTCTTCTAGCAGCCAGCAAGCTCTTTGCTACCCATTGGGAGACTATATAATATGTGTGTGTGTGTGTGTGTGTGTGTGTGTGTGTGTGTATAAATATATATATATTTGGATACTTACATAAACTAAAATGATTATTTGTTAAATATGTGAATGTTTGGAGAAATGCAGAAATTGCAAACAGCAAAGTACTGCTTAACTACCAGATATCAGCCAAAACATTCTGATTTAAATTGAAACAATAACAGAAATTTTGGGTTCAATTGTGATTGCCAGTGGAGGACCACCTGTACAAAGTAATTTACTTTTTAAAGACAAAACATATATTTGGTGTCACATAAAATCAGGAACAAATGCCGATGACAAGTTGCTAATGAAACTCATCCAATTCCCTATAAAATAAGTGTATTAAACCAACTGCAAAAGTCTCCCATATTAAATGCATGATGGTTTTAAATATCTTGATTTAATTTAGCTAGATTATGTTAATGTATGTGCTTTCCCTCTGAATTTGACATCACAGCTAAATTCAAGCAAAATGAAGATGTCAAGCTGTAGCTCCGTGCACTGAATGCCACTGGGGTGGGGGGTGGGGGGGAGGTAAAATCATCACTATTCATACAAAATAGGGCTCGTGAGAAAATCTTACTCCGAAGAGAAACATATCAATTCCATTCTTTTATCCTGTTCCAAAGGTCACTATGTGGTATTTCGTGCTACAATAGCACACCTTAGGGCAGGTAGGAAAGCAAGACAATCCTGGCGTTTCCTCTCAAAGTACGGTCTCCCAAAGACCCCGAAGGTGTCGAAAAAGAGAGCATCGCACACACCTACCCAAGAAAACAGTCTGTATCGTTCATCCACTGGTTTATAAACTGCGCAGTGATAGGCTCTGGGTTATGAGGAAACCGGATGTTCTCCAAAGTGTGCAAAAGGAGCTCGGGGTTGTAGTAGAGGGCAGCAATGGCAACCTGGAGACACATGGTGCGGAGCTCGCTGGTTTTCACCCCTCGCGTTAAGCGCTCAAGCACAGCTTCTACAAACAGGGGGATGCACTAAGGGGAGAACAGAGATATGGGGAGAAATAAGTGGAAATATTTCAGATACTGAGCCTATTCAAAACACGATTCAGCCCTTCCCTTGTTGAAATCGGTTACGATTCTGTTTTCAAAGTACAGACTTTCTTAAATGACTTTGAGGGACATATTCCCTGTTTCCCTGAAAATAAGACATCCCCTGATAATAAGCCCAATCGGGCTTTTGAGCGCATGCGCTAAAATAAGCCTCCCACCCCCCGAAAATAAGCCCTCCCCAAAAATATTTAAACACAGAACTGGAAATCAGGTAAGACAGCAAGAGGGGCCCCGTCATGTTCCACGCACCCCAAAATAATAAGACCTCCCTGAAAATAAGGCCAAGCGCTTATTTCAGGGTTCAAAAAATATATATATATAAGACAGGGTCTTACTTTCGGGGAAACACGGTATGTTTTGTAACACTGGATGGGATACCGGCTACAGAATTCTCTTTGCTAAAAAATATCCAGCTGTTTTTCCCCCTTTCTTTCTCTTTTTTTCTCCTCTCTCTTTCTCTCTCTTTCCTTTTAAAGGCACTGTGATAATCGCTGTTGGGATTTATTGCAGGAAATACCAGAAGCAACAGGAACTGTTGTGTAAGATTGTCAGAGGTCAGGAAGTGAAGTATCACTCTCCTTTTTTGCTCCACCCCATGGTTAGGAAATTCTTTTAAAAGGGAAAAAAGGGGCACTAGGTAGAACAAATCAAACTCTTCTGGTTATGCAATCTTGATTAACATATTTTTTTTTAAAAAAATACAACTAATATTCATGTAATATAGGCCAAACCTAGCACTCGTCATTTAGCAATCTCATGTTCTTTGTCCAGATGTACTGGACAATATAATTATTATTATTAGTTCAATTTATATGCCACCTTTCTCCAAAGACTCAGGGGGGCTGAGTCCTGGTTTTAATCCTGGTTTTATATATAATGTGGATTCAAGTTAGTAGCCACTATATCCCAAAACAACTGCAAGCCCTAGGCTCTGTTCTGAACTAAGTCTACCTTTCTCGTGAACCTCTCATAGCAGCATTTGGGTTTCATTTTCAAAGCTTGAGCACCATCTGATGGGTGAACGCAGAAAATAAATCCCTCCTCATCCAATGAAGAGCAAGGGGTGTGGGTAGGAAGCTTCCAACGTCTGACATCCTCAGTTCTTCCCCTAACAAAGGTGACTAGTTCTTTCCCTTATTTGTCCCACAAAGAGTCTCCTTCACACTTTCAACATCTTCTCAATCTTGCTGATTAGCTGGAGCAGTAAGGCACTCTTTAATATATTCCCCTGTATCAGTGATGGCAAACCTTTTCAGCACTGAGTGCCCAAACCGGAACGTGCATGTATGTGCTGGAGAGCTGGAAACTTGAAGACCAGCTGGCCTCCTGGTCTTCGGGTTTCCAGCACTCGCATGTGTGCCAGCCAGCTGCTCTTCATGTGCACCGGAGCACGATAAACCCGAAGATCAGCTGGCTGGTAAGCGCATGCCTGTTTACTGGCCGTTTTGGGGCCATTTCAGACCATTTTTCAGGCCTGAAAATGGCCAAAAAAAAATTGGCCAAAAAAGGCCAGAAAACAGCCTGTTTTTTGGCCATTTTTCAAGTGCTCCAGCACCCACAAAGACCAGCTGGCCAGCGCACACATGTGCACCGGAAACTAGAAGAGCAGCTGGTGACAGCATGCGTGCCTACACAGAGGGCTCTGCGTGCCACCTCTGGCACGAGTGCCATAGGTTCGCCATCGTGGCTCTATATATTCTCTTTCAGGAATGGTTTAAGACAGGGGTGGCAAATGTGGCCCTTTTACAACCTGTGGGCTTCAACTCCCAGAATTCCTGAGACAGCCAAGCTGGCTCAGGAATTCTGGGAGTTGAAGTCCACAGGTTGTAAAAGAGCCACATTTGCCCACCCCTGGTTTAAGAGAACAAGTGACACTCCTCCTATTGCCTATAGAGACCCTGAAAGAGAATCCACTACCATCTTTGGTACAAGCATGGTTAAAAAAAGAGCCTATCGAATTCCCACCCTCTGTAGCGCCCAAAGCTAAGCCATGTTTTGGGAGTTTTCAAGTGATCCACATGGCTTCCGCTTAGCGTAACTTTCAAGGGTGTCATGAAACAGTTCCACCGTGTTTTGCCCTCTAGTTAATAAATATTGTCAAGAAGTGAAGGCCTTCCACTTGGGAAGTCCTGGGGCCTTAAATGCTTTAAGATCAAATGGAATATTATTTTCACTCAGCTGAAAACTGCCTTTCATGCATCTGTGGAACTCTTCAGTAATCTTTCCCGCGGTCTGCAGATCCTTGTACTGCAATGATGTTTAAATTTTCTATTGTTATTGAACTCTGACTGAGGAAAGGCACGCCAGAAAAAATTTAAACCAACCCCATTTCCCTGATGGCTCAAACAAGTGAGAAAGGAGGAATAAGGAACCCTTTTCAAACCAAGCTGGATTCTATATATGAGACAATCCCAAAAGGAAAAAAAAAGTGTCTACAAAGCACAAGCTTCACCCCTCCTAAATTCTTTTTCTTAGACATACAGGTCTCCAAAATTCCAGCTGATGCTTACAATCTAGGCGAAGAAAAAAAAATCCCAATCAATAATTACCTGATCAATACCTCTTCCTTTGCACTGCAGTATAATAATCTCTAAGAGCTTGGCTGCGTGGCACTCAGCATCTTCCCCTGCATCCCCAGTTAGGACCTGTCAAAATAATCAAAGATCATTTTAACCCTTCAGATTTGTTGGGAAAAAAAATTGACATTTTTTTTCTTGGTGATAAAAAAAAAAATGCTGCAACACAACGTTTAAAAAAATTGTTTCACTGAATTCGTGTAATATTTGACAGAGGATGGTAGAGGACATGAAGGCCTGGAGAAATGTTGTCCATGGGGTCGCGATGGATCCGACACGACTTCGCAACTAACAACAACAACATTTGACACTTTTTCTGAATAATCAACGAGACATTTGAATGAATTTCCTGACACCTGAAATCACTAGATAGGGGGAAAAAAAATAGCATTCAAACACAGAAGTGCCAATTATGTGACTGGTTTTGAAAAATAGGCAAGGTTATTTTTGATCAGGCAATAAAAAAACTGTTTCCATATTGTTTCAAGAAAACACAAAATCACCATGAGTGAAGTTCAATTTCAAGGAATTTTTTATGTTATACTAAAATAAGACACACAGTTGTCCTGTCCAAGCATTCGGTCTTAATAATCTAAATATTTATATTTACAAGTAATAACACTACCCAGGCTAGCAATAGCAATAGCACTTAGACTTATACACCGCTTTACAGTGTTTCACAGCCCTCTCTAATTGGTTTATAGAGTCAGCCTATTGCCCCCAACAATTTGGGTCCTCATTTTACCCACCTCGGAAGGATGGAAGGCTGAGTCAATCTTGAGCCTGGTGGGATTTCAACTGCCAAATTGCAGGCAGCCGGTAGTCAGCAGAAGTTGTCTGCTGTACTGCACTCTAACCACTGCGCCACCGAAGCTCATCTAAGCTAATTCTCACCGAAGCCAATTCTATTTCCAGTATATTAAATGAAGAGAATTGTTGTCTAGTATATTTGAATGTGACAAATCTCCAAGGAACCAGACACTTGTTTTGCCTTAATGTCGAATCAGGATTAGAACACTGAGAATTGGTGATTTCAAGGTATTTCCATAATGGATGTCCTCATTATATTCCAATGTTTTATTTATTTATACTGCTTTTACTTATTCATCTTGAATATTGCCAAATCCACATAGATACACAGCAGTTTACAAAATAGTTAACAAAGACCTCCATTAGCCATTTAAAAATGTCCACGGTAAATAATAAACAACTAATAACTAATCAAAACTGATTCTATTGTAAACAATAAGTGATATATTTTTTTCCAACTAGGGCCAGCATTTTCCAAATCAGATCAGATCTCTTTATAAGAACGGTTTAAAAATAAAAGATTCCACAGGAATCGATGAATGAAGTGAAGCAAGCGAAGCCACATTTTTCATTCTGTTCTCAGGTTCGGTTTCTCAGATTTATAGAAGCTTAATAGAGCAAAAGTCCATTTAATCCAAAACTTGTGAGTCAAAAACATCAATCCCCATACAGAGCAATCTACACTGCACAGACCTCCATGAGCTACAAGCAGCATAAATACCAGGCAGAGCCTCTCTTGATTCAAATGTAACAAATCAAGGCAGAGCCTTTTGCAGGAGGAAGATAACCCATATTTTCCTCAGCAGGAAGCAAGAGTGAGTTTTCAAGAAGAGAACTCATATTAGTCAAAAGCAGGAGAAAAAAAAACATAGGGTTGTGAAAACAAAAATGACAGAAATATTCTTGCGGATGTACGATATGAATGCATTAAATGGCAAAAGGAAAGAAAATAAAGAGCTGGAAAGAGTTCCTTCAAGTGGAAGAGATTCCCCTCCAGCCGTGATGGCGAACCTATGGCACATGTGCCACAGGTGGCACGCAGAGCCCTCTCTGTGGGCATGCTAGCCGTTGCCCCAGTCCAGCTCCACCGCGCATGAGTGCATGCCTCTCACTGGCCAGCTGGTCTTTGGGTCTCTGCTGTGTATATGCAGGGGTGGGGTGCATGCAGGGGGCGCGCTTGCGCGAGGCGCATGCACAGGGGGGTTGTTCTGTCCCCCTTCCCCACACAGGCAAACACACAACCAGGCACGCCTGCCAAGAGTTTATTAAGCAATGAGACTAGAAACCCTTGCAGATAAAAGTTTTGGCAGTAAACTGCAAAATGCCTGCCAAGTCAGTTTTCACTCACAGTCAGCAAGAGAGAGAGTTTCTCCTCAGTCCGGTTCAGAGGCAAAAAGTAATCCACGAAGCAAGAGTCCAATCCAAAATATGCACAAGGCAGATTTCAGGTCACACGATGTGACTCTCAGGTTTTTAACTTTGACTGTCACAAAGCCTGAAGAGCAATCATACCCACTTTTATTCCTTGTGGGGTATGGCTCAGTGACTCAGCTCAATCTCTGGCCCTCCCACGCCTCTTTTGTTGCTGCGCGTGCTTCTCCCTCCGACGCTGCCTGGGATCAAGCCAGGATTCATCATCCTCGCTCCCTATCTGTTGTTGTTCCGATATGCTTTCCTCCTGGCATATCCCAGGCTGTTCCTCTTGGCCTTCGGATGGAACCTGAGGCATTGCCAGAGAGGAGGATCCTGGAAAGGGAGGCCTTATCAGTTCCTCCCCATCACCTTCTGAGTCCTCGTCCTCCGTTAGGACAGGCTCAGGAGTCCGGGTCACAACAGGGGTAGAGGTTGGTTCAGGAGGCTTTCTAGGCCCAAAACGGGGTGAGCCCCCCCCCCGCACCCCATTTTGGGCCTGGAAAGCCTCCTGCACCAACCTGGAAGCCAAAACGGGGTGTGAGGGGGGCACATGCATGGGGGGGGCAGGGTGCATGGATGGGGGGGCTCATGCACGGGTGGCGCTTACATTACATTTTGATTCAGGCATGTGCGACTGCATTCGTGTGCGCACTTTGGGCACTCAGCACCAAAAAGGTTAACCATCACTAACCTACAGTTTTCAGAAAAATCCTGTTTTAAAAAATACCCACTTCTAAATCATTACACGAACAATGATGCATATTGTCAGCAGAAAACAAGGGCAGGCATGAGCTCTTGGTTATAAAAGTTGGAAATTTAACTGGAGACAGTTTTTTATCTGTTTCTGTCTGTTCTGGCCTTTACATAACTATATTACACTTGTGTTCTATCATGAATAAGTCTTAAATGTAAGTCTTCTTACCCTAAACCAAACACCTTAATCAATAAGCCGCATGTGCTACAGACTGGAGGTCTGAATAATGTAACATTAAACATTGAATTATTATGAAAGCAAAGCTAAGCATGTCTATTTTTCATGGGCTAAAAGAGTATTCAACCATACTTTTCATTCACGTTCTCACATTCACCATAGACAGCAGGTTGATCAAAGTATGAGCAACTTCGAAAACTTACCTTTTTACACATAGTATAAATTATCTCCAAATTTTTGGAATTTGACAATAAAATATCAGTATCAACAGTGACGTAGTTGTGCAATAGGGGCATCATATCTAGAAGGAGAGAAAAGTTCATCCTGAGAATGATATAAATTAATTTACCCCAGGGGTGAAATGCTACCGGTTCGGACTGGTTCGACCGACTGGCAGTGATGGTGGCAGGTGGTTCGGAGAACCGGTAGCGACGGCAGCGCAAGGCTCCGTCCACCCGCAGGTGTGGTTTTAACCAGGAAGTAACCTGTTTTTTTACCCTCTGTGCATGCACTTCTGAACCGGTAGGGAAGGTAAGTAGATTTCACGCCTGATTTACCCTACAGAATTATCCTTGCTTTGTTTTATAACCACTCACTAAATTCATTCATTTGTAAATTCTTTAAAATTCTATATTTAGCACATACACCAAGTCATGACCTGTCAATGTATTGTAAAAGGATTTACTGGATTTATTCAGGCCCTCCTAAGAATTTCAGGAAATGTACAAGATATGATCCCACATCATGCTCACAAAGACTCCAGATAACCTTTATACCGCAGCGGAGGCTCAAAATTCCAATACAAACTTCCCACTCTCTTCATTACAATGTATCAAATAATATAAAGCAAATAAAAGGAAAAATGAACGTAGTTAATACAGATTATATTATTTATTCTGGGCTAAACTTTCATTTTTATATCAGTGTGTAGCTGTTTCTAGAAAACTTATTTTAAGAAAGGGACAACATTGGGTCAACAATGGGCATAGATAACGGGGGGTGGGGGGATATGTCTTCATTCTAACCCTCCCAGTGGGGGAAAGATATTGCAAAATCTCCATTCCCACCCCACTCTGAGGCCAGCCAGAAGTGGCATTTGCCAGTTCTCCGAACTACTCAAAATTTCTGCTACTGGTTCTCCAGAACCTGTCAGAACCTGCTGGATTTCACCTCTGGTTTCCAGTCTTGTAAATGACATAAAGCAAAATGGAATAACTATTAAAAGTCAGATGATTCATTGAATACGTTTTGAATAGCTCAGCAGGCAATACCTGAATACGTTCCTGATCTTCCCCACAGCCAGCAAAATCTGACCCCCAATACACAAATTTGTTCGACTTTGGCATTTTAAAGGCACACAGCTCTACATCGGATACTTAAGCAAATCTAATCCTGAATTTATAGCACTGGGGGAACAAATCAATGTGCTTCCACTAAGACAAAGTGACAACAGAAACTCTCCATCACAACTTCCCAAACCACTGCTAGCCAACATTCTTCTATGTTCAATTTAGTCCTGCTATTGATCGGTGCTCTTTTCGAGCAAACGGCAAAGCTTATTACCTGCAAAGTACTCAAAGCAATCCTGTTGAAACACTTCATATAAGACACCCAGGAGGTGCCACATTTGGGGTGAAATAAGATGGCACGTCAAGCTGTATGCCAGAGAAAGAATTTCTTCGTAGAACTCTGAAAGGGAAAGGGGGAAAGGGGGAAAGAGACATAAGAGATATAGAAACCATGCCTGCAAATGCCACCCAGCCTATTAAAAGCTATTTTAAGTGAATTAGAAAAGATCTTCGTATTCTGGCAACACATTTCCCAGGTCTGCTTGGAGGCTAGCACCACATTTATTGGCATTGTACAGTCTTAAGCCTGGAATTAAAATATTGCATTTGCTAGATACCAATAAGGATATTTTAGTGGAACTTAACAAAATTCCCTATGACTTACACAATATGCCTCTAAATTTCCTTGAACATGGAATAAATAATGCCTACAGGTTTAATTTCCGTTTACTAATGTGCCTAATATTATATGTATGCTTATTTCTAATTAAAGCATATCTCAAGATTTTCGGAAAAGAAGACTGGAATGACTTAGACTGCAATAAGGAAAACTTTTGAGAGACAGCTAGTTCTGAGGTAAGTTTATTTAAACTTAAACTAGTTTTCCTTCCAACTGCAGCACTTACATCCTAAAAACCACTCTGGAGGACTGAATCTCCGCTGGAACAGATTAGGAGAACTTGCAAACATGGTGGGAGAAGTGACTATAAATGGACACCTCTGCTACTCATGGATATTTATCATGGGATTCTACCATCAGCGATATAACAGGGAAGAGATAGGAGAAACCAAGCAATATGTCCTCGCTATTGTAGAAATACCCAAAGGCCATCCAGATTCTAGAGAAGAATTTTAAATATAAGCAGTCAACTTTAGGAATAGGCCATTGACAAAGGGTGATGTCGCTTCCCTCTGAACCTGCTCCTTCAACAATTATTCTTAACTTTTTCCCTACAGGAATTATATTTCATGATATTCTTTCACAGATAAGGTAACGTCTTATCTAAAATCAATGAGCAGTGTTCCAATATTTGAGCGTCTGCCACAAAGAAGAAGGGGTCAACCTATTCTCCAAAGCACCATAGGGGCAGGACAAGAAAAAAAAAAGGATGGAAACAAATCAAGGAGAGAAGCAACCTAGAATTAAGGAGAAATGTCCTGATTTAGAACAATTAATCAGTGGAATGATTTGCCTTCAGAAGTTGTGGGTGCTCCATCATTGGAGGTTTTTAAGAAGAGCCTGGATAGCCAGTTGTTTGAAATGCTATAGGGTTTGGACTAGAAGGCCTCCAAGGTGCCTCCCAACTCTGTTATTCTGTTCTGTTCTGAAGAAGATTGTTAAGTCCAATGTAATTTGAACTGAAGTCCCATTTGTCAAATTTCACATTCTTATCTTTGGTTCTATTTTCCCTCCTCTTTCTCCAGCCAGAAATGAATTGGCTATAGAACATGTTGCACTCTAATAGTGAATAAATGATATATGGTAACTTCATAGTAACTTTGGCTTAAGTCTAATCTAGATGGGGGAAAAAATGGACAGGAAGCTGTATTGTTACAGCAGGGTAGAGAATAACTTAACTCTCTGCCACATTAAATAAGAAAGCAAATATTGTCCGGATGGCTTTTCAATGTACCTATTACATGTTTCTGCAAGACAAGACCAATGATTTGCAGGCAAATGCTCTCCAGTTGTTGAGTTATCTGAAGAAAAGAAAGAAGCCGCTTAAGTAAAGTAAAGAAAAAAGACATTTTTTTCTTAAACAAGCAACTATTCTAAAGCAAAGAGTTTTCCTAAAGTAAAGAGTCAAGCAAAAAGCCCTCCATATTTAAAATATTTTACATTATTACTAGGTGAAAATGGCATGCAAATGTCTCATGCATTTGTTAAGTCTATGGTGCCATCTCCTGGCACGCACTGTCTCCTTCATTTACTGAAAGAATTTCTGTATCGCGTCTTATTGCAAAAACTCTCAAATTCCGTTTTCAAAGCGTTGAGAAGATTCACCTCCTTGTGATCCTGCACGACAGTTAGGATCGTGTCAATTGTATGCAGGATCCCCATGGCCATAACAGTTTTATCCTCCATTTCTTCATACTCTTCACTCTGCAGAACTTTAACAAAAATCTCTGCCTAAAGAAATTAAATGCAGAAAAAACTGACATCATAAATCACAAAATCCTTGCGACAACTTCAAATTTGCATTTTGAGTTTTTTCAACAATTAGAGATTTGCTTCCTCCCCCTCCCCCTCCCCCCAAGTGAAACAACAGGGACTTGTTTGTTACTTTTGCATAAATGTGGTGCTCTTGCAGTCCACTAGCACAGGGGTCTCCAACCTTAAGCCTGGAGGACTTCAACTCCCAGAATTACCCAGCCAGTAAAGCTGAAAGAATTTCAGCCAAAGCTGGCTGGGGAATTCTGGGAGTTGAAGTCCTCCAGGTTTAAAGTTGCCAACGTTGGAGACCCCTGCACTAGCAGGTCATCCTTGTTGGTGTCATTTTGCATTGCTTTCTGCTGCATTAAGCCTACAGTGCAACACTTTAAAATAGAAGGAGAAAAGAAAAAAGGGAACCTATGCATATTTTGGCACTATTGCTATTCTGGATAAAAATTCAGATTAGGGAATATTGACTAAGGTAGGCCTGTCAAACCGGTGGCCCGCGGGCCGGATACATCACGCACAAGCCACACCCATCCCAGGTCCGCAAAGGCAAAAAAATGTCACAATCTGATCCATGACGCGATCGAGTTTGACATCCATGGACTAAGGGATTTGTGTAAGAGAGAGATTTAGGATGCATGGAATTAAACTGTATGAAAAACCACTCTGTGACTGAAGAGTCAAATGAGGAAAAGAGGAGAATCCAGATGAGGTGTTAAGAGAAATTTCACAGACTTTTTTTAACCCTTTTCAAAATTATTACAGAAAATATTAACATTCGAAAAGGATATTCCAAAAGGGAAATAAAGGCAGTGCTGATTACAGTGCATTTGCAGTGTTCTGAAAATATTCCTGAACTGATTCGCTGGCCCCTTTAAGCCCAAGAACAACGTTCTTTTATTATGTTCAAACTGCAAAAGGTTTATCTGCCTGTGTAGAATCTCACTGCTAACTTTTTATCTGTAGTGGTGTGTGGGAACGACCTTGGGAAAGGGAGGGAGGAAAGAGATAGGAAATGATCAGATAAGGTGGGAGAGTCTGCAGCTGCAGAAGGGGCAGAAAAGGAAACTCAGAAAAGATTCTGTCTAACTTATCAGGGTGTGAAAGAAACAGCAGGAGATTTCTGCTTTCAGACTTGCATAAGATTCTGTTAATGTAGCCTTACAATAAAGTAGCATTAGCTCATCTGGTTGCTTGGACTACCTCGGAAGGCTGACACTGTCAAGCCAGAGTATAGATAAAAAATTGTCTGGAACTTACTTGAAGAAGCCTCACTTCACTCTCATTCTCAAGCCTTCAGGGACAGGGGGCAGGTTTAATATATTTGTTTTTTCCCCCCACTACAAATGAATGACATTATTTTCCTCCCAACAGGAAAATTAAGTCTAGACTAATCTTCAATAATCTAAACCAGTGGTGGTATTTAGCCGGTTCTATCCAGTTCGGGCAAACCGGTAGCAGCAGCTGCGGGAGGCTCCGCCCACCCGCCCGGATGTCATCATGTCCCCTTTTTGACGCTCTGCACATGTGCACAAGACCCTGTGCATGCTGGAGGTGGCGCGTGTGCTCGCATTTGCGAACCGGTAGCAAAGGTAAGTTCATACCACCCCTGATCTAAAGTGATAATGGGATCATTTCAGGATGGCTGGTATATCTCCCTTCGTAAAAGTTACGTTTGTAGAAAGGGACTAAAACACGTTTTCTCAGTAGCCTTCATCCAAAAAGGAATCCCTGCCCTCACTTACCAGATGCTGCGTCATTTCCACAGCAATTGTGGCTACTTCTTGACTGTATTCACAAATCAGCTTCTGAATTACATTGGTAAGATCATCGTTCTGAGTCTCTCGAACTACAAGCAGCAGCTCCTGCATGACAGGCCTGATGTAGGGCTTAATGTATTCCTTTGCTAAAAAGAAACCAAACATACATTCAAACATAACACCGGGGGGGAGGGGGAGGGATTAAAATAGATACAGGAAGTCCTGGACTCATGGCCACAACTGAGCCCCAACATTCCTGTTGTTAACTGAGACATTTGTTAAGCGAACTTTAACCCCATTTTACAACTTTTCTTGGCTGCGAGTCACTGCAGCCTTTAAGTTAGTAACACGGTTGTTAAACAAATCTGGCTTCCCCGTTGACTTTTGCTTGTCAGAAGGTCATGAAAGGGGATCACATGGCCCCAGGATGATGTGACTGTCATAAATATGAATCAATTGCCAAGCATCTGAATTTTGATCATGTGACCATGGGGATGCTGCAACGGTCGTAAGTCACTTTTCCCCCCCACTGCCGTTGCAACTTTGAACGGTCGCTATTTATTTATTTATTTATTGGTTCAATTTATATGCCGCCCTTCTCCGGAGACTCAGGGCGGCTTACAATGCGTTAAGCAATAGCCGTCATACTTTTGCATATACCTGCTTAGTAGGGCTTTCGCCCCCCCCCCAAAGTGGTGTTCTTTTTTATACAAAGTCAGTTTATTGTCCCCGCAATCTGGGTCCTCATTTTACCTACCTCGAAAGGATGGAAGGCTGAGTCAACCTTGAGCCTGGTGAGATTCGAACTTGCAGTAATTGCAGGCAGCTGGTGCTTGTTAACAGCACTTTAGTCTGCTGCGCCACCAAGGCTCTTCACTAAATGAATTGTTGTAAGTTGAGGACTAAAACGGATTACGAGACAAATATCTGCTTGTCTGAGTGAGCTCTTAATTGCACTTGGTATCCTTCTTTTGTCTTTGGTAACAATGTTCTGCATTTCTACCTGTCTTATCTGCTTCTTTCTCACACAAAAATTGCATTAACGGGGAATGCTTCATTTGGAATCTTAAAAAATCATCCTATAAGAAAGAGATGCAAATCACTTCCGTTCTGTTGACCAAACCCCCTACATTCATAAATTTATAAAGTCACCGGGAAGACTTACTCTGATATAAATGCAATTATTATTTTTAAAACATTTTGAAACTAATATCTTTGTATGCAGCAATCCCTGTCTCCAACCACATCTAAACATATATCCCGTTAGACAAAAACTGTGACAAAAGGCAGAGTAAAAATAGAAGCCAAAATAGTTTAATTTTTAAGTATATTGGGGAAAAAACAAGAAACAGGATAATCCATAAACTAAGAAAGGTATTTGATAAGAAGAGGTTATGGATGGATGGATGGATGGAAGGAAGGAAGGAAGGAAGGAAGGAAGGAAGGAAGGAAGGAAGGGTCAGAGTGCGCACAGTATGACTATGTGAGACAACCCAGGAGCAAATTCAGTAAACAGAGGTTTGTATTTAAACAGTGGTTTTATCTACAAAGAATATATACATACACATATTTTAGTCAGACCTCAAACAAACAGCACTTGGCAATTACAACATGGAAGCACACACGGAGAGAGAGATATGCCCCAACAGGGCCTCTTCTTATTACAGGCTCTTAAAGTGATATCAGCCCAAAAACTTTGCTGACTCATTCCTAGCATTACATCATCATAGCAGCTGGTCAGCTCTTAAATCATTACAAGGAAGGAAGGAAGGAAGGAAGGAAGGAAGGAAGGAAGGAAGGAAGGAAGGAAGGAAAAATGAACAGAGATAAGCAACAGAACATTACAAGTGAGATTCATTGCATACAATGATGGCAGGAAAAGAAACAAAAAAGATGGGACACAAAAAAAAGTCTATGAAGAGGAACTACAGTGAGCAACCAAGGAAAGTGAAAATCAAACCTTGCTCCTGATGGCTTATCAAGGACTGAAGTGCAATGGCAGCTTCCATTTTGACAGGCATTTCTTTGTCTTCAATCAAGCTCTTTTTTATTAGTTCAACGGCATTCTTTAGATTGAGCTCATTGTGAAATTTTAAGGTGCTGAATGAACGAAGGGTCCAACAGGACTACGGCACACACACACAAAAAAAGCAAATCAGATGCTATTCAAGATCAGATACTCTTATAGAGAAATCATTTGCGTGTTAACAGATCTGAGTTCATTATATTTTATCGTTTTCAAGGCAGTCCTCTCCACAACGCAATTGTCCACCCACCCCAAAAGAATTCATAATAAAGCAGCACTGAAACCAAATACTGAGATTCAAAGAAATCTTTCTTTGTGCTCAGGGCTTCTCTATACGCAATACTATCCTTCACCTTCTATATGTAATTTAGAGGAAATATGGGAGACAGATAGAAATGAAGGACTGGACTTACCTATTACATTTTTCTAGATAACAACAAATAAAATAACTACAACCGCATAAAATAGGATGATATATGAAACAGCAACCAAGATGCCATCTCGTGTGGCATTCTGGGAATCAGCCTATTAAAATGTATAAATATAGAATAATTTTTGTCCCAATCTTACAAAAGCTTACACAGAGTTCTGCTTCTCAATAATTATGTTAAAGGGAGTACCGTATTTTCTGGCGTATAAGACTACTTTTTAACACAGGAAAATCCTCTCAAAAGTCGGGGGTCGTTTTTTACACCGGGTATAAGCCTACTGACGCTCCGACTTCCCCAGCTGACCCCCGGTGATGGCGAGCCCCAGCTGTCTGGGGAAGTCGGAGCGTCAGTAATAGCCACCTGGATGCCTGGGACGGTGGGGGAAGCTCCGTGCAGCAACCAGCTGGGTCCAGCATTCAGCAGCATGCAGCCTTGACGAGATCAGTACAGCTTCCCGAATCTGAGTTGCCGGCACTGACCAATGATGCTACGGGAGCGCCAACAACATTGAGGGGTAGTCTTATACGGCGAGTATAGCCCAAACCCTATATTTTAATAGGAAAAGTAGGGGGTCGTCTTATACGCCCAGTCGTCTTATACGCCGGAAAATACGGTAGTAATTTCTGTCCCAATATAGCACTTGGCAATAGCACTTAGACTTATATACCGCTTCATAGTGCTTTACAGCCCTCTCTAAGCGGTTTACAGAGTCGGCATTTTGCCCCCAACAATCCAGGTCCTCATTTTACCCACCTGGGAAGGATGGAAGGCTGAGTCAACCTTGATATGCCGGCCTTCCAATCAAGCTTTAGAGCTTCAGCATGAGAATGAGAAAGATGAGTGTGTATTCTGCTAAACACATTATTAGCTCTCTTTACAAACACCTATTTATCCCCTGGCACAAGCAGGTAAGCCCAAACCATCGTGAAAAAAGGCATATGTTCTATTCACTTACTCTTGCTCTTAAATATCCAAGATTTGACATGAATAACGGAAAGACATGATTCTGCAGCATCAACTCCATCTGATCCTTGAACACGCTTTTCTAATAGGGGTAATAATTAACAGAGAAAGAAGCACCTTTGTCCCCATTTTTACATATAATAATTCTCACGTAATTCTTAAAACGGTTACACCGGCTTCAAATTAATTTTTAGAAACCATCCTGATATCAGCAAAAGAAAAAGGTAGATGCCAAAACGTAAAATTGAAACTACTCAAATAAAAGGACTTAAAATATCACGCTCCTTGGGTTGTCTAACAAAATGCAGTGACAATGTTCCTTACTGCAATCAGCCAGCCATGTGAGCCTGAACAGGAGTAATCTAACTGATTGACTAGCAATAGCACTTAGGCTTATATACTGCTTCACAGTGCTTTTACAGCCCTAAATAGTTTATAGAGTCTGCACATTGCCCCCAACAATCTGGGTCCTTTTACCCACCTCAGAAGAATGAAAGGCTGAGTCAACCTTGAGCCTGGTGAGATTCGAACTGCCAAATTCCAGGCTGCTGGCAGTCAGCAGGATTAGCCTGCAGTACTGCATTCTAACCACTGCACCACCGTGGCTCTTAAATAGAATAGATGGACAGAAACCTACATGGAATGAGTACTTGTAAAGGATGTGGCTTTGCCATGACCAATTATTAAGAACTCTACAAGGGTATGCAATCACAGCATAACCCAAAGCTCAATACCTAATACGAGAATTAGGTTGAGGAGATTTCCAATGTTGCATGGCTTCAGCTTCAGATTATGAACTAAATATATAAGAAGCACTTTAAATGTCAAGGTACAGACATGGACATTCACTATCAGCACTGATTCCTCTGGCAGGAGGTTGGGGAATAGAGAAATGAACTCAATCTTGTAGGAGGGGGCAGAATGCATTCAGCCAGTGGACAAATTCAACCTGCAATTTTTACAGAGGCTACAAAGCATCACTAAAACATTTTTATTTATTTTTTGGTTAAGTCCTGGCTCAGTTCTTGCCCAGCCTGACAGCTACAGAATCACTTCTGAAAACTTTTAAATCAAGGACACCTTTATGCAGCTGGGCTCTTTCATAAGGCTTTTATTTTGAAGTATCACAAATCCCGGGTGTCAAATCTCTAGCGATAAGACCATTTCACACAACATCATTGTTTTACCTTCAGCAAAATATCTGCTAGTGATCCAATTACATGCAATGCCCCGTCTTTCTTTCTAGGGTCAATGTTGGGCTCAGTGAGAATCTGATAACAAAATGCCATCATTTTTGGTAACACCTAAACAAACAGCACATACACAAAAAAAGTAAAGAAATGAAACCTCAAGCAAATTCATTAGGAAAGTCACTAACATTAAGATCAGTTTAAACTACTGTAGATGATTGTTTCAGTAAAACACACAGAACAGAACAATATATATTTTAATTTATAGCCTGAAATTCTGAAAGCTAGGTACTTTTTCCAGAATAAAAAATTATAAATTCTAGAATTGCCTTGGGGTCAAATAAACTGACAGTTGTCTTAGATGTGTTTTTTATATTTAAACAAAACAGTCAAGAAAATTTAGCAGAGTCCAAGGGAAATCTATTAATATCTCAATATTGGAGTGGAGAAGAAACTCCACTGTCTTCTGTGGGTGTACAAAATACTCCATGTATTTTCCCAGTTATACTATCTTGATAAATTAAAAGAAGAAGCAACTAATAAAGCTGTCCTTGGATGTCAAAAAGACCTACTGGATCTGATGGCAATTGAAATGTGAGCCTGTACTCTGTTATCAACACAAAAATAAAAAATCCTAGTAGATCTTAAGCCAATCCTATTCCTTACCTAAAAATAATTTAGTTACATACCAAGGTAGCATTCCAATTGTAGGAATGGTACAAGCTATATACTTAAGCTCAGAGGTTCTAAAGATAAATATATATTTAATACTTTTTTTTCTACAACTGGAAGGATATGAATATAAATCAACTGCTGTTAAAGAACAGACAGATAACTACTATTTGACCATTTAAAAAGCCATCCTATTTTGACAAAATTATGAGACGTACCTCTTTTCGTTTTTTTGCCGCAGTGTACAGAAGAATCTGGGCTGCTGTTGTCGGGGATGCATAATCATCAAATACATCTTGAAAAATATGAAAAAGGATGTTACTACACAACCGTTGACAATTTAACAAATCATTATAAATGTGACAAAACATGGACAAGCTAGTAACTGGTTTTTCTGGATGCTCTTTTTTTGCTTTAGTATTTAAGAAAAGAAAGTAAAGGGAATAAAAAGAAAAACCAACAAGAGAAATATAAAGAACAAGAAAATCAAAAGAGTTTTAAAAGGCCAAGAATTTCCATTACATTTTTAGACCTATCATTAATTGCACGGAATAAACACTGATCAATTTTTCCCCAGTCTCAATAAACAGCTAATCCATAAACAGAAACATATATATATATTTCATCACCTGTCCATGGCATAATCTTCAACTGAAACAAACAAGTTTATCATTATAATATAGTAATCGTTATTGGAGATGAACTGCTCACAACCAATGTCTATTGTGGTCCGCCGGCAGCCTGCGGAGCTGGCAGCGGAGTCGGACAGTGAGGAGGCTGAGGAAGAACATGGGCCAGTCCTGGAGGCTGGGGAAGGCCCGGATAAGGGCTCTGCGTTGGAGGCAGAGATGGGGCCAGGGCCATCTGGGAGTGATGTGCGGACTTTGGAGCCTCCAGAGGCTGACAGCAGAGAGGCAGAGGAACAGGAGGAGACTGTTCCTAGTGCACGTATGAGAAGAGCTGCCAGAAGGCAAGAGCAGCTAAAGCAAAAAGGACGACTCGGGAGTAGGGCCAAGAGATGATTGGCCCCTCCCATAAGGCTTAAAAGACCAGCAACGGCTCTTGGGCTCTTTGTCAGAAAACAACGTTGATAGATTTGTTTCTCGTGTTGCTGCATTTATTTCTTGTCGGCGGCGTCTGAACTTTTGCCAAGCCAAGAAAAGCCTTTGGCAGGTTGCCAAAGTAGACCAAGGTTGGTGATAAGGCTGAAGAATTGTGTTATGCAGAATTTGTTTTGAATTAGTTTGGACTATGGCTGAGAATGAGTTAATTCTCAGCTTTTCTAATAAAATCCGTTTTTTTAAAAAAAAATTTTTTAATTTGATTTATATGCCGCCGTTCTCCGGAGACTCAGGGCGGCTTACAATGCGCTAAGCAATAGCCTTCATACTTTTGTATATTTATACAAAGTCAGCTTATTGCCCCCACAAACTGGGTCCTCAATTTACCTACCTTAGAAAGGATGGAAGGCTTGAGCCTTGGTGAGATTCGAACCTGCAATAATTGCAGGCAGCTGATGTTAATAACAGGGCTTTAGACCACTGTACTATCCAAGGCTCTTTAGAACTGATTGCATCTGAAAGTACCTACTTGGGCCTAGGTCACAACAATGTCTTATCTTTTTACTACCGTATTTTCCGGCGTATAAGACGACTGGGCGTATAAGACGACCTCCTACTTTTCCTATTAAAATATAGGGTTTGGGCTATACTCGCCGTATAAGACTACCCCTCAATGTTGTCGGCGCTCCCGTAGCATCATCAGTCAGCGCCGGCAACTCAGATTCGGGAAGCTGTGCCGATCTCATGAAGGCTGCATGCCGCTGAATGCTGGACCCAGCTGGTTGCTGCGTCGAGCTTCCACCGTCCCAGGCATCCAGGCGGATATTACCGACTCTCCGACTTCCCCAGACAGCTGGGGCTCGCCATCACTGGGGGTCAGCTGGGGAAGTCGGAGCATCGGTAGGCTTATACCCAGCGTATAAGACGACCCCCGACTTTTGAGAGGATTTTCCTGTGTTAAAAAGTAGTCTTATACGCCAGAAAATACGGTACATTTTTATTTTGCTTCTCTCAACTTCCGTTCCCACTTTTTATGGACTTTTCTCTACCATCATGGTTCACAAGGGTTATGGAAAACAGGAGCTTAGGAATGGGGCGGACTGCGTAAGCAATCAGATATACAGGCACTCTGCAGTACAGTATAATACGCCCTCCGGATTTGTACATACAAAAAACCGCCCAAGTGTTGGCTGATCTAGATGCATAGCAATGTGCATCATCACCAGGGATTTTCCAGGAGCAGATACCAGTGACAACTGACAAATAAAAATTACCAAATTTAATGCGGATGTATTCATATGGGTCCTCCTGCCAGAGTTCTTCATCCTCATCTTTATAACACATCAGAGAAAAGATGACGTCTTCACACAAAGTCTAATGAGAAAAGCAAAGAGGAAATCAAATGTAGTTGAATATGTTTGCTATCTAACCTTTATTTTTGATCTATTCTATTTTCTCCATAGCTAGAACTCTTATGCGGTGGGTTGAGTCAAGAGACAGCTAGCGGCCAAAAGTCACCTAGACAGCTTCCATGCTTAAGGGAGGATGATCATGACCTCCTGATTTCTAGCCCAGTATCTTAGCCACTACAACAAATTGATGATCATTTACTGTATCTTAATAGTTAATAAGCATATAGTTGGTCATTCTAAAAAAACCTTCTTCATAAATCTGCAATATACAATATATCCTGTGGAGATCCTCTTAAAGCCAGGAATATATTCCCCGGTTCAGAGTTGCTTTGCTTAAGCATTAAGCATTAAGGCACAGAAGAGGCTGTACTTCCTAAGAAGATAAATCTCTCTCAGCATCTACTTCTGTCCTACTATCGCAGTACCATTGAGAGTGTCCTGACATACAGCATTCTTGCATGATATGGGAGCAGCTCTGTAGCAGACAAGAATGCTCTACAGAGAATAATTAAAACTGCCCAGAATATCATTGGGCTCCAGCTACCAACCCTGGACGACATCTTCGAATTTCGCTGTTTGAGGAAGTTGCATAACATTCTCAGAGACTCTTCCCATCCTGCTTACAATCTTTTTGGACTGTTGCCTTTTGGCAGAAGATACAGAACTATTAAAACTCAGACCACACGTTTTCTGAATAGTTTTTATCCCAGAGCTATAATTGCACTCAACAATGAACTTAAGGGCCACCATCAGTGAGCTGTTGGACAGCATTACTTGATCTGTTGTGTGGATGCTTGGATGGTTTTAGGGGTGGGGAATTTTTGGTGGGTGGGGGAGTGTCTGGGGATTGTCATGTGAGTTGGATCTGGTCTCTGGGTGTTATGTGAATTTCGTTGTATGGGTATACTGTGCATACACGTACAATGACAATAAACTTTATTTATTTTAATTTTATTTATCCACATTTTGTTTGTTTGTAATCCAGCTTTATTATTTTTACAAATAACTCAAGGCAGTGACCTATCCAACAGACCTTTCACCTCTTATTTTCCCCAAACAATCCTGTGAGATGGGTTGGGCTGAAAGAAAGTGACTGGCCCAGTCACCCAGCTGGCTTCCATGGCTAAGATGGATCTCTTCTGCTTTTTTAGTCTGGTGCCTTAACCACTAGGCCAGGGGTTCCCATCCAGGGGTGCTCCCTTGGGTCTGAGACAATATTCCAGGGTGTGTGAAAACTTGGGGTTAGAAATTTCAAAATTGTAGTGTATATGCATGATTATGGCATATAATTATTTACTTTTGTAAGGGGTGCAGGGTATAGAAAAGGTTGGGAACCCCTGCAGTAGACCAAACTGATGGGCTCAAGGTTTACTCAGTGTTCCATTCTTCTGAGGTCAGTAAAATGAGGACTCAGATTGTTGGGGGCAATAAGCTGATTCTGTAAATCGCTTAGAGAAGGGCTGCAAAGCACCATGAAGTGGTATATAAGTCTAAGTGCTACTGCTAGTGCTAAACTAACTCTCGCATCAATTATTTTCTCTCCAGCTGAGATATAATTAAAGGCTACTTGTTCACTCAGATTGATCATGGTTACATTTGTTCATTCCCAAAAGAGTTAGGCCCAAGCCAAAGATCTGAGAGATGAGCTGCATCAAACTCTTTGTGTCATACTTATGGGAAAACAAAGTGCATGTTATGCAGCCTTCAATTTTGCCCAGGTACATGATAGGGTCCTTGAGGGAGAAAAAAAAAACCTATATTGAATGAGATACAATAGAATCTCTTATTCGCCAGAAAGAAATCTAAGGATTATCATTCTTGTTGGAGAACTCTTAACGGAGAGGAAGAAGAAAAAAGCTAATTTAAGACATATCAATGTCCACTGCTAATAAAAAGAATAGAATAGTAATCTCATTATTCACAGTAAGCCCAAAAAGACCTTTTATGCTTTAAATATAATAAGAGCCTGAGTGGTGTAGCAGGCTAATGCCTCCTATTAAGGCAGCATTTAACATCCAGCTGCCTGCAATTACTGCGAGTTCTAATCTCACCAGGCTCAAGGTTGACTCAGCCTTCCATCCTTTCTAAGGTGGGTAAAATGAGGACCCAGTTTGTGGGGGCAATAAGCTGACTTTGTATAAATATACAAAAGTATGAAGGCTATTGTTTAACGCACTGTAAGCCGCCCTGAGTCTCCGGAGAAGGGCGGCATATAAATATAAATAAATAAATAAATAATAAATAAATAAATATTATATTGCAAATGCGTAATTCATCATTTATTCTCATTTTGCAGTTATGAATTGAAACTTGAAGAGAATCACTGGCAATGTTTACCAAGCCAAATATAACTCTTTCCTCGAAATATTTCTAAAATTAGGTATGCAGAGAAATATCATCTGTAAAGGATTTTAGGAAAGAGACAACATAAAAATGAAAATACTAAGGCCATGCATCACTCTGGAGCTCCACAAAACCTACTGTGGAGCCTCTCTCTGCATCTCCTTGAAGCAGCTGCTTCTTTTCCTGTGATTGTAGGCCCACCTTATGCTCTATAACTCCACTTGATAAAATCTCAGGATTCAGGAATTAGTACTTTAGGACTTCAGATGAATCTTTATATTGGATGGAGGAGTTTTAACACTGGGGGGATGACGGTGATTGTTATATCCCACTCCGTTTTTCCTTCTACAATAGATCCTTCATACAAGGATGTGCTATTCTCTACCCATGTAGAAACGGATTTGGAACGCTAAAGCCAAGTTGACTACCTTGGCACACTGTGACTGAAACTGCAATAATAGTTCTAGCACAATTTGTACTATTTGTGGGAATTTGCACTGCAGTGAATCATATCACACCTTTTACATAATGATGTGGGGGGGATAAATGGCAAAAGAAAAGATTCACTTGGTAACAGCCTTACATTTGATACAATATCTGGAAATTGACCTTACAGGCACTGTGTAAGATAGAAATACAAGCAAATGAAACAACTGTGTAATGAATTAATTATCCGAGCCGTGGTGATGCCGTGGTTAGAATGCAGTATTTTAGGCTAACTCTGCCTACTGCCAAGAGTTCGATCCTGACCGGCTCAAGATTGACTCAGCCTTCCATCCTTTTGAGGTCGGTAAAATAAGGACCCAGATTGTTGGGGGAAATAGCCTATCTTTGTTCCTGCAGCTATGTTGCTGTTACAGTTACAACTCACTCAATTGTTACCTCAATTTCAAAATTATCATAAAAGTTCTAACTCATGTTTTCAGAGTTAATTTACCCACAGGCACAAATTGCTACTCTTATACTGACCTGCATATGGGGTTTCATCTGCTTCCAGGTTATACAGTGATGGACTCCCTGGTTCAGATAGTTTAATGTTTGTTGAAGGACACGTGGAGCTACATAGTCTTTCTGCCTGTATTGATCCAAGATTTTTAGGAGTACCTAAAGGAAAGTTGAAGGCAATGTGACATAATTATATACAATCAGAACTCAACATTGAGCCATCATGTTTGAAGTACTGGGGAAAAAATCGTTTTAAGCAAAAGAGAAAAGCTAATATATTTCTCACATCCTAGATGATGTTTTAATTTTAGCTAACAGGTTGATATGATGGAGAAAGATCTGACTTAAAAAAGAAAAGCTGGCAATCACATTTCCATAGAAAATGTACCCTGGACTTTTCTAGACTCCTAAGGAGGGTATTGATCCATTAACAATTTCCTGAATGAAAATGATGAAAATGAAATCCTTTAAAGAAGATTCCTGTAATAATATTTAGCCTATTAGGATCATCAGCTGGAAACTCTGGACCAAATCAGTTGACCTCCGAACAGTCAACTTACTGATATCTCAGAGACGAGAGCTACAAACACTGCTTCCCGCAATAAAACTTTCTGATTAAGTGAAGTGTCAGTAAAATTAGGGGCTTTTAATGGGTTGTAAATAGTAAAATTTAGGTTGTTTTGACTAAGAGAACACAAGCTACCTCATTATCCATAACAACTTATAAACAGTTTTACAGGATATGATCAATCATCTTCCATACCTTCTTATCCAAGGCTTATCCAAGTGGTGTAATCATTACTCTTTTACCTCACAATGTCTTCAGTGCATGCTACCAAAGAGCAAGTTAAAATGCTTGCTACCATACTGCCATGTTATTTCACTAAATAAGACAAGCCTTTACCTGCTGGATTCCCGCAGCATAGGTTTTCAAGAAGAATTCAGAAAATTCAAAGTATTCTTTTGTTACATTTCCAGGACTACCATACCTTTAAAAATGTAAACGCAAAAGAACGTAAATATATTACTTTATACAAAGATACTAATGTATACCTCATTATCATTAAGCTTCCCATTAATTTTCACTCATGCAATTAAAGGCAATCTTTATGGCAAAAGGAACACACAAATTCCATTAAAATTGCCACATTTTTATAGCTGATAGAGCAATTTTTTTGCAGATTTGCTGATACTTGAACTTGGGCCAATTTTTTAAAAACATTTACAATTTGGAAACATTATAAACATGCCAAAACAGGATTTAGTAATGTCATTCTTTGTTATTAGCATAATAACCTTTCAAAAAGACGAGCAACAATCCGAAAAGCCCACTTCTTACATTTCCACCACACCAATTCTGGCCGATCATCTTCATCAACCTGCAGAGTTTCCTAACCAAAAGAAAGAACTATCAGCCATCAATGCAATTAACATTAATGGAGCATGATAAGAAGAATCTACAGCCTTCATAGCCTCTAGACACAATTTAGCAATAGCAATAGCATTTAGATACCTGAGTGGTGCGGTGGCCTAGAGGTGGAGCTCTTGCCTCACAAACAGGAGGCTGTGGGTTCGATCCTAGGTAGAGGCAGATATTTCTCTCTGGGCACACTGAGAATATATCTGCTGAATAAAATTCCGCATTGGCAACAGGAAGGGCATCCGGCCAGTAAACACTCAGTTCCATTCAGTTGCCCAGACTCCATCCCGCAAGGGATTATGGGGTTATTAAAAGGAGATGATGATGAATAGCATTTAGATACATAGTTCTTAACAGCACTCTCTAAGCCAGTGATGGCTAACCTTTTTGCCATTGCGTGCCAAAAGCGGGGGGAGTGTGGGGAATCGCGGGTGCCCACATCCATAATTCAATGCGCCCCGCCCTCCCGCGCATGTGCATGTGACCCCTCCCCCCACACTTCCCCCTGCTTTTGACACACAATGGCACAATGGGCCCGGTAGGCCTATTTTTTCCCCCTCCCCAGGCTCCAGAGGCTTTCTAGGAGCCTGGGGAGGGCAAAAACAGCCTTCCCCATCCCCCCTGGAGGCCTTCCGGAGGCCGGAAACAGGCAGTTTCCCGACTTCCAGTAGGACCGGAAGGCCTGAAAATCAGTTGGCTGCTGCGCGCATGCGCGTTGGAGGTGAGCTAGGGCAACACTCGCGTGCCCACCAATATGGCTCCACATGCCACCTGTGGCACCCATGCCATAGGTTCACTATCACGGCTCTAAGCAGTTTACAAAGTCAGCATATTGCCCCCAACAATATGGGTTCTTATTTTACCGACCTCAGAAGGACGGAAAGTTGAGTCAACCTTGAGAGGGTCAGGATCGAACTCCTGGCAACGGAATGCAGAGTTGGCCTACAATACTGCAAACTAACCCCTGCACCATCACAGCTCTTAGAAAGCAGCTTAGAAAGAGACCTTCAAACTGTTCTGCTGACAATGGCCTATTGTTAACAGGAACTTATCTTCGCATGTTCTCAAGGAGGCATGCCATTCATATAAAGTGATCCACAGGTTTTAAACTCAGTTTGTCAGGGGTGAGTAGCAAGAACTTTCTCCAGAGCTGCAGGAAGCCATTCTGTGCTACAGTGATATTCCTGAAAGCATGGAGTCAAAATGGAGGGGCTTGGTTTTCGAGTGTTTAAGAGTAGGATTGGTAGATCAGCTGCTCACACACCCACTCTCAATACTCCAAGCCCATCCCAAAAATAGGCCAAAGCAAGATGACAATTAGCCATTTTGTTGCCGTATTTCAGCAGCACAATCTGGAGATGGAGTCGTAACAGGCTTATGGGTTGCCCACCTCTATTTTCAACCAATAAAATAAGCTCTCCTATAGGTAATGCAACAATTATATTCCCATCTACCACCAGCAGGCACTTCCTCCCAGCGTGGGAGCCAGAGAAAGCATGGTCAAAGAGAAAAGTAGACCTGCCTGATCCAGGCACTGCAGTGTTTAATAACCTTAGTTGGAACCACAATTTAAGATACCTAGATTTCGAACTGCTTCGCTTTTGGGACATGATATTCTTGCTGAGCGAAAAGCAAGGGAGTGTGAGCAATGGCTCCACTTCCTCCTTAACGCCTTCTTTTAAAGTACAAGAACACGGCAAAAGCAGAACAAGCCCTCCATATAGTTGGATAAAAATGTTCCTCAACCTTAAACTTCCCTTTTTTTGCCAATGCTCTCAAAGGATATTAAAGCTGCCCAGTAATGTAAACCTTACAGGAGGCACACTTCTGTCAATGACAGTCCGGAAAATCTCCATCCACTGAGTCATCGTTTGGTTATTCACCAGCTGAAGTGGCAAAGCGTACTGAAGTTAAAAGAGGAGGAAAAAGAGAATATCAATATTGTTGAATACCTAAACCAGTGATGGCTAACCTTTTTGCCAGCACGTGCCAAAAGCTGAGGGAGTGTGGGGTGGTCGCGCGCGTGTGTACCCACACCCATCATTCTATGCGCCCTTCCCCCCATGCATGTGTGTGCGACCCCTCCATGCTCCCCCTGCTTGTGGCATATGATGGCACGGTGGGCCCGGTAGACCCATTTTTTGCCCTCTCCAGGCTCCAGAGGCTTTCTAGGAGCCTGGGGAGAGTGAAAACAGCCTTCCCCACCTCCCCGGAGGCTCTCTGGAGGCCGGAAACAGCCCATTTGCTGACTTCCAGTGGGCCCAGAAGGCCCAAAAATCAGCTAGCCAATGTGTGCATATGTGCTGGAGCTGAGCTAGGGCAAAGCTCGCATGCTCACCAATATGGCTCTGTGTGCCAACTGTGGCACACGTGCCATAGGTTCGCCATCACGGACCTAAACTGTACAGTCCCTGACTGTATATTACAAAATATATGGACAATTTAGACAATGTATTAACTGGAAGCTGCAATACTCTTTTTTTTAACCTCCAATGACCAGAGGCTACCGTATTTTTCGGAGTATAAGACGCTCCGGACTATAAGACACACCTACATTTTTGTGGGAGGAAAACAAGAAAAAAAATTCTGCCTTTCCCTCCAGTATCCATCAAGTATTCATCTGACCTGTTCACCGCAACCCGTTTGCCACTATCCATTTACTGCTGCGGCCTATTTGCTGCTGCTGCGCCCATATGCCGCCACCCATTTGCCGCCACCTGTTCGCTGCTGCTGCCACGCCCTGTTTGGCACAGCCCGTTTGCCGCTGCCGCAGCCCACTTAACACCACCCATTCACCGATGCTGCAGCCCGTTCAGCGCAGCCCATTCACCACCACCATTCTAGAACAGCTGATCGGCGCCACACCATCCACCCTCCCGCCTGCCGCAACATTCGGTGTATAAGACGCATCGAAATTTTCACCCACTTTTAGAGGGAGGGAAGTGTGTCTTATACTCCGAAAAATACGGTATTTCTTTCTTGTCTTTGAAACCTATATGCTATGATAGCCAGCTAGTTAGTCATTGGAAGCAGCCAGTAATCATCTCAATTTTTTTCCGTGCTAAAAGGCTTGGGATTGGCTTTTTGTTATGACAGAGAGTTAATAGTTACACATAATCAGCAACAAGGACAAAAAAAAAAATACAGGATTGCTATTGTGGATTATTCCACCCCAGGACATTCTTTTGCTCTCATTTAATTCCTCTCTTACGGAATGCCCACCAAATATAAGCGAAACACACCAAATATTGAGAAAGCATTTAAAATGCAAGTTTAAAACATGCGTTTGCGAACTGAGGCAAGGATGAGAAAATATACCTTCGTCTAATAAATTATTATTATGATTAGTTGCCCAGTCAGCCAGATGTTTAGACTGGATTATGGCATTTTTATCTACCTACCGAGCCTTTTCTAAGGACCTGGAAGAGGCAGATTTTGCTGTACCATTTTAGACAACAGAAAATGAAGTTGCAATAATCTCCACAAGGTTAAAACTTCAGTCCAGAAATAAAACAATTCTTCTTACTGTTGCTTTCAGTATACAGGTCCATACCTGAACAAGTGCATAGAAAATTTTCAAGATCTGTTTCTGAAGAAGCACAGAATAATGGGAGTTGTCAGGAAGAAGCTGGATCATCTGCTGCTGAATTCGAGGCAAGAATATTTGCATTGCGGCAATGAGAGGCTCTCGTTCCTCAGCTTTCTTATATCTATGGAAGGAATCAGAACCGAACACATTTCAGGAGTAAAGTTTACTTGTTGCATTTTGCTTCGTTTTGATTTTTTTAAAAATGAAACTGGTACCTGTTGTAATCTTCCTCTCATCTCCACAGGACAATACAATAAATCCAGATAAAAGGAGAAAGGAGAAAGCAGCACACTAGGGTTCATTTTAACCATTTTTTAGCACCCCCAGATCAGTGGCATTTTGGAACACAGCCTCAGAGTAAATAAAAAGATATGAGACTGCAGGTCCGATACAGAAACTTACAACTGAGTCACCCATTTCACTTGATCTCTCATTGTTTGGGTGCTCAAATTTCCCTAAATTTCCCTGGAGAAAATCCATTTCAGGTAGAAAGGGGAAAGTTTGAGTTTCCAGGAATTAGATTCTCATTCATACATTATTTTACTTTGTGGGAGGATTTTTTCTCCAAATTAAATGCTTTCCTCTGGGTGAACGACACCCTCCAGTCTCCACCTGTATATGTTTACATCAGGGGCATTAAAACTCGATTTCATTAAGGGCTGCATCAAGGTTGTGTTTGACTTCAGGGGTGGGCATGGCCAGGGTGGGCGTGGCCAGCTCAACGTCACTCGTGTTGGGGGGTGCCTGTGGTGACCCGAGCACTCTGCCAGCGAAAATGGGTTCCCGAGCTCCATTTTCGGCTGCGACAACCTCCTCCAAGCCTCTGCCAGCAAAAACGGAGCTCAGGAGGGCCATGTGCCAGTCAGTCCGTTTTCTCTGGCAGAGGCACCGCAGGCTAGTCCTTTGCTGTTTCCAGGGCATTCCTGCGGGCCAAATCTAAGCACCCGGCGGGTCAGATCCGGCCCCCAGGCCTTGAGTTTAACACCCCCGCTTTACACAATTAGAAAGCTAGTTTTGCAAGAAACCAGGAAGATGCACTCATGAACTAGGAGGTTATTTCTAGACTGCTAGGAGAGGCACCTTCTCCTTGAGGAAGATCTACTTACTCATAGGTTTTTACCAATTGGTACAGGCACAAGAGGCTTCCAAGCCAGCTTCCGCTATTGGACGACTGCAGGTAAAACCCAATCTTGTCCACCACTGCTGTCCAGTGACTTGGGAAGTCATGCTTAATAATAGCACGAAGGCACATTGTCAGCTGGGCTCTGGGTGGGGGGAAAAAAAGAAGACTGAGAAAGGATGGAGTGAAGGCAAAAACAGAAAGAGGATCTGAGAAAGGACCTGCTTCATCAACTCCTGAATTACACTTTACCAGAAACAATGCATGCATCTTTTTCTTTTCTTTCTTTTTTTTATGTTTTATGTCTTTTGTTTATATAACATTCAATTTTCGTCAAACAGTGTGTGGTCTGGGTACGGTTATATTTAAATAGTCATATTACAGATCTTTATTGTGGTATTCATCACCATAATATTGATAGTATAATAACATAATATAATAACAATAATACTTAACATTGTCTTCTTTAACAACTCTCCACTTTAACATTTCCTCTTTTTATATCTCCTCCTTTTTATATCTCCTCCTTTTTAACTTCTGTTTCTGTTATCTAGCCATTGATAAAATACGTCCCATATCAAAAAATATTCAGTTTCTTCTTTCTCCTTAATAGTAAGCGTTAGTCTATCCATTTCTGCGCATTCTAATATTTTCTTAATTACATTCCCCTCAGACGGGATCTCATCATTTTTCCATTGTTGCGCAAATACAATTCTAGTTGCAGTTAGTATATGCAAGATCAGGTATGTAGTCCTCAACCTTTCTGGCTTTTCGGACCAATCAGGGGTGGGGGGTGGGGCGAGAGAGGATGGTTATGCATTGAGTGGTGGGCAAGCATGGCGCAGCTTCATTTGCACGAGCGGTGGGCACACACGCCTATCACTTGCGCAAATGGAGCTTCACACGCATACACACTCGCGCAAGTGGAGCTGCACATGTGCCCATGCTCACCTGCCGCTTCCATGGCCTGGTTAAAAATGGGCCACGGCCCAGTAGTGGGCTGTGGCCCCATAGCTGGGGATCTAATTTAAAGGATAGGCCAAAAAAAAAAAGTTCAATATGAGATGTAATTGTTGAGAAAGGATCACTCCTTCCTCCTCTCTGCTCCCACATTAATATTCACCAGATGGAAAAGTCAAGATGTACAACTATAAACGGCTTTGGAAATAATGACAGTAAGATTTCCCAGCTTTCAAACCATATTCTAACTTAAACAATCCAGAAACAGATAAACTTTTCCAAACCCAGGATACTCCGTGCTTGAAACTGGAGGTTTCAAATATAGGCTGGATCTGTCGGGGATGGTGTAGTGAATCCTGCAGGCGGCACGGGGTTGGAATAGATGACCTCTTAGTTATTTCCAACTCTGATTTTATTATATGTGTTGGATATATGATTCTGAAGTCTTAAGGTATTTCCTGCTGAATTATTTGCAGTATTTTGTACAATAAGGTATTTTAAATTTCTACTCTCCTAGCTTTATCTGGAAAACAATTTTGGCCTGATGTCATAAAAGGAACGAGGCATATTTTAAGAACTATAATTATACTCTTCCCTTTTTCTATCCCAACAGTTCTCTACGTAGATTTCTACAGAAATTGTTATAATCATTTTTCTCATTTAGAAAAAGTTCTGGAATACGTTTCCACATAAGAATGATTTCAGAAGTGATTCATTTGGCTCATTATATGCTTTTATAATTTGATACCCCTTCAAAAGACTATTTTTCAAACCAACACTATGCTGAATAAACATCTATTTAAGTTTTATTTAAATCTGCTCAATTTATTCTAAAAAGAAGCATATGCTTTCCTTGGTGTAAAATTCAGGACTTTCTGGGGCCTGTCCCAGCATGAACCTCAACATACCTCACTAAGTCTGGAGAACGAATAATTCCTTCTACAATATTATCCCGAATCTGCTGACGATCATTTTCGTGAATATTGAATGGAAATATCACTTCTCCTGGCGGGGGCTCTCGGTCTGGCCAGTATTGTGTCACCATGTTTTTCAAGTAAATAGCAGCTGTATTTAAAGAACGAGGTAAAGGAAGGGAGAGAAGGAGAGGGAGAGAGACATGCATAAAAAGGGCTGTTGATAAATCTAGCTTTAAACAAGAGTTAGGGCCACCTGTAAGAATAACAATTCAAGACCAATGGGCATGCAAGAAACTAAGATCTTAAATCCTGGCAGTGAAATCCCCAAATGTAGATGACATTTAGAACCAGATAACCAAATACATAAAGCATAGATCCGTGATAGCAAACCTATGGTATGTGTGCCACAGGTGGCATACGTAGTCATATTGGTGGGCACGCAAGCTCAGCTCTGGTATGCATGCGCGCGCCAGCCAGCTGATTTTCAGGCCTTCTGGGCCCACCGGAAATAGGGAAACAGGCTGTTTCCTGCCTCTGGAGGGTCTTGGGGCAGGGAGGCCCGTTTTTCTCTTTCCCCAGGCTCCAGAGCCTTTCTAGGAGCCTGGGGAGGGCGAAAACGGCCTTCCCCACCCACCCCCTGGAGGCCGGAAACGGCCCATTTGCCAACTTCTGGTGGGACCAGAAGCCCCAATTTTTTGCTCTTCCCCAGGCTTCAGAGCCTTTCTAAGAGCCTGGGGAGGGCGAAAACAGCCTTCCCTACACACCCCAGAGGCCCTCAATGGTCAGTTTGCCGACTTCGGGTCCCCAAGCTCCTAGAAAGATTCTGGAGCCTGGGGAAGAGCAAAAAACAGGCCTTCTGGTCCCACCAGAAGTTGGCAAACGGGCTGTTTCTGGCCTCCGGAGGGCTTCCGGGAGGAGGCCCTTTTCACCCTCCCCAAGCTCCTAGAAAGGCTCTGGAGCCTAGGGAGAGAGAAAAATGGGCCTACCATGCCATCATGTGCCAGGAGCGGGAGGGGGAGAGGGGTATGTGTGTGTCAAGCGGGCATGCTTGGGGCACATAAAATTATGGGTGTGGGCATGCATGCGACTCCCCTTCCCTCCCTTCCTGGCACACGATGGCCAATGATGGTTAGCCATCACTGGTATAGATCTAACAGCAGCTTTAGCAATAATAATCAAGAATGGCATTTCCATTTTCAGAAAATTAATATCCCTAAAATGGGCTTTCTACCGGACTGAAGTATCCCTTGAAATCAAGATGGCTCCCATACTGTTGGCCTTCCAGAGGGCCATAAATACCCTATAAAACAGGGGTTCCCAACCGGGGTTGCGAGATGATATTCCATGGAGTGCAAAAACTTGGGTTTAGAAGTTTCAAAATTATAGTGTATATGCATAATTACATGCATATACAATAATATACAAAATATAATTATTTACTTTTGTAAGGGATGCGAGAATACATCAGAAGCATTCTAGCGGTGAGGGGGAATGGAAAAGGTTGGGAACCCCTGCTATAAAACAACCCATAAAGTTGCTTTCCCAGACCCTGGACTAGGGTGGCTTCAGCCCCTCTGTTGGATGTTAGATGTTGGTAGGATGGTCTGGGGTTTCTGCAGGGTTCACCATCTTGTTCTTTTTCACCCTGCTTTTCCATTTTGTGGTTTCTTATTTGTATAGTTTTTCTACTGTTTGGTAAATTGTAAACTGCCTGAAGTCATTTGAAGTCAGGCAGAATAAACTGAAATAAATAGATAAATAAATAAATAGGTTTTTTAAAAAGTATAATTTCCATTTGTTTACTAACCCCTCAGTTCTAAACATAATAAATAGGAGGCAAGCTGCAGAACTTCACCTACCTGCTTGCCTGACTGGGAATTCCACTTGATCAGAAACAATGATTTGTAGCAGACTGGGAGCAAAGTTTATTATCTTGTAGGACTGAAAGGGATATGAAAGGTTAATCAGCAAAGTATAGATAGCAGTCTTAAGGTACTTCAGTTATTAACAGAGAATTAAGCATCACTCTCCTATTGAAAAATAATTGAGTTAGACTCAACAAAGACTGTGTGGTTTTAAGATTAAGAAGTAATTCTGCTATCTTTTGCTGCGGAGGTCTCTAAAGCAGGTCAGGAATTTAATATCCAATCTGTTATCTGCAGCACTTTTAATACTAAAAGATTCACTTGACACTGTCTGTTTTACAACAGGAATCAACAACCCAACCCTACATGTGGCCCTCACGCTAGGGGTGGGTTCTAATTTTTTTTACTACTGGTTCTGTGGGCGTGGCTTATTTTGTGGGCATGGCTTGAGGGTCATGTGACAATTATTTAGGATTTAGCAGAGATACTGGTCTACCAGGCTTTTAACTGCTTGCAGAGCTGTACCTATCTACCCATTTATTTTTGCAGGCACTGATCTACTCATGTATTTTTGCAGGCACTGGTCTATTCATTTGTTTTCTTTTAACACTGATCAGCTGTAGGGCGGTCCTTTGAAGCCCCGCGGCAAGAATTTAAACAGTTTTTTTCCCTCTAGCCATCAGCTGGGACTCAGGAGGCAGCAATAGATTGGGGGGTGGGGCCAAATAAAAGGTAAAAATAACACGGGGGTGGGGGGGGGCAGAACCGGTTCAGTGACGTCATATCGTCACTGCTACCAGCTCGGGAGAACCGGGCCGAACCGGGAGGAACCCACCACTGCCTCACGCGTCCCCAAGGTAATGCCATTGAAATTCAGCAGCAGAATGGTTTAATGGGTAAGGCACATGGCTGGTGTGCTGGTTCATTAATAAAGAAAGGAGAAAAAGAGGGAGGCTACCAGGAAGCAAACTATTACAATTCCCAACTCTTAAAATCCCCACCGACTCCCTTGTTTCCAGTCCAGTTTTGTCTCCTTTTAAGGATGGGGGTTGGGAATGGTTCATCAGATCTTCTGCAAAGTTGGACACAGATGTCTCAGAGCCGCATGCAGAGCCGCTTCACTTTGTCGGCTGGCCCACCAGATGTGCTTTCTACAACCAGGTGCAGACAATCTGGGAAGCCATAGGAAAAAAAACCACACTGAGCCAAATGCATTTTGCAAAGTCCCCCTTTGAAAGTTCTGTTTTCGATGGTCACAAGAGCCCAATTTTGGAATGCATGTAACCGTAGAGGGGGGCAGAGGGAGTCATAAACTTAAAACTGCTATGGATTTAAAGTTTGTGTGTCTTCGTTGATTTACTTTAGACAGCATGTAATTACCGGTATGTATATATAAGAGTTAACATGAAACTCTATGCTGACTTTATGTATTCAGATCCTAAGCCCCTGGAGAAGATCTTGGCTCAAAGACATCCAACAGAAATTCTGGATTGCGCTACTGTTCAGCAAAATATACTTTCTAACATTGCAAAAATCAGTCCATGAGTGTTTTGCCAAGTACAAACTAAGCTAACTTTTTCTAAATGAAAACAAATGTAGTATATTAAAATGTAGAACTGTGGGATTTTAAAATATTCTATGTTTTAGGGGGGTCTCCTGCCTTCCAGTCAGTAGCAAATTCAAATGTTACTAGGTCTCTCACAGAATAGGCCATCCAATTTTATTCTATTTTTTCTTCTTTATTTTCTATTTCATTATTATATACTTTTGAAAGAATGTAACAAATAGATGGCACAGATAAATCAGGTACAAGTAGCGAAATGTGGGCAAGAAAATCTACAGTCTGACAAACAAAGAATTTAATTCTAATTGGAAACATTCCTGCATTACAATCTTATACGTGGAATAGTGCCATATCCAAAATTTGGATGATAGCATTCATATGTTAATTTGATTCATAATTTATAGTACCAATGGTATACTTTATTTACTATCTGTAAGTTTCTATAGCTATAAACAACTTTATAGATATAGAAACCAAGTTCAACCAAGTTATTTTAGCTTAAAATTCAATAGGGAGAATGTAAGTTTTATACTATTTCAGTTTTAGTTTCAATTTATTCCTATGGGACAGACGACCAATTTTATTGTAGAGGATATTTTACTATCTCATTCACCTTATCTTATTATAATCTAAATGTCTTGTGATGCAATGGGCTTAACAAATTGGGTTTAGAATATCATATTGTCTAACCAAGGCCCTTGTTTTCCCAGAAGACAATGAGACTGGCATTTCTTGGAGATGCTCAACTCAATTAATTCTTCGGGTTGCCATCATACAAGTTGCTCTGCAAAATGAAATTATACATAATGGAAACCTAAAAGAAGTGTCAATGCATCAGCACTAGGTTCTCCTGGACAGCACCCCACAACTACAAACTGAAGTTTTCTTTGAGTCAACCTTGATTTCTGATGACTTCATGAACATGCAATTTTTATGACAACAATAGAAAAGTGATTAGCTACTATTTTTTAAGGGTTATGACCATAACAGGTTAAAACAAATTCCAGTCTAATCTACAGCCCTGGAGTCATTCAAGAATCAACTAAGGTCTGACATTTTGATCTAAGACAAGGTTAGAGTAGAAGTGTAGATATTACTCCTTTTATTTGCCACATAATATAGGCTGTGTGCAACTACATATACTCTAAGAATACATACTATACTATGGAAAAGACGCTACTGCAATTTTAATAAGAGGCCAAACTTAAGAAAAAGGGAGGTTTAAAACAATACATTTCATTATTTGATAAAACTAAACCATTGGACCATAAGGACACATTTCAGTCCATGCAGATATCTATCACACTTTTATATTAATTTAATGCTTCTACAGCATTACATATTCAGGACAATGTACATTTGAGGATAAATGCAGTCGTTTTCAAAGTGCAACCAGAAAGAAAGACAGAAGAAAGCCAAAAATATTTATCAATGTCTAAAGATGCAATTAGAAACCTATATGTGGGTTAAGAAGCAACAGTGAGCACTGGACACGGAACCACTGATTGGTTCAAAATTGGGAAAGGAGTACGGCAAGGCTGTATACTGTCACCCTGCCTATTTTATTTTTTTTAAATTTGATTTATATGCTGCCCTTCTCCGGAGACTCAGGGTGGCTTACAATGCACTAAGCAATAGCCTTCATACTTTTGTATATTTATACAAAGTCAGCTTATTGCCCCCATAAACTGGGTCCTCAATTTACCTACCTTAGAAAGGATGGAAGGCTGAGTCAACCTTGAGCCTGGTGAGATTCGAACCTGCATTAATTGCAGGCAGCTGGTGTTAATAACAGGGTGCTTTAGACCACTGTACTATCAAGGCTCTTAACTTATATGCAGAGCACATCACGAGAAAGGCAGGGCTAGATGAATCAAAAGTTGGAATTAAGATTGCCGGGAGGAATATCAACAACCTCAGATATGCAGATGATATCACTCTAATGGCAGAACGTGAAGAGAAACTAAAGAGCCTCTTGATGCAGGTGAAGAAGGAGAGTGCAAAAGTTGGCTTGAAACTCAACATTCAGAAAACTGGGATCATGGCATCCAGCCCTCTCAATTCCTGGCAAATAGATGGGGAAGAAATGGAGGTAGTGACAGATTTTATTTTCCTGGGCTCCAAGATCACCGCAGATGGGGACTGCAGCTTGTATCTTGCGCATGTGCGGATGGGGTTTTGCTCACTTGCATGACCAGTTCTTGGTGGGCCGCAGACCGGTGACGGTCTTCTGCTTAGGGATTGGAGACCCCTGTGTCAAAGAGCAGAACTGAATCAAAGACCATAAATATTTGTATCCCCCCCCCCCAAAAAAATGAGAAGGAAGTTGTAAATGCTATGACAAAGTTGAACCATTGTAAGGCTGGAGAAATTAACAGGTGAAATATTAAACTATGGGTGTGCCCAGTTTATCAAGTAGCTATGTGATATTGGATGTGCATGTGAGGCAGCTATATCAACAGAACAACAGAAAGGATGATGTTAAATACAGTACAAATTATACAGTACAAAGACAAGAGTAAATGCAAAACTACCACAGAATTAGTTTGTTAAGTATGCCTGGAAATAATGTTGCAAAGTTCTGACTGAAGGCTCCAAGAAAGATTGTATCAATGAACAAAATTTGGGAAATACAGTTTCACTTTATGTCAGGTCATGTTTTTGTTTTTCAGCAGGTCATATATGAATGTGAGGGAAATAACTTGTTGATCATGTAAATAGGTTTGAAATATGGAATGTTTCGCATGAATATGGAGATGGAGATTGTTGAATGTAATAATGGCAATGTATGAGGAAAATAAACCAATTCCTGAGAATAAATGAAATGATTAGTGAATGGTTCAGCTCCAAGCAGAGAGTAAAGAAATGGATGGATGGATGGATGGATGATATCCCCTTGGTTGTTTGATGTTTTTATAGATCAATATAGTGTGCTACCTAGTCTAACGTATGCCAACGAAACATGGACACTAACCTCACAATCAATACAAAATCTATGAATGGTGCAAAGAGCCATGGAAAAATACATGCTTGGTAGCACAAGGCAAACTAGAAAGATCTGCACATGAATTAGAGAACAATGAAAATATAGGATGCTCTCAAAATAGTAAAAGAATTGAAATGGAAATGGGCTGGTCACATAGTAAGAAGCAGGTGGACTAAGGCAGTCATAAAATGGATTCCAGTTGATAAAAAGCATCCACAAAAGAGACCTAAAACAAGATAGAGTGATGACATCAGCAAGTATTGCTGGCCCAACTGGCAAAGGAAAGCTCAGGACCGTATTGGTTGGAAACATGCGGAAGAGGCCTTCGTCCTGCCGTGGAGTGGAGTGGAGTGGAGTGGAGTGGAGTGGATAGGATAGGATAGGATAGGATAGGATAGGATAGGATAGGATAGGATAGGATAGGAT
>WNWU01000037.1:11902040-11916250 GCA_012654045.1 Ptyas mucosa
AACTGGTGGAAGCCAAACACTGCATTCCACAATAAGAACCTCATACCAGTTATCAAACCCGGGCATGGGTAGTGTCATAGTTTGGAGATACTTTGCTGCTTCAACCTCTGGATGACTTGGTATCATTGAATAAAGCATGAATTCTACTTTTAATAATTCCTCAGAATAGTATCAGGCCATCTTTCTGACAGCTAAAGTTGAGGTGAAGTGGTTCATGCAGCAACAGAACGATCCCAAACATACAAGCAAATCTGCAAGAGAATGGATAAAGAAAAACAAACTCAGTGTTCTTGAGTTGCTAAATCAAAGTTTAGGCCTAAAAGCCATTGAATTGTAGCAGTTCCACCAGAATATCCTAGAATGCTACCAAATTAAAACAATACACCATGGAGGAATTGGCCAAAATTCCTACACAGCAATATGAGGTTGATCTCCAATTAGAGGAAGCATTTGTTAAAAACTTATTGCAGTTAAATGCGATGCAACAAGTTACTGAAGGAAGCCAACCACATTTTCAGTGACAGGCTGCAGATTGAATGGCTTCGGGAAGTAAATGAAACAAGTGCTTAACTTTTAAATTTCTTCATTCGCTTTATCAGATGGATCCATGTGGAAACCCTGATCATATTCAATTGCAAAAGAAAGCAAACATTCAGAACATCCAAAAGGGGCCAGATCAGTGGTGAAATCTAAAATTTGTTACTACCGGTTCTGCGGGTGTGGCTTGGTGGGTAATGTGACTGGGTGGGCGTGGCCTTTTTTTTTTTTACTTTTAAAACCATTTTTTCTACAGCCTCTTCGGCGAAGAGGCTTTTTTTCTTTTAAATGCCTCTGACAATCAGGCAACTCAGCTGGGATCATCAGAGGCTTTTAAAGAGGTTGTAGAAAAAATGCTTTTAAAAGCCTTTTAGGATCCCAGCTGAACCACGCGATCATCAGAGGCTTTTTTTTTTTTTACTTTTAAAAGCATTTTTTGGCCAAAGAGGTTGTAGAAAAAAAGCTTTTAAAAGTAAAAAAAAAAAAGCCTCTGATGATTGTGCGGCTCAGCTGGGTGGGGGGGAGGGATTTTTGTTACCAGTTCTCCAAACTACCCGCCTCCATCACTACCGGATTGGGTGATTCAGTCCGAACCGGGAGCATTTCATCCTGGGCCAGATACAGTTCCATACAGCTATAATTCAGGAATAACTTTTGTGGATTTGCTAGTTGCAAATGAAACAATCCACAACAGCAAGATTTTATCAATAGGATTGCTAATAACAGAAAACTGCTTGCAGGACAGTTACTGTACCTAAAAAAAACCCCAACTGTTTAAAAAAACTGCACGGTAAACATGCAAGTTTCAGATGTGTTTCTTTTTACTTTCAGTAAGTCAGACAAATATAGCTTTAATATTCTTTAACCTGTTCATTGTTTTTGTTTAAAAAAGGGTAACACACAAAGCAAGTTTAAAATGTTTTATTACCTCACCATATTGAGATGTTTGCAAGCTTTTCAATACCGCACACATTCACAAAAAGATCTGGAGGTGCCTTCAGGACATAAGCCAACTGAACCCTTTGATGAAGAGAGAGAAAAGGCTAGAGCTTGTGATGGAAGCTTCACAAATAATTCAGCTAACATAATTGTCATTTGGAAAAATAGGAGGGCCTTTTAGAATTTATAAAATGCTGAGTCAAATTAAATGGGAACGAGAGAGAGAAAGAGAGAGAGACAGACAGACAGACAGAGAGAGAGGCACTTTCTAGATGGTTAGTAGTTGTTCTTGTACACCAATACAAGGAATGTAAAATAAAACAGAACCAAAGTTGGAGAGAAAAGTTGGAGAACGCAGAGGAGAATTTACCATCTCTGCTTACAGGTATTCTTCCAATCTGCTCTTCGGGTAGTTTCAAATAAAGTCCTCAATTGTGATTATCTCCAGAGTGGTTCCACGGTGATGCTATAGTGCAGATCTTGAAGCCTTTAGTCTTCAGATGTCCAAGGGCAACAGTTCCTAACAAACACCTTGAGTGACAGAGCCACTCATTTCCAACAACAGAGTTTTATAACAAAGGTGTAAAATCTGAAGCAAAGTGACCAATATAACTAGTGGTTTAATAAAATAAGATGTAACGTTCCTGCTTGTGTAAAGGTTTACCATCTTCCCCATTTATTTAATTACCTGTAGGTTATTTTTCTGCTGTAGAGTTGACATCAAAACTAGAAGGGACAATGACTCTAATAAACTCAAGATTTCCAACTTTTGGGGCTTATGGACACATTTAGAACTTGAGGAACATCTTATGGTCTCACACCATGGTTAATATGGACAGTCATAGTGCCCATTTATATGGTGGCTTGTCCCACTTCTACCACCTTAACTTACCTTTTTCCCCCCCAGGCAGTAAAATATAGCTCTTAAGCCCTGAACTACTGCCAGATAAATACAAGGCCAGAAGCAGTTTTAGAAATGATGATGCTTGCAGCTGATGTTTTGCTATGTGGTGTGCTAGTTTCCCAATTCTGGGAATCAAGAGATGTTCCTGCAGCTGTTGTGTTGAGAACTCAAATTTTCTACATAATTACATAAATATGAAATGAATCTTAGTCTCAATATTCCACTTGCTTTCAATGTTTAAAAAATAAAAATGCTGTGTTGCAGATTGGGGGGGATGTTCCATCTAATTTTTAATAGTAATTCTCCGGGGAATGCCATGATATTTCTTCCTCCTACCAGAAGATTTGGGAGGATTAAATCTGCAACTTTTCACATACAAGGAACATGCTTCCTAACTGGATGTGGATCTGTTTTCCTTTTCCAGTGGAATCTTATTTTATTTATTTATAAACTTATATGGCCACCTATCTCATATGTGATAACCCTTGGAAGCTCAAAATAATGTTCAATTAAAAACAGAATGAAATCTGGCCAATTGAACCTCACAACACCACATTAACTCAATCACAGCACTATCCCACTAGCTTTAAATTCACACTAGTATTTATTCACTTCTATCCTAGCATAATGCCCGGATGAACAAGCCAAGTCTTCACAGCCCTCCAGAAAGTTAATATGACCCAGAATTATCACAGTAGCACAGACACTGATACTAAGGCATATTAATTTTTTTTTTATTTAGGCACAAGGCGTTGCGAATAGCCTAAACTTGAGGCAAATTTGAGTAGCATAGTAAGCTAATAAATTACAGTTCAAGAGTAAGTGCAAACATAACATTCAGAGCTTTACTATCAAGGCTATATCACAACTGATAAAGTGCCACATCAGTGCTGATCCAACTCCAACTCGTTGCAAGACAGATCACCATTTTCCCACTTTAGTATTCAGTATGCAGTGTGAAACAAGCCCACCAGTTTTCACCTTCCTTCACCAAACCGTTGGAGCAGCTTAACGTTCAGTCTTGATACAGGAGATATCCTGAGAAGGTAGAATATTTCCAACTACTTCCGTAAATAGCTCCTCTATGAAGGCGTAGCCAAATCTGGTCTCCTTGAAAGAGCTGGAGGACTGCATGGTTGCTTGCAGTCTCATGATCTGGAGCACCATCATTGGCATACGCGGAGACTAAAACCTCTTCATTTTTCATGAGGTTCACGTATAATGGTACATTCACAGCTAGCTTCAACATATGGAATATGAATACATAAGTACCATTAACAGGACAATTGAACCTACCAAGTTGTATATCAAAGGTTTCGCCAAGATTGTTTAACAAGAGGTCAAACACGATGGGTTGATCTAAAGTTCCAGGAGCCAAGTTAGAAGTTCTAGCAGCAGAAAAGGCAACTCTCATCTGCTGTGGGAGGGGATAGACGTGTACAGGTAGTAGGGTGGCTGCTTGGCTTGTCACAGGTATATCGACAGGAGTGATGCTGCGGGAATCACCCTGCCCAGTCTCCCCACTGTTAAACATCTCATTGTCACGCTCTGGACTGCTCACCTGAGAAGAATCGTTCCATCCTGCTGTTGGAGATCATGAGCAATTGTTAGTTCTGATATAATCATTAAGAAATCCATTTTTAGAAGTCTTCAAAGTTCAGTTTGCCAAGATTTATAGAGTAGATCAGCCTTCCCCAGCTGAGCATCTCCAATTCTGTTGGAACTACAATTCCCCATATTAGCCACAGTCATAATATGGATGGCATCATGTATAAGAAAGCTCATCTAGACAAGTGCCAGTTACTGGTTCGTCCCTAGTTTTTACAAATTTGTGTTCTTCAAATTGTGAAAAGAGGACATACAGTTTCACAAATGAATAATTTAGGTTTTTTAAGGCTGAGAGACATACCACTGTGTTACCTCTGGCTTTAACAGTTAATTAACAAGTATAACCATGACTTGAAAATATCCTTCAGTTTACTAGGTTGTTTTATTTTCCCTGACTTCCAGTTTTGACCATGCTTCTCTGCCCCAACATTTCTTGAGATTTTAGGAAGTCTTCTCTGCCATTTTAAATCATAAAACTAGCCACCTTTGATTGGCTCTTACTTTACTTATTAGTCCCTTGTGGCTAGAGGTTCTTAGAATACTATTATTTCATTAAAAACAACTCAATTAACTATGTTCCAATCCAGCATGTTTAAATTAGAAACAGGTTTTTCAGCCTTCACTCTCTAAAAGCTGAGTAGAGGTGATGTATGCATTGAACATACTTCTGCAATGGGTTCAGCATTGAAATAATTTAAATCTATCTTAGACACCAGAGACTTAAATACATCTGCAGTACCATGTTGAAAAATATAAATTTGCCATTAAGAAATTTTTGTATAGTTATCAAAACTATATTCCCCAAACTGTTGTTCTGTAAATGTTCGGGGAATTCTGGAAGTTATCATCCAAAACATACTTGGAGGATACCATGTTGGAGACAGCTAGGATATTATGAGTTATTAAATTTGATTTCCAGAACTACTTCACATTATATGATGCTCTTCAAATTAAAGCTTAAGTCTTACAACTTTTGACCATGAAAACAGAAACTGAACTGTTTACTCCAAATTACTACAACCCATTGGTTTACATAACAGAATACCTGAAAACCCATAGATAGAATTGCAATGTTATATGTATTTACATTTTATCATGAATGTATACTGGCTGCTTACTTACTCAACTAACCATAGCTGCTTAAATACTATATTATAAAATAGGAAATATATTTTGTAAGGATGCATTGCTCTTACTTCCAAGAAAAGACACATCTTTAAAAATGTGTTTTTATTTAGAGTAGAAAACCAAGTTACCAATCTGTCAACTATATTGTTAATCAGCACTAACTGAATTGGTGCATTTTGGCAACTACAAGATTGTTTTCAGAATCTGCTTCTTTCTCATTTTTCTCAGTTTTTCTCAATTCCCTTCTTCTGAAGTATTTTTTACCACGTGTTCTACCTCGAGCTCTACCTGCTGAGCAGTTTTCTTCCTGTCTGTTTTCTTGCCTGTAACCTAAAACATAGAAGCTTTAAGGATTTTATATTTTATATAAAGTTGATATGGCTAAACTGGAATTAAATATTTTCTTCAATAACCTGAAAATAAGGACTGTTTTATAGTCTCCAATACAGATGGGCAAAATGTTCTGTGCCTGGAATCGCTGATTTCAGGTTTTCTGAATCCAAATGGATCGTTTTTAAGTGTTTGCATTCAAACGTTGAATAAAATGGCTCAATTTGTTCCAGGCACAGAACAAAATGTAGATGTCAATCTGGGCAGAAGTGGTTCAGAGGAAGAGAAGAGCAGAAAAAGTCAAGAACATCAGTCATCCCTGTTGAGGAAAGGTGGGGATGGACATTTTCCTTCCTGCTCTAACGAAAAGAACCTTTGCAAAAGTTTTATATTTCCAGCAGTTATTAACTGTTCAAAATTAGCACCTATGTATGCAATTACTGTAAATTGTTAACAGCACTGAATGGGTAGTGATTCCTTCAGAAGCACCTCAGATTCCTTTCCAGGCATATATCAGTTAAAAGTGCCTAAAAACATGAAGTCTGTACTTGACTGTTTAGGCAACAATACATGTAAATCCATAGTGTGCTGGAATGATTAATCATAGTGGAATGCAACTTGAGCACTGCAGCATGACTTAACAGAGACTAACATTTTAAATCATGTTAAAAGTAAACTTACCTCTTGAATTAGTTCGGCCACTATTAATACCTCCTCGCTTATAGTTTGGTTGGTAATTCATATCCTAGAAAATAAACATTTAGTGTTTAGTGAATTTAGTGAAGGGCAATAACATCATTCTTACCGTCACTTGAATTTTTCATGTGTGGGATAGTAGAGTGGGAGGGAACTGTGCTATGTCCTGCACCAAAGTTTGTTGTTACCTGGCAAATATCTGGAATCCAAAGCACTAAACTAAAGCACTAGTTTAATTAGGATATATCATATGCCTGTAAATGTTAAACTACAGCCAATTCTTGCTCTGATTTTCAGCATACTTAATTGATGGGGTTATTTTCAAATATATTATTCATAAGAAAGACTGTGATATTCAAATAGGCAAAGTGAACAAATTTCAGAGATATAAACCCCAAATTAAAATTCATCAATAGGATATGACATACAAACCAGGTGTGAACTATGATATATTAACCATTATTTATACTCCATTTATTTGCTCTAGATAGCACTTACTATTAGCCATACTAAATTACTAGCCACAGCATGCTGTCAGGTTTTATGAAGCATCCCTTATGTCGAGTTAATGCTTGATTTTGACTTTTGCACAGAACATAGGATGCCAAATTATAGTAAAGCGTATTTGGTTGGTAACAAAGCTTGTCAAGTCATTACCCTCTGAGAATACTGCACTGAAGAGTAATCTCTGCCAGGAAGCTGTAATTGGCTATAGGTTCCATTAGGGATTGAAGGCGATCCTCTGTAAGGTTCAAAACCTGCTGGAATAAAACATTGTTTGGGGTGTGAAACACTTCATATTTCCATTAAATACTAAAAATGTGTCTTTCTTCACTAGTGTATTAAAAGAACTGTAATACTCTGCACCAGGGGTGAAATGCTCCTGGTTCGGACCGGATTGCCTGATTCAGTAGCGATGGTGGCATGTGGTTCGGAAAACCAGTAGCAAAAATCCCTGCGTCCCTCCCCCATGCCCACCTGAGCCCCGTGATCATCAGAGGCTTTTTTTTTTTAACTTTTAAAAGCATTTTTTCTAGAACCTCTTCGGTAGAAAAAATGCATTTAAAAGTAAAAAAAAAAGCCTCTGACGATCGTGCGGCTCAGCTGGGATCGTCAGAGGCTTTTAAAAGCATTTTTTCCTGCAACCTCTTTGGCGGAAGAGGTTGTAGGATAAAAAATGCTTTTAAAAGCCTCTGACGATCCCAGCTGAGTTGCCTGATCGGCAGAGCCTTTTAAAAGCATTTTTAAAGATCCCCTTGGCCGAAGAGGTTGTAGAAAAAATGCTTTTAAAAGTAAAAAAAAAAAAAGTTGGCCACGCCCACTGTCATATTACATTCCCCCCCACCAAGCCACACCCACAGAACCAGTAGTAACAAATTTTACATTTCATCACTGCTTTGCACCTTGTGTCATAAAAAAAAACCAGACCCAATTTGTTGTCCAAGAGGAAGTGAGCAAAATTTTGAATATTCAGTAACTTAACTACGTTTATGTAGTAACCATGCATAAAAAGATATTCAACTCTTCCAAGGACAGGGAAGTCAATGTCTAAGATGCTCTTTTGCAACCAGCATCCTTAGCATTTCACTTTGGTATCTGACTTCAGGATTTGAGCATGTTAGACTGGGTCCTTTTTATGTGATTAAATTGATAATTCAAATATTCTTTGAAGAATATTTCTTCAAGAATCCAGGTATTTGATACTTTTTTTTTTGCTTTATCCTTCTGAGATGGGTGGCCATATACAATAGAAAGAAAAAGATTGGGGGGGAAGATGACAGATAAGATAGATAATTATCAGTTGTGATGGAAGGAGTTTTGGCAACACAGAGCTTTCCCAGATTAAGAGATTGCGATCCTGAGTTGAGTTGGGGCAGGAGGAAGGTTCAGGATATATCTAGTAGGTTAGAAGGTTATAGTTTAAGTTTGGCAAGATTCTGTCCATTAAGTGTAAGCAAATAAAGGATTGGATTGGGTTGGATTTTGATGCATCATCCTTGATCTTGGACCTAAAACCAGGGGGATACTCTGATCATAAATACTACCCATTCAGTGCAAGTTGTAAATTGAAAAAAAAATCCTAAATGTGTGGTGGTAAGCAAGGACCGCATGTATAGGCTAAAAGCTTACTGGGATAGTACAGACTTGTGAATAAGATTTGGAAACACCCATACTTCTGGAAGGTGAGATTAGGTCCATCGCTAAGAATCTGTCACCCGGATTACACTAAGTGAATTCAGATCTAGAGAGATGCATAATAATGAGATGCATAATTATATGAAGATGCATAATCAGCAGCCTATTAGGGTCAGTGGTGGGTTCTAAAAATTTTTAATACCGGTTCTGGGGGTGTGGCTGGGGGGGGCAGCTGACTGGGCATGGCCAATGTGACATCACTCACACACTCAATCACATGACCCCCCCAAGCCACGCCCACTGAAAAGGTGGCTAAAATTTTTGGACTTTTTGACACTTTTTTTCGACACTCCGGCCCTATATCCAGGTCAGGATGCGATGGGGTGGCGGTGGTTGTCTCGGCTTTCCCTTCATTGCCCTTCCTGGCCGAAAAGCACCCCTTCTCACCTCTGATGGGCCTTCCCCGTGGTTGCAGCCAGAGCAACCCACTCCACTGGCTCAGGGTAGCGGGCTCAGCTGCAGCCCAGACGAGCCTAGGAACTGCGGGGAACCTCCCACGTGTTGCACTCCCCTCCCAGTCTTCGCCCCGCACCTCTGCATCATTTTCAGGTGCCCAGTTTACCAGGCTGCCCCTGTCCCTGTGGCGGCTTCAGGAGACGCTGGCGGCACAGAGGCGTGGGCAAAGGCTGGGAGGGGGTGCAACAGACGGGAGGCTCCCCGCAGTTCCTCAGCTCGTCTGGGCTGCAGCTGAGCCCACTACCCTGAGCCGGCGGACGAAGGCATCCTTCCCCAGTCAGATCTTTCCGGATTTGACTTAGAGGCGCAGCTCATGGCTGCTATACATTTCACTGTGCTGCACAAGTGAAGGGGAAGAAACCAGAGGTGGTTTAGCAGCCATGAGCCATGTTGTCCTCTAAGCGCTGGGCGCAGAGGGAAACAAGTGCTTCTCTCTGCACAGAGCTTTCCGGATGAGACTTGGAGGAAAGTGCAGGCCATGGCTGCTACATTTCGCTGTGCTGTGCTAGCGAAGGGGAAGAAACAGCCAGTGGAGAGAACACAGAGCTGCTCCAGTCCACGTGTTCTCCAGGTCAGCGTCTGTTTCTCTCCTTCTTTGCTCTTTATGGGAAAGCGTTTGGCACAGCACAGTGAAATGTAGCAGCCATGAGTTGCACTTTCCTCCAAGTCTTATCCAGAAAGCTCTGTGCAGAGAGAAGCACCTGTTTCCCTCTGCCACCCACAGCGCTTAGAGGAAAGCACGGCTCATGGCTGCTACCGGGCTGCTCCAGTCCCTGTCGCGGCTCCAGGAGATGCTGGCGGCACAGAGGCATGGGCGAAGGTGGGAGCGGGTGCAACACGTGGGGGGCCGAGTCTGCTTTCCTTCGCCTTGTTTACCTGTCCCAGAGAGCTCGGGCTACACTTCCCTCTGACCCGGCCGCCTTCCTCACCGGCGTCTTTCCTGAGTGAACTCTTCCGTCCTCGGCTGTTGCGAAGAAGTGGCAGATCTGGCTGCGCCACGCCTGCTTCATTCTCTTTGAGAACTGTTTTGAACCTTGTTTGAGCTGCTGCTTCTTCGCAACAGCCAAGGACTTCTTCCACTTGGAGCTCCAAGCTGCGGGGAGGGGGGTGCGGGCTGCAATAGTGGCAGCTTCGGGGGGCTCCTTCCCTCAGTGGTTCATTTTCTTTTACCTCGTCTAGGCAACTTTGTCATTAAAGGCTGCTCCGCGCCTTTTGATCTTTCTCGGGCGCGGTGAAAAGCGACCCTGTGAAGGGACTGAGCCTGCTGCTGAACTTGGAAGCCGAGAGGCTTCTTTTCCACCCAGCCACTGGTGCACAACGGCGGAAAGACTCAGGTTGCTGCCGCCATCTTCGCGCATGTGCAGTTTTCTTCTCACCAGCTGAAGGACTTTTCGGTGCCCTGCAGCCAGGCGGCTGAAAGATTTCTTTGCTTCGGTCAGCTTACCATCTGACGGATGCATCGGGTGGGCGAGCGAGCAGCAACCAGGGGACCGGTTCGGGGGCATGGCCTGGCTGCCGTTACTACCAGTTCGGAGAACTAGTTCCTCAAATTACTACCTATTCGGTAGAACTGGGCCAAACCGGTAGCAACCCAACACTGATTAGGGTGCAGGATCCTATATTCCCCCTATCTATTGGTTGTCAGCAAGAATTCCAAACCATCACTATCTATCTATGAAATTCTCATAGGTGAGAATATATGCATGCATAAGATCGAGGAAGAAAGTCTCAATATACATGGGAGAACATGAGCGCATAGGAGAAAAATTTGTTGCTCGCACATTTATTGAATTATTTTAAATTTTAGCATCAGTGTAAATGCATGGGAAGAGAGTCACCCTGAGGGTATACTTAACTGTCAAATAATTGATATATAATTGACACCTGAAACAATATTTATATATTGTATTTTATATATAACCTAATTCAGGGATGTATGTTGTGCCCCTTTCTGCAGTGTGCCCTTGACATGCTACTCTGTTTCCCCGAAAATAAGACCCAACCAGAAAATAAGTCGTGACATGATTTTTCAGGATGCTCGTAATATAAGCCCTACCACAAAAATAAGCTCCAGTTAAGATCGTCAACCAGATGGAGGCATTTAGTACCGTATTTCCCCCCCCCCCAAATAAGACCTAATCAGAAAATAAGCCCTAATGCATTTTTTGGAGCAAAAATTAATATAAAACCCGGTCTTATTTTCGGGGAAACACGGTATTGTTCTTGGTCCAATAAGAATTGTATTTCATATTCTACAGTGTAAGTCCACAGAATATCAGTGTGAGTCCACAGAATAGTTAATGATCATTCTTTCAGGATTCATTTCTGAACAGGGCTAGAAATAGGTCTGCATCAAAACATACACCAACATTTTCATAGAACTGGAACTTACCTTTATATCCACCAGGAGAGCGATAGGAATTATTCATCGATCTTACACCCCTGAGAGAACCTCTGATAGATCCACGGTTTCCAATAAAAGGCTGTGATGGTCTAGGAAAAGTGGCTGTCTGTGCTGCATAAAAAGTGAGGGTACCATTGCTGACAGGAACAGCTCCCTCAGCCTGGCAAGTACCTGCTTAAGATGAGAAGTACACATCTCACATACTCCTGTAAGCTACTGCAAAGGAAAAGGATGTGATTCCTGACCTTTTTCCTCAACCTTTATTATTCAGGATTATTTCCATTCTGCTTGCAACGTACAGGAATATCACCTTGTTACTGTTAATAACCGTTTAAAAATAGATGAATTTGTTGAATTTAAAACTTTATCAAGTAGTTGGGACTTAACATAAACTAGCCAGTCTGGAGGCTTAGCAGTATTAAGACAGACAATGATAAGTTTAAATGTACTTAACACTTCTTGCTACGAAACAAAACAATATATTAAAATAAGACATTAAGAAAACAAATTTGGCAATTTAAGTTTTCTTGCCATTCATCTCGTCAAAATGGGTATGATCCACTCTCTATTTCTTAGTAATTACTAAGGAACTAATTCAACATTCTATTTCCCCACAGTAGAGAAGAGTACAAGGTACTCAAAAGCAACATACATCTCAGAAGTGGGCATTTCCATCTGGAAACATGCAAAAGTTGTCCAGAACATTTATCTCCCAAAAGAGAATATTCTACTATAGGTTCCCAACTAATGGAATGGAGAAAATGGACACTTTTATAGTTTTGCAACAAAGTTACTAATCTCTCTCCTTACCCATATAATCAGACAAAATCAAAACATTGGAATGCATAGTCTGCAACAAGTAAAATCCCAGCATGGGGTGGGAGTGTGGGGGGGGAAATGTAGAAATGATAAAAAAGAAGATGCCATGGTAGATTAAGATTGCTATGCAATAAAAACTCAGACATGTCTCCAATTACACTCCCACGGGAAGTGTAAGTGAGATTACAGGGAAGGAGGTGGAAGCTGAACATTTTCTAGCATTTTAGATGTAGGTGGAGATTGGAGGACATAAGGGAGGACTGAAAAAATCAGAACAGTCTGGCCAGGTTGGATGAATCAGCTGAGAAATAAACCTCCTTCAAGAAGTCAAATCAAATGAAAACAATTTACAGTTCTGTAATAGAAATGCTTCCAATTTTCAGTGGACATTATGTTTACCCTCTTGATTTATTATTAAAATTTTAATTATTAAAATAATTAAAATTATTTTCATGGGAGATATATACTGGTGTGTGTGTGTGTGTTTGAATAATCTGTTGCTCGCACATTTATTAAATTATTTTAAATCTTAGCATCAGTGTAAATGCATGGGAAGTGAGTCACCCTGAGGGTATACTTAACTGTCAAATAATTGACATATAATTGACACCTGAAACAATATTTATATATTGTGTTATACATAACCTAATTCAAGTATGTATGTTGTGCCCCTTTCTGCCGTGTGCCCTTGACATGCTATTCAGAGTGATACCCTGTTTCCCCGAAAATAAGATCCAACCGGAAAATAAGGTCTAGCATGATTTTGCAAGATGCTCATAATATAATCCCTACCCCAAAAATAAGCCTGTTAAGATTGTCAACCAGATGGAGGCGTTTAGTACTGTATTTCCCCCGAAAATAAGACCTAACCAGAAAATAAGCCATAACGTGTCTTTTGGAGCAAAAATTAATATAAGACCCAGTCTTATTTTGGTGAAAACACTGTGTATGTATGTATGTATTTATGTACTGTGTTTCCCCAAAAATAAGACCCTTATATTTTTTTGAACGCTGAAATAAGCGCTTGGTCTTATTGCCATGTGCTCAAAAGCCCAATTGGGTTTATTATCAGGGGATGTCTTATTTTGGGGGGAAACAGGGTAGGTATGTATATGTACATACACTCTCTCTCTCTCTCTCTCCCTCTCCCTCCCTCTCTCTCTCTCTCTTCTTAGATGATCATGAGACTTTCCAGTACTGAGGTAAAAAAAAGTAGTCAGCTTAAAATTTAACGTTCATTCTGGTCACATCAGACTGCACTACCTTTTGAAAGGATGACTCCAGGAGTAAAAGGTTTTCTAATAGAACTAAAAATCAAATATGAAGACTTAAGTGCGTTAAATATTATGGAATGTTCAATGAGTTTAGAATCATGGTCATCTCTGGCATTATCAGCTCAGTTACTGATTTGCACTGAAATTCTTACCATTTGAAAGAGACTCTTGTGAAAAAGTTGTTTGTTCCGCATTTTGTGTGGATGGTAATTTACATGGCGGTGGCGTCTGTGTGCTGGCTGTCGAAAAATTCTGATTGTATCCTGTGGAATGCAGAGAATTCTCTTTCGCATCCTGCTCTCTACGAGGTGGCAAAGGTGCATTCACTTTGAACACCTACAAAAGAAGACATGTTATGAACTATGTTGGCCTAAAGCAGCAGCTTTCAGTGCTCCGAATCAAACAGATATAATTCATAGGGGAAATTGAAATGTTAATAATTTGCTATGGAGAAATGAGAGATTTTATAGCTACCAGGAAGTCTCATGTCTAGCTTGCACATTTTTTTCTTTGCAATGTTTAATTTCATCTAGGGTTATATGTTGGGATTTCTAATTTACTAATGTTCTAATTTCTAAAATGAAACATTGTGAAAAATAGATTACAGGTAGTTCCTGACTTATGATCATGATTGAGCCCAGAATTATGGTTGTACATTGCGGAAGTCATTAAGCAGGTTATTACACAACTGTGGCTGATTTTACTTTTTTTCTGGCAGTCATTAAATGAACATGGTCATTAAACAAATCCATTATACCCAATCGGCAGTTTTGGCCAGAAATTGGAAGTAATAATTGAAACTCGGGGGGGGGGGGGGGGGGGGGAAAAAAAAAAAAAAGAACACAAAGAGAAAAGGGAGGGGGGAAAAAAGACAAAAAAGAAAAAAAAAACAAAAAAAAAACAAAAAAGGAAGTGTTTG
>WNWU01000037.1:11916350-11996350 GCA_012654045.1 Ptyas mucosa
GTCAAGTGACCGCAAGAAGCTGCAAAGGGCTATAAATTCAAGCCAGTTGCTAAACACCCAAAATATGATAATGACTGCAGTGTGTGTGTGTGTGTATACACACAGTCATCAGAACTCTGGAACCAGGTCAAAAGTATCTTCTGAAGGGGGGGAACACCATAACTTTGAATGGCTGTTAAGCGAAGATTATCTGAAATGTCTATTCAACAAAATAGACATTTTTGGTCTATTGGTGGTTTTGTTGTCTTATATCTTATATGAAGACCATCTGTTCTTTGTAAAGGAGCTGCCAAAAACAAAAAATGTGGCCAATGTTTTGTTATGTTGTCTAACATCTAATTATATTATACTTACAGTCTGCATAGCCTGAAAAGGAGGTGCTTTTACATTAACAGCACTGCTACTTGATGGAGGAGATTGAAAAACGTTCCCCTGATGTACTGGTGACACGGTACTTCTTGAGGGTGTCAGTGGTGTCTGTGATTCACTTGAAAGTGGAGTAGGAACCTTGACGAGAGGAAGCAGAGTGAAACAGGTTCGGTTGTTAAACTCTAAATCAGGGGTGTCAAACTCGTGGTGTCACGTCATCACATGACATATCTCGACTTTTCCCCCCTTCGCTAAAACGGGGGTGGGCATGGCCAGATTGTGACGCATCTGGCTCGCGGGCTGCACGTTTGACACCCCTGCTCTAAATGATCAAACATCAGCAGTTTCTGCAAGCCAACAGTTATATTTATCTTCAATAACCTACATTATTCTAAATATTTGGAAGGATTCTCTGAAACAAAGGGATGTAAAAGTAAAAAGAGCAAAAAAGATCAGTTTTTTTCTCAATTCCTATTCTTAATGTATTGATTCTTAAGCAGAATAACTACAGTCTTTTATGACATAAACTGCTCAGTAATTTCTTGAGTTATGTTACACAAAGATCACAAGTAATCCTCAACTTACAACTATTTGTTCAGTGAAGTTACTACAGCACTGAAAAAACCTGACTTACAACTAGTCCTCACATTTACGACCATCACAGCATCCTCCCAGTCACATGATCAAAATTTGGCCACTTGGCAACTAGCATGTTATGATGGTTGCAGCATCCCAGAGTCATGTGATCATTACCTGCAACCTTCCCAGCCAGTTTCTAAAAAGCAGTCAATGGAGTAAGTTGAATTCACTTAAAGACGGTGTGATTCATTTAACTGTTGCAAAAGAGGTAGTAAAATTGGGCACAACTCACTTAACAACCACCTTTCTTAGCAATGGAAATTTTGGTCCCAATTGTGAACAGCTGTATTGGAAAATGAAATTATGAAGAGAAGAATATGGAACAGAAGTCTGGAGAAACCATTTTAAAGGTGTTAAGTTGCACTCAGTGGCCAAGTTAAATATGGTCTTTCTTAAAAGATTGATGGAGATAATTTCTAGAGAAGGCTCATTTCAAGATATAACCAAGATAGAATGGATTCGACCAGAAGTGTTGCGGCAAGACAGACAGGGAATAGCGGGCTCTGATGAGCCTTGCGAAATCCCGGGCTGACAAACTGCTGTTGAGGGGTCTTCGGACCAGATCTGTCCTGTAGGGACAGAGAAGAAGGCGAGGCACCTCAGACGACCAAGAGGAACAGGCAAGTTCCTCGGAGGTCAGAGGAAACTCTTCAGCTCGGCAGCGAGGGGCATTGCGGCCGTCATAAAGCTGGGGCAACTGGATCAAATTTTGAGCAGGAGCGGTGAATTGAACCGAGTATTGATGCCGGGTGACTGATTGCCAGCTCATAGGCAAAAAAGAAATATTTTAAAATTGTTAAAAGGTGCCCCAGAGAAATAACAGCAGCTAATGGGCGTGGGGGAAATGAAGGAAGAAGAATAAAGCGGAGGTTTAAGGTGGCAAAGCAAGGTAGAATTGTGTATAGTCTCCATATGGTTCCTCTGAGGTAAGTTGAAAGAAATCCAAAAAGATTCTGTTCTTGCATTATGCTCTGCTATAATAATCACTAGCTTTTCGCCTCTGTTAGTACATTTTACAATATAAATTTTAGAATCCTGCTACATTCACAATAACAATATTTTATTTACTTCTCTGTAGAAGTAAAGTCAAAGGAAATATATATATAAAAGAATTCCAAATTGTTTCCACTATTGTAGCATAAAAAAACCCTACAGTAACATAGAAAAATCAGGTAGCTAAGTATGCAGATAGAATTTGCTTTATGTACAGCTTTTGAGAAACTTTTTTAAAAATAAAGATATCTAAAATTCATAGTTTAGGCTTTTGCAAACCAGTATTCTCAAAACAGGCAATGAACATTCTGACTACACATATAAAAATAAGATCAATAAAGGAAAATATTTGTAGCTCAGGGTTGAAATGAGGGGTCCTTGGTGGTCTCTCAGTTTGGTTGTTTTCTTGCAGGTATTTCATTACCCATTTCTAGGTAAGATCATCAGTGCACCGAACTCAGAGAGCACCAAGGACCCCTCAGAAATAATATCAAATTAATAAATAGCTAAGCTTCTTATTAAACCATTTATTGAACAAGACAATAAGAATCCGATCTAGTAAGAACATTTTACAATTGAAAAAAGCAAAGAATGGGCAAAAAAGCCAAAGTTCAGTTTCTTTTAGTGAACTGCATTGTTTTTTTTTTAATATTACAGATGATAGATACTCTGAGAGGTTGTCCTTTAAGGACAAAAAGAACCACAAAATGGATTTTCATTTACTTATCTTAAAGCCCCCTTCTTTAACTACCGTATTTTTCAGAGTATAAGATGCACCTTTTCCCCCCAAAAAAGAGGGTGAAAATCTGGGTGCATCTTATGTAGCCCCGCCCAGCTTTTCAAACTGAGGTTTCAGAGGCTGAAAAAAGCATCAGAAACGAAGCTTTAGGAAAAAAGCCTCCAAACAGAGCTTCAGAAAAAAACCCTCAGAAACAGAGCTTTAGAGGCTTTTTTTCTGAAGCTCTGTTTCGGAGGCTTTCAGAGGCAGAAAAAAAAGTTTTTTCTGAAACAGCGTTTCAGAAGTTTCAGAGGCAGAAAAAAAAGGCACAGAGCTCACAACCAATGAACCTGTTGCTAAAATTCACCTCTGGGAACAGCTGATTGGGGGTATTCCGGGAGGCTGATCCACCCGTCAATCAGTTTTTTTCCTATTTTCTTCCTCAAAAACTAAGGTGCATCTTATACTCTGGTGTGTCTTATACTCCTAAAAATACAGTATATGGGCTGGGAGCTCTGGAAATGCTAATTAAGTCACATTCAGAAAACAGGAAATTTGCAGAATTCATACCAAGAAATCAATGCAGTAAAAAAATATCCTTCCTGCAGAACAAGATCAATATTTAAAGAAAGGAACACTAATATTGTATCGGGGACATCATACAAAGTATATTGCACAGTAGAGGTAGAATGTAAATGGGGCTCTGGAAAAGAAGTACAGGGTGTTTCCATATTTGACTGCTTGTTTTCCTGGCAAAGGTGTATTGATACTGTTGAACATTAACCAGCCCCCCCTCTCCCAATCACCCATCTATTACTGGGATAAGGCCGCATTCTTCTTTCTCAAAAGCTATTACAGGTTGGTGGAGCTCTGCAAAAGCAATTCCCTGATTGAAGGTGGGAAATACCATAAATTAGGAGCAAGAGAATCAAAAACAGAGAGGAGAATTAGTAAAGCTGTCTTACTTGTGGTGAATGAAGTTCAGTTTCTGATCCAGACAAGGTGTTATCAGAAACCAAGGAAGTGTTTGATCCATGCAAAGTCACGGGAGAAGAAGCACTCTGACAATAAAAGTTGACACAAGACCATTAAAGGAGATCTTTAAAAGTATAATTTGAAATACATTATGACATTTGCTTCATCATTAAATGTTCACTTAAGACATTATTCTATGATTTTTTAAAAAAAAAATAATGTTGTAAGCTGCCTGGAATCACCTATGTATTCGTGGCTATATGAATTTGTTTAATAATAATGATTTTTAAAAAATCAACATTTGCCCATCCCAGGTCCTTGGGAAGGACTTGATAGCTGGATAAAAATGCCAATTCTAGTTTTTTGGAGGGTTTTTTAATAAATTTTATTTCTTTAAAAAAAATACAAACAGAAAATTTATCAACAAACAGATCGCGGTGTTCTAGTTTGAACATCTGGCTGACTATGCAATGAACCATAATAGTAATGATAACTGAAGATATTTGGGTTTCGGCAAAAGTTTATATTTTATCACAGTGAGAAGGCTAGACAAAGATGAACTTGGTTGCCTGTTGAATATTGTTATGCAAGCCATCGTCTTTCTTCCTTTCTTAATGTTATCCTCAATTATGTATAAGATAGCAGATAACTTCTTTGGAAAGAATGATTTTTGCTCTGCCCAATCATGGAAAACATTCCATCACTAATAACTAGATTAAACGAGGAATTTTTTTAAAAAAATGTCTAATTGTCCAACTTTCCAATGATTCTGCTTTGAATGTTGGGAGGCCTAATTTAGTTTCTCCCTGGTGTGCCATATCATAAGTAGGATTAAACAGGAACAGGTGTTTTGGAAAAAAACCCTCCAAATTCCATTTATTCATGTCTCTTTTGGAATCAGACTAGTTTAGAAGATTAGACATTTTTCACAGGAGGACAAACCCTAATACTAACTTTAGAAAATACAGGGAGTCTTCAACTTATGACTCCAAAATTTCTGTTGCTCAGCGAGACATTTGTTAAGCCAGGACACATTTAGTTCAATATAGTGTTCTGATCACCATTATACCGAATCCCACAAGTAGAACATGATGGAATGTAGTAATCTTCCCACTGAAATTCTCCCAACAGCTGGGAGTCAGGCAGGCATACTGTCCCTGATAAGTACACATTATACAGGTAGTCCTCAACTTATGACCATAATTGAACCCAAATTTTCTGTTGCTAAGCAAGACAGTCATTAAGTGAGTTTTACGACCTTTGTTGCCATACTTTATAAGTGAATTGTTAAGTTAGTAACACAGTTGTTAAGTGAATCTGGCTTCCCCATTGACTTTGCTTGTCAGAAGGTTGCAAAAATGATCATGTGACCAGTGTCACGGGACACTGAAACCGTCATAAATGAGCCAAGTGCCTGAATTTTGATCAAGTGACTATGGGGATACCACAATGGCCATAAGGGTGAAAAACGGTCATAAATCACTTTTTCAGTTCCATTGTTAACTCTGAATGGTTAACTAAACAAACTGCTGTAGATTGAGGACTTCCTGTAGCAAGGATCCAAATAAGCCAATTTTTCCCCCTACTGTCCTTCAGGGGAATGCTACTTTTTCCTGACACAGAAGAGTAAATTTAGTCCTGGCACACAATGGAAAAATAAAAATAAATTTTGAATCAAATAAACCATATAAAATATATATTGAAAAGTTGACATCTTTCTTCACAAATGACAACTTTCGATTTTACCTGTATTGATTGTTCAGGGAAGTCATTTTGGCTTGAAAGTTGTTCATTAGAAGCTAAAAAAATAAGAAGTTGGTTATAACTCTTTCCAATGAATTAAGAAAAGAGTCAGTTCGATAATCCTGTATTAGGTAACACAGTATTACCATTTCGAGATTTAAAAAGGCTGACAGCTATAATTATATTTAGCATTATTGATTTGCATCTCAATAGCTAGTTGAGACTAAACAAGGATAGAGTTTTAAAGTCTTCAATTTGAAATCAAAATTAGATATAACTCCAAATGTTTCATTAAATAAACAATAAAAATACAGCAGTATTTTTTACACACCACATTACCTCTTCAATATGTTGATATAATTTAGATACAGCTTTGATACATTCTTTATCTCAATTAATGTTGAAATAGAAATGTTGGGCAAAGATTCAAAATTAAGTTTTCATACAAACTCTTTTTATTCATAAAAAGTCAGACATTCAAATAAGTCATCTCTGTTTGCCATAAACACAATCAACTAATTAAAATTAGAATATGAATGCTAAGTAACTGTTTTCTGTTATTTCTTATTTTATTGTTTTATTTCCTTATAATATATGTATTTTTATTCATTTAAATGTATTAAAATAGAATTACCAGAAGAATCAACAGAAGAGGCTTGTGATGAACAGCCAGCACTTTGTGAAGGTTTATCAAAATCCAGAAGTGATTCCTTGAAGACAAATGTGTTACTCTTTTGGATATACATATGTGTATAAAAATATACACACATTCACACATTTCTATACACAGCTAAAAGATCCAAAAAGCAAAATGCAAATATAATCTAGAAGTGTATTGTTAGTTTAACAATGAAATAAATGGGTAAATATTAAATATTTAAGACTAATTAATGTCTTATTGAACACCTTGTTTTTATCACCATAAAGCTGACTATTGCCACAATAATTTCAGGAACCTAATTTATAAGTAAAAATTTAACATACTGAGGAATATTTCTCCCTGGTCTTGACTTTAAAATAGGCCAGATATATCCTGCTGAAAATTCACAATGCAAAAAAAATATAATTCACCTTTTCAAGATTGTTGACATTTCACGGCCAATATCTTTTGAGAGAGGGAAAATTTCAGAATCTACCTTTTAGTGTATTTGATGTATTCACAGATAGATATGGCCTCAAAATTTTGATACTGAAGTCATTCTTCCTTTATATTCCTACTTTTCCTGGTTCATCATTAATTCTCAGTAGTTCCCATGCTATTATATTAACCAATAAACCTACCTGCATGAAATTGTAAGTCCCCTGAATTTGAGTCATCAAATCTTGCAGTTTTTCCCTTCTGAGTACTGGATCCTTTGGAAGGCTAGAAGTAGAGCAAAACTCTGCAGCTGTTTGGTGCACAGGCTTAGCTACCTAATACGACAGAAAAAGGCAAACAGTGGGGGAGAGCATATAATTGCACAGAGCACTCAGCTCTTTTCAGATTGTTTAAATCAGGTATTATATTTCCCTTATAGTGTAATTTAAATGTAAATCCCCCTTCTAAAAATCCAAACAAGCAAATCTGAGCCATTTTATCTATTAAAGGCCTAGAATAGCCTCATAGTGACTCAGTCTTCAGGTTCTTCCTTACTTAGGAGGAAGCTGGCCACCCAAAAGAGGGCCACTGGCCAGCTACCATAGATGCAATGAGAGCAGAAAAACAAAGCCATTTTGCCGCTCTTCCTCTATAAGAGAAGTCAAGTCCTAATATAGGCTATAAAACACTAAATCAAAGCAAAACAAACCAGATTAAGGCTCAGCATAATATAAGAAGCTAACCACTGTTTACTGTATTAAAATGAGCTTTTGTGTCTGTCTACATGAGCTCATATTATTTCAAAATTCTCAAGGGCTACGAATAATATACATAACTAAATATAAAGCTGTTTCAAAGGCAGTAAATTGATTGTTATAGAACGCTTTTTACCTAGTCAACAATTTGAACCTGGAATATGTAATCATTTAAAGGCGCTGACCCTCCTGGTCTTCCGTAAGAGCCTAAAGCCGTGATGGTGAAGCTATGGCACGTGTGTCTGAAGCTGCACGCGGAACCATGTCCCCTGGCACACGTGGTGTCACCCGTTCCTCTTCTGGTGTGCACACGACGATCAGCTGGCCTTTTTGCGTGCGGCGGTGCCGGAAACTGGAAGAGCTTCTGTTTTCTTGCATGAGCATGCGCGCCGGCCAGCTGATCGTCGCAAGTGCATGCATACCAGAAACCCGGAAGACAAGCTGGAAGACGTTCATTTTCAGGCACACGCATGTGCATTGGCAGCTCTGGCCTAAAGACATGGCTCTAGCAGTTATTTTGGGGCTCCAATGGGGGGAATATCACAAAGAGGTAGTTCTTTCTCTATGATACTGATTACTTTCTTAAAAAGGCTAAAGCAGAATACTGTATTTTATGCAGAAATATAACATCTACTCATAAAAATATTTTAAATACTCCAAAATATTGTAATAATCTGACTAGCACACCTGCATGGCGTTTTGGATATTCCTGGATAATTTACATGATTCTCCAATTGACTGAAAGCTCCCTTTTTTCTTTGATGCATCAATGCTCTGTTCATTTACTCCACCAGTCTTTCCACCCTATGGAAGCCAAAAAAAAAAAAATCAAATCTATTTATTAGAACCCAATTCAGCAACAAGTTTTGAAAGCCAAGATTTCCTTCTGCTAAAAACCAATGTATGTCAAGTGCTTATTTTATTTATTTATTTATTTATTTATTTATTTATTGAATTTTTATACCGCCCTTCTCCTTTCGGACTCAGAGTGGTGAATAAATACATAAACATAACATAAAACATTTGTGTATAAAAGTTAAAATAATTTTAAGATAATTAAATAAAGTTTGGCCCATAATTTTAAAACATTCAATTAAAATCAGTATCAATTTTAAAACCAACGTAAAACGTAAAATCAGGCCAGCCCAGCTAATTGAAAGAAATAGGTTTTAAGGAATCAACGAAAAGTCCGGAGGTCTGGAATCACTCGTACCTCTGGGGGTAGATCATTCCAGAGGGTGGGTGCCACCACAGAGAAGGCTTTCCCCCTGGGGGTCGCCAGCCGACATTGTCTGGCTGACGGCACCCTGAGGAGGCCCTCTCTGTGGGAGCGAACTGGCCAGTGGGAGGCAGTTGGTGGCAGAAGGCGGTCCCGTAAGTACCCCGGCCCTAAGCCATGGAGCACTTTAAAGGTGATCACCAACACCTTGAAGCGCACCCAGAAGTCCACCAGAAGCCAATGCAGCTCGCGTAGGAGAGGAGTCACTTGGGAACGCCCCGTCACCCCCATAATCCCCCGCGCAGCCGCATTCTGCACCAGTTGGAGCCTCCGGGTGCACCCGAAGGGGAGCCCCATGTAGAGAGCGTTACAATAGTCCAGACGAGAAGTGACGAGTGCTTGAGTGACCGTGTGTAAGGAATCCCAATCTAGAAAGGGGCGCAACTGGCGTATCAGGCGAACCTGATAGAAGGCCCCCTGGCCACGACCGTCATATGCTCTTCTAAAGACAGCTGTGCATCCAGGACAACGCCTAAGTTGCGGGCCCTTTCCGTGGGGGCCAGTGATTCGCCCCCAATAACCAGCGATGGCGCCAGCTGGCTATACCGGGACGCCGGCAGCCACAGCCACTTGGTCTTGGAAAGATTGAGTCGAAGCCTGTTTCTCCCCATCCAGACCCGCACGGCTTCCAGGCACTGGGACATCACTTCCAAGGTATCGTTGGGATGGTCTGGGGTAGAGATGTACAGCTGAGTATCATCAGCATACTGATGGAACTCCACCCCAAAACCACGGATGATCTCACCCAGCGGCTTCACATAAATGTTGAACAGGAGGGGCGAGAGGACCGACCCTTGTAGCACCCCACAAACAAGGCGCCTCGGGGTCAACCGCTGCCCCCGTCAACACCGACTGCGACTAGTCGGAGAGGTAGGAGAACCACCGTAAAACGGTGCCCCCCACCCCCAGTCCCTCCAGCCGGCGCAACATGATACCATGGTTGCTGGTATCAAAAGCCGCTGAGAGATCTAACAGGACCAGGATAGAGGAATAACCCCTACCCTGAGCCCTCCAGAGATCATCCACCAACGCGACCAATGCTGTTTCCGTGCTGTACCCAGGCCTAAAGCTGGACTGGAGTGGATCTAAATAGAGATCCGTGTTCTGTGAACCTCAATAATTTTGTTTTTACATAGGATGCCCAGACATCATTTTATTTCTACTTCTACAACAACTTTCATGCAAATGCACAGAGAAAACAATGTTATGGACACCATGCAAGATTAGTTTGCTTTTACAAACTCCATCACCGTATATTTTTTACTTTGCCCACTTTTTTCACATCTGATTCAAGCTTTGATCTGCATTCTCGTCTCTAAATTAAAAAGCATGCAAAATATTTGACCAAACTTACAATAGAGTAAAAGTTCTAATTTCAATGCATATCAATAGGCGTAAAATCAGCTTAGTGAAATAAACAAGTTATCTACATTTTCCCTTCTTTATAAATACTTTAAATTATTATTTACTAAAACACTTATATGGCTGCCTAACTCAGACCATATGCCTTTGGACAATGTCCAAAAGAAAAATAAAAAACATCATTAGGTTTTTAATTGTAAAACAGGTTTTAACTGGTAGATTTTAAAATTTTTGGCCACAATATATAATTCTTTTATATTTCTTTTAAATTTTGTATTGTATGTTTCTTCTTGGCTGTGCACCGCCCTGAGTCCAGCAGGAGAAGGGCGGTATACAAATTTAATAAATAATAATAAGCATCAACCCCTAGAGAACAACATGTCTCATTAAAACTTACTAATACACTAAATAGCAATTAGAACTGAAATACTCTATAACCCATGAAATGGGAACTCTTATTCATCTTGACCCCAGGATAAGAGCAAGATACAAATAACTTGCCAAAAGCAAGTTTAAATAATGCATGCCAGATAGCCCTATTCATCCTGGTTTAAATCCCAGATGAGTGAGCTTTATCAGACCGACCTGGCATTCAGAAATACCAGCTGGAGTCCAGAGTTGCTCCAAGCTTGACCATTGGAAAGCAGGAAATAGAGGGGAAGGCAGAACTAGTAAGAGGCATCAGATTGCTGCCAATTTACAAAATTAACCCAAGCACAAGGTTCTACATGCTTCCTGTTTTGACTTGCTATCTTTTAAATGTATTGTTTTTAAAATCTGAATAATATTCTTCTTAAAGCTTTTGATGTTCTTAGTTTCACTGGAACTAAGCTTTTATATGGCAATGTTATCAATGAAATAACCATTTTTTATATACCGTCAGCTTTTTTTTTTTTAAAAAGATGTAATAGTGAAATTATGTTTTCAGTGAGATATATCGTTATGACTGAAATCAATTAAAACTGAATTAAAATATTAGTATTGGCCAAATCTAATAATAGGGGAGGAAAAAAGTGTTCAATATATTTCTTTTCTCGCATATAAGATCAAAAGCCTCTAAGAAATTATCTTAGTACACAAAGATTTGCTTTGTAATTTGAAACCAATTATTCTTTAGTGAATGTAATCAATTAGAAATTGTGTGGTTTCACCTTACTTACATAATCCTACTTACATAATCATCTCAATACCTATGGTTATCAATAATATTGAAAGTTCCAACATAAAGCCACAATTTCATCTCCTATACATATTTGTTATGAAGCTCCATGTGAATCAAAAGATGCTGTTACAGCTTTTAGACATAAATGCCTGTCTATTTTTTAAATAGAAAACTGCAATTCTTGAAGTTCAAATGTCATGAAAAAGAAGCTAAAGGTCCCAATTTCCACTGTGCATCAGGAAGAAAGAGGGCAGTGGACTAGCATAGAGTTTAGGCATGCAGCATAAAATAGAAGTTTTCTGCTTTGCCAAAACCAGACCATTATTTGCATTTAGCCATTACATTTAAAGCAAAAATAGTATTCAGGGCAGCTACATTATTAGGAGCATTGGAAGATTAACATAGTATGAAATGTCAGGGTTCCTTCTCTTTAGCCTAGAATCTACACAGAAAAATAACTAAATTATCACTAGTATATTGATTAGTATTTAATAGAAATGGATAATAGGTGTAGAAGCAATTACTTTTCAATAAGCCAAATAATATGAGCAAAGCACATTAATTTGGATGCTATTGTTTATACCAACTCACTTCTTTCAGTTCCCCGTCAAGCTTCTTCAGCTCAGTCTGATCCTTTGGTACAAGATTCCCAACTCCCCAGATCTTAGGAGGATTCTGTAATGGCTGCTGGACTACTTGCTGTGATCTCTCAGATGTTTCCCAAACTTTTGGAGGCTGGGATTTTTGCTCATCCTCTTCTCCTATATGCCCCACCCATGGCTTTTCAGGTTGCTGTTTCTTTTGTTCCATCTCGTCTCGGACAAGTGCATCCCAAGGCTTCACGGGTTCTGTTTTTTTCAAAGTTTCCATATTAGTTTGAGACACCCAAATTTTTGGCTTTTCCTGGTTTCGTTCCAATCCTCCTTTAGTTTTAGTTACCCAAGGCTTGGGACCTTCTTGCTTTGGTTCCTGCTGTTCTTTCTCTTTTGCTACCCAGGATTTGGAAGAGGCCTGCTCTTCTCTAACTGGAGCCACCCAAGGCTTCGGAACATCCTGCTTATGATCATCAACTTCTTGAATAGGCGATTCCCAAGGCTGTGAAAGTTCCAGCTTCTTCTTCCCTTCCTGGTTTACAGATTCCAATGATTTCATGGATTCTGGATTTTGCCTTTTCTGTTCCTCTTCTTCGACATCAACCAGCATTTCCCAGGATTTGGGGGGATCACTTTTTGTAGCATGTTCTATTTCCCAGTGTTTAGTTCCTTCAGGCTTGACAGTACAGTCTGCTTCAGGCAAATAGCGCCTATTAAGAAACTGTGTAGTACAGACCGAAACAAAAACAAAACACTTCAGTAGAGTAGCATAAAATTCAGCATAAGCTGTATTAATGTGCACAGTAGTTCTCATCAGAGGAGCCAACAGACATCAATCAAAATATACCTTATTGCTAAAGCAACAAGTAAAGATGATAGAATCTCTAGTTTGTGGGAGGGTATGTCTTAGGGCCAAGTGAGGACATTTTCAAATTTTAGAGTACATTCATGGTACTCGTATAAAGTGGCAGTTGTTGCAGGAACACTTATTAATCCCAAAGTGGATACTGTATATCCAGTCAAAACATGTCCACTTACCAGAAGACAAACTGAAGAGGTTGTTGTCGATCACCCAAACATCTCTCCCCCACCCCCCAATATACTGCCTTCTCCTTTTGCATTTAGTGGGAACAGTAAGCAAAGCGACACACTAGAGTCACACACATTTTCCAAAAATGCCTATAATGATGTTAAAAATGAACACTGGCTTGCAGCAAACTGGCTTCCCCTTTATTTTTTTTTAATTAAAAATATATATTAAAGGCAGGTGGCAGGAAGCTATCAAGGGAGGTGTCTGAAAACATTGGTAACTATGGAAACAGTATCTTTTCCAGTCCAAAATTAAGCTGTTCTAATTCTAGCATGTATAGAAAGTCACCTAAGAACCAGCTGTTTTGGGTTCAGCAGAAGATAAAAATCTACTAAATCTACAGGTTAACAATTTGCCAAGTAAACCATCTACCTGCAAGCCACTGGTATCTAAAACTACCATAATCCTGTAGTGGTTCAATCCCATATAAAATAACATTATTAGGGCTACTTACTACAGTAAATTGTTATAACAACTTGCAGTTGAAGAAATGAACTAAGCAGTGTATATGAACAAATGGTGAAGGCATTAGTAAGTGTATATACTTTGGTACAGCATCAGTCAAATATTCATCTCATTCTTGAGCTTTATCATTATGCATCTGATAGAGGTTGCTATTTTAGATGTTATTTTAGAAATAGTATTGGAGTTTTGCTTTTTATATTCTATTCTTTCTTTAAATATATTATATTTTGAATAGGGAAATTGCAATCAAATGGACAACTCTTTAGCAACTAAAAGGAGAAGTACAAAATGTGATGAACCATGAAACAGAGAGCTAAATCAGATGTTCTTAAGCGTGTTCCCCCAACCTAGTTTGGGAGGATTTTTACAGGGAAAACTGTTATCTGGGACTTCATCTTTCTGTTCTCTTGTATTTCAATTCCCTCATATAATTATTTGTCCCTACCACTTCCCCAAAGCCCACTTCTGATATAGCCTCCCAATGACAAGGAAGTAAGTGTCCATGTAGACCCAACCGGTGGCCCATCTACAAAGGAAAAAATTATAGCATATTTGTTCAGCTCTTCAGTTGTTCCTTATTAAAATTAGTGGTATAAGGAAATGGGAGGTTCAGAAAATGTCTGGTCTCCAATTTGTGAGCCGAATTCAGCCTGCCAATTTAGTCATGCAGACTTCAGCCGAGACCCCACTTTTCAAATGTCATTCTTACAACTGGACTAACTCTTTGCCTTTTTCACTGGCAAAGGTGACAGACAGATGAGACTGGAAGGAGGGGAGGTGAATAACACATCACTTCAAGATATTTCCAGCTCTCTGAAGCAGTGCCTCCCTGTGAACTGTGTTTATTAGTGAATGGGACTTTTAATTCCATCATCGTGTTTTGCTTCACGAGAAGTGGCCAACTAACAAGCTTGTCTTTCAAATTGGCTCGTTTCCCACTCCACTATTATTGCATCTGTAAGAGATTGCCAAATTTAAATATCTGGTCAGAGCTGTCTTCATAAATAAGCTCAGCCTTTAATTCTTACTTCTGACAATTTAGATTTTCTCTCTTCTGCATAAAGTTAAAGGAAGTGATCACTGTTTTAAAAATATTCAAGGAAACATATGAAAGGAATAAAACATGTTTCCTTTTAACATCTTTATTTATTCGTATCCCATCTTTATTATTTTTACAAATAACTCAAGGTGCCGAACATATCCAAGAAACCGAACTTCCTCCTCCTGTTTTTCCCAAACACCAACTCTGTGAAATGGGTTGAGCTAAGAGAATGCGACTGGCTCAAAGTTACCCAGTTGGTTTTCATGGCTAAAACGGGACATGAACTCACGGTCTCTTGCTTTCTAGACTGGTGCCTTAACCACTTTATTTACAAACCTTCATTTTGGTCAGCTCAACAATTATAAATTTAATGTAGTCTATCACTAAAAGCTTAATGGCCAATAAAGAATTCTATTCCTGCTTAGCCTATATACTGAGAAGATAAATGAAAATAAGTCACTTGCATAGCCAGTATTTATAGACAATTTCCAGTCCAGTTACTCATATCGCAAATGTAATGGATATTAATGGATGTGAAATATTATTATTTCAGAACTAATAAGATGGATTCCTTTTACTACTTTATCCAACTATTGGTTATTTTTTTTTCTTTTACTGATTACACGTCAGATCCTGTAATTGAACAAACTAAGGCTGAATTGTATGCTTTAGCTTCTTAAATAACTTATGCAAGTTTCTTTTAATTAGATTCAGTTAAACACAAATTTTGATCAAGAATTTAGAATAAATATAGTGCTGTATTAACAGATTTTTCAGCATACCCTAAAAGTCTAATAAATCCAGTTGTTAGATGTGACCTGGGACAGGCAGGCTTCTGTTAAATCAGAATTCACACAAAACTTGGCAGTTATCTAATAAGAACACTGAAGAAGGCCAGTTGACATATTAAGTTAATATGACTCTCCCACCCCAAGTTAAATAACAAGGAAAGAGTTTGCTTGAAAAAAAAATATTTGAATCTTCCCAGCAGCAGCAGTTAGCTATAAGGAAGAATGTAAACACACAGTAAGACCTGGGAGGAATCCAAGCCTCACAGATCTAAGTAATTTAGAGCAGGTCAAAACTTTGATTTTATATTGTACTCAGTTCATTTTAGAGCTATTTTTAGTTTGAGCTTCAATCTACATTCTGCACAGGCCTACTTTTATTTGAACTTGCTTTGTGGCTCATTTGTGGGGATTTTTGCTGGTGTGGATTTATAATTTTACATTTTTGCTGCCAATTTGTGTTATGAACAATTGTAAGCTTGTGACGTGCCTCAGAAAAACTTAGGATTCTTCAGAATTACCAAATACTGATGATGCCCTGGTACTTTTTTACTTTTTCAAATAATAGAAATAGACATTTTCCATCTTTGACCTTGCTCCTAGAGGGAGGGTGGGAGGGAGGAAAGAATTTAGCAAACACAAGTTGAAATCAATAATAATAAATGAAAATCAATTTATTTTGTTGGAACTTGAAATTCTTCAAGATTTTAAAGAGATCTTACATTATGCAAACCTTATAATCAAAGTTATATTAAAAGCTACTTGTAATTCCACTGTGTACTATGTACCAGATAATATGATGGACTTACTTCTTGAGGTTGTATTTCCGATTGAACATGCTGTCTCTGAGATTCTGGAAATGGAAGGAAAAAAAGCAACTTTAATTCAAGTACCTGCACAAGCAAGTGCTGTAATTGTGTGAAGAGAGTGAAGTTAATTAACACAATATATTATAATTTGTTAACCGTAATTTGATGAAGACACATTTGACCCACTTCACATAATGTATTAAGCCAAAATCAATACACTACAGATTAAGGCAAGATATGAAGCTAGACTCAGACTTTGGACTGAATGACTTCAGACACAATTCTGTTTCCTACTCCAAGTTAGCAACGTGTAATTTATCTCAGTACAAGGCACACACATTGTTACTGTTGTATGCATAGATTTAGGCAATCTTGCTCAAAATGCATGTTCAGTAAATCTAATAGAGCAAAAGATGACGAAACAACTTCTGCAGATTTGTATTTAGGCTTATCATATTTGTGCAAATTCCTACCAATGTTTTATGACTGCTCCTTAAAATCCTAAAAAGGTATGAAGAGAGTGCCATAAACGTCTAATCATAGACAAACAATGCAATCATTATTAAATTCTGACCATACTCTATCCATAGGAATTGACAGAAATTTGCATAACTTTTCCTCCTTCAATTTCCTCCTATAAGTTTGAGATCAAACAGGACAGCGGCTGGCCTAAAATTATTCTGGAGACTTTTGTGGCTTAAAACATTTAAAAGTGTGTTTTCCCAAACCTAATCCCAACACCCTAAACCATAATGCAATACTTGAGTTTCATTTTCTTTAAATCTAAAATTAAAGCATTTTGCACTAACACTATAACAACAGACCACACATTTGTGACACTTATATCCCTATCTTACAATAATTTAAAAAAAAACATTTTAAATGAAGTTTGAATTTATCTTTATTGAATGAAAATGTTATTAGGCAGACAGGAGATAGTAATTTTTTTCAGATTAACAGTGACTTAATTAAATTACTGTCAAAACTAGTCAGTATTGAAAAGCTGTGCTAACTCAATTTAAGTAGAGAGATATCTTTAAGAACTGTTTTTTATTTAAACAATTTAGTAATGGTTTGCTGTATCTTTTATTCTAGACACATATGGGAAACTAAGTTTTAATTCCAAAAATATTATGGTCACTGAAAATTTTTTTTATTATGTAATAGAATTTATATTACTGTATTAATGAGACTACATTAAAAATTCAATTAGGAAGAAAAATAAATAGAATAAAATACAAGTGTTAAGAGTGCTTAACAAGTAAATACTTATGATTAATCATATTATTAAACTATTGTATAAAGATGTAGCAAGAACGTACTCAATTACATGACAAATCATATCAAATGAGCCTAAAAACTAAGAGATGCCAAATTATCTTTTGTTTTAGTCAGTTTAATAACAGATGTTTTGTTTCACTATCTGCTTGTTAATGAAAAAAGCTCTGAAACAAAATTTGGCAATTTTAAAAAATAAAAACTTTATACTTTTGTAATATCTGCAACAAAAGAATGAAATTTCAAAATTTGTCTTATGGATTGCAAAATGTACTTAGAAGTGGAATTCAATGCAGATAATAAATTTCATCATAAAACCAGCACAACAGCAATACGTGATCCACAATTTCAACAACTCCTGAATGACAGGAATAAAACCTCTCTGTAAAGTGGACACACTGGTATTTTCTTTTCATGGTGGCTAAAGGCGTCATGTTAAAATGCTGTAAAGCCGGAGTGTCCAACTTTAAGACATGTGAACCTCAACTCCCAGAATTCCCCAGATAGGCCACAAGTCTTAACGTTGCCAAGGTTGGACACCCATGCTCTAAAGTAAAGGCCTCACAGAATTTTGAAGAAGAAAGATATTGCACTTCGTTGTGCATTATGTGATGGATAACTACCTTACCCTGAGAAAACCCTAATTGCATAGCGGATGTACAAATGTCCATTTTTGCAGAAAATAATCCCAAAAAATCAGTGTCATACACTTCTGAGTAGACTTGATTTATTCCAAATTGTTCTCTCAACTCTTCTGTATCTTATTCAAGCCGAGACTATAAAGGTTACAATAGTATTAGATTTTTATTTGATGAAATGTTTTAACTCAATAGTCATAAACCAGCAAGTATTAGAGAGAGCACATTTGATATGGTACATTGGAAACAGGTCTTGAACTTTCTAAAGTTTTATATTTTCGATCAACATACTGTATTGCAATCCCCACTCTGTAATTTTGAAATGTTTTCTACTTTATATTATTGTTTATATCATAAAGTGCGAGGCCTGTGCCAAAGCAGAGTTCCGGAGAGCTGGGGGCACCCCTCTGAAGCTCCATTTTGGGCTGCAAAGTGTTGGACGAGGCCTGGATACACCAAGATGGAGCTTCGGAGGGGCGCACACAGCTGAGAGGCTGGAGAGGAGACAGCTTGCTAGATCTTTGCAGGGTAAGGGATCTGGTGCGGCAGGGTGGGTGGGTGGGGAAAGCAATTGTGGGGAGCATGAGGTATTTCAGTGGATCAGGGAGGCCTTGGAGGGGGTCTTAGGCAGGTGGTCTGTTCCATTACTAGCCTCCCCCATGGCTTTCCCCATCCTGAAATACCTCATGTGCACTTAACAAACCGTGCTTTCAATTAACAAATGCGTGGACAATCAAGGTACAAGATTTACTCCTATGAATTCTCGGGTTACGAATGGAATGGGCAAGCTTCATTACATTCGTAACTTGAATATTACCTGTAATAAAATCATGCTATCATCATTATGGTTTGTTGCACAGTTGGCCAGATGTTTAGACTGTGTTTGGCATTATTATCTACCTAGTGAGTCCTTCCCAAGGATCTGGTATCCTTGGGATAAACAGGCAAATATTTGATGGTGTTAAAGATATCATTGCAGGATGTATTTCTGTTATTATTATGGGCCACATGACACACTGAATAGTTTACCTTACAAAATAAAAACTGAAAAAAATCATGAAAATATCCTAATCATTCCTGCTGCATAGTATTTGTGGGACTTCCTACTAATCTAAAAATTAAAGCTCTGTGTGGTTTGAAAAGTACCGACAAACCAGAAAATATTTGCGAAAAATAATGGGAAGGAAAATAACGTTTGAAAATTAACCTAAACTAAACTAACAACAACTTCTGGGGTATCTGGAATCCTAGCTGTCTAAAATTTATCAAATACATTTCTAGCTTGTTTACAAGAGGTTTCGAATATTTAAAAATCCTGAAAGCACCAATCTAGGCCAATGGACAGTCATAAGTTATTTCAAAAAATGAGTTCACTTTTATATGGAAATGTAGCCTATCTTCCCACAAATGGCCAAATCAGAAACATTTAACAATTAACTAAGAAACTATGTTACCAACTTCAAAGCAAGTAAACCAATTCCATCCTGTAATTTAATACAATTCAAGCGAAATGAACACAGTATGGTTAGACCTTTAATTTGAATTGCAAATGAATTATGTGCAAAGGACAGACCCCAATCTATATTTGTTTTTTTAACATAAATATATTTCTGCAGATGTTGTCCCTGGTGTGCAGTTTCACAAAAGGTTATAGGCTAGAAATAAGTTATTGGTTTTTCAATGGCGTCTCCTTTGAGTCAAATGGGATTGATGATGACTTCACAAACACCATGTCTTGGGAATTTCTGTCTGTTTTCAGGGACATTTTTAATTTCCCTGTCTTGTTTACAGCCTTGATGGTAAAGCCCATCTTAACCTGAAAGTCCAGACAAGGTCAATCGTGTAATTTAAGATTTAAATGTATACATTACCTATTTCATTGACAGTCTCTGGTTTTGGTAACTGTTTGGGTTTTTCAAGCATTTCTTCTTTCAATTCCTCTTTTTCTGGTTTGTTGCAAGGGGTAGGAATGTTTTCAAAATATCCAGAATCTATCAGCTTTGATAACAAATCCTTCAGATGCTTATCTAAAAGAAAAGGTGATCAATGTTGAGTGATATTCCTAAAGTATTTTAAAACTCTGGCTAGCAGAAACCACTCATCTTAAAAAAAATATTTCATGTTAGTGACATGTATTTTGCAGCTTACCTAAATCAGGGTTTCCCCAACAGCAGTTCCCCATTACTGGAAATGCTCACACCCTATACAGACAAGTGCTAAGCCAGGATTTCAAATCATGTTTTGCTGAATAAGCCATAATGACCTAGTTTGCAATAATGGGTGGATTTTCACATGCTAAGCAAAAAGCAAATAAGCCATATTATAGCTTGCAAAATAAAAACTGAAAGAAATCATGAAAATATCTTGATCATTCCTGATAGCTTGACAAAATGTGGAAATCGGTGTTAAGCCAAATGAGAACACAAATTAACAGAGAAGACCCTTATATATTCCATGAACATGTTCTCAAGAAAATGTACCTTAAACATAAGGGTATCAAGCTCAAATTGCTTCACAAATTAAATGTCCTATCTACCACCCACAATGCATAGATGCTAAAACTGATATAAACCACAGGTACTACTGATGATACTACAGTACTACTGAATCCCACTATTCTAATATGGTCTTCTCTTTTATGTCTGATTAAAACCCTTGCCCTAGTGGTCAACAACATTTGTAAGACTAGGCAATGTTCCATTTCTGAGACAATGGAAAGACCAAGCAATGAAGAAATGCCTTATGGACTGAAATAAAAGTTGTTATCTCAGGTTTGCCTTTTACCTTAAATAAATTTTCGTGTTTTCCCCGAAAATAAGACCCTGTCTTATATTTTTTTGAACCCCGAAATAAGCGCTTGGCCTTATTTTCGGGGAGGTCTTATTATTTTGGGGCACGTACAGCAAAATGGGGCTCCTCTTGCAGTCTTACTGATTTCCAGCTCTGTGTTTAAATATTTTCGGGGAGGGCTTATTTTCAGGGAGAGACTTATTTTAGCAATGCGCTCAAAAGCCCAATTGGGCTTATTATCAGGGGATGTCTTATTTTCGGGGAAACAGGATAGTTACATCTCTAAAACTGGATCCCACTATAACAGAAGAGCCTCTTTTTATTAAGCTACTCACAGGTTGTCCCAACCACTACTTTTTCACTGCCTTCTAGCAGGTCCCAGAAACAGAGTGATGACTGCTCCATTTGGTCTTCAATGCTTAAAGTGAAAAGAAAAAAAGTTTTCAAAAAATTAGTTTGCAATTAAGTTTTAACTAATAGGTCAGCTTGCTATTTATTGTAAACTAGGGTTATCTGACAACAAGCTTTTCCTTAGTAAAGTTCAAACCAAGGAGGCAATTGATATACACTTCATTCCAGCTAAATATGTCAATCCAATTTCCTGTGCTGCCACCTCAGTAGGAATGGATACTAAAACAAGGTTCGTTTTTTTCAGAATACTAAGAAATAATACATTTTTGCCTGAAATCTGGTTTTGTATTTGATGGCAGTATGATAACGTCCATTTATATATTCCAATCCAAGAGAATTTAACTGAGTCTAAAATACTACATTTTAAGGAATATCTTCAAAATACATTTTAATAGGAAAATCATGTTCGTATTGTAAAATTAGGCACATCAAACTGAATTTTTGGAATATGAATGTGACTGAATAATGTTATACTACATAGTTCTAGACTGAATAGGTTAAAATAACATCTAAGAATAATAAAACAATATATTGATAAGTCCCAAAGTAGTCATAATAGACCACATATTACTAAAATAAATTTGTTTCATTTGGTAATGTATGAAATTTCCTTGTCAAGGTAACTGAGTACATATGGCCACCGTCTGTAATCTTCAAGGTATGTATTATGCCAGAATTAAGGAGATTCTCCTCATACAGGTTTGAACGCTTAATTTAATCAAAACCCACTGCCCACTAAAATCTACCTATTGCTCAAGGTGATGCTTGTTATACTCGAAGCATGGCAAGTAAGAGCAAATAATCACTTTTCTTGCTTGATAAGTGTTATGCCATACAAGAGAACGGAGACCAAAAATACACAGAAGAATTATTTCATTTCTCTTTGACAAGGAAACAAACTATTTCAGGGACTCATCCTGAAGGAGCTCCCAAAACAGAGCCTGTAGTACAGTGGTTTAAAGCACCCTGTTATTAACATCGATTAACATCTGCTGCTTGCAATTACTGCAAGTTCAAATCCCACCAGGCTCAAGGTTGACTCAGCCTTCCATCCTTTCTAAGGTGGGTAAAATGAGGACCCAGATTGTGGGGGCAATAAGCTGACTTTGTATAAATATACAAAAAGTATGAAGGCTATTGCTTAACGCACTGTAAGCCGCCCTGAGTCTCCGGAGAAGGGCGGCATATAAATCAAATTTTAAAAAAAACAAAACTGAATCCAGCAATATGACAACAATGGTTTAAAACCGAATTTTCAATATGCTATTGCAAGATTGATTTGATTGAAAGGTAAAGTAAGAAAAGTTACCTAACAGTTTCATTTCTTCCTGAACATGTCAATTTTGCAAACTTAATGAGGTAGTCTAATTCTTTAGAAGGCAAGTATATTGCACCATTCAAGCCACTTCTGAAGTCTTTCTGCACATGCTCTTGAGTGAAATTCTGCAGCACATACTGGACCTGCAGTATTGTGCGGAGCTTTTTCTTCTCTGCTTCAAGTTTCAGTAAAGTTTCTCTTCGTTGCGCTTTCCGCTGTGCTTTTAGTAGCTGTATAAATGTGAGGAAGAGATTGGCAGTGGGTTCATAAATGGTCTAAACAATGGAGACTGAAGCTCAGGAAAATATCTTCAGTCAATGATTATTTTAATCACATTTATGAGGAACTTCCAAAGTCCCAAATTTCAAGCTTTTACAAACACTAATGCCTAAAGTACAAGAAATTGAATTGTCAGAATAATATCCTGTAATATATCAAAGCAATGTGGGCCAGTTTCTTTTGACTGTTTGTAGATACAGGTGGTCCTAGACTCGTGATGGCAAACCTGTAGCATGCGTGCCAGAGGTGGCATGCACAGCCCTCTCTGTGGGAATGCACACCATCGCCAGGTGCTCTTCTGGGTTCCATCATGTGCATGCACACCAGCCAGCTGCTCTGTTCTGGGCTCCGGTGCACAAATGCCCGCCGGGCGTGAATGCACACAATAGAGCCCGGAAGAGAGCAGTTGGCCGGCGCACATGCCCGCCGGACCAGCTGGCCGGCGCACATGTGCACGATGGAACCCGGAAGAGCAGCTGGCTGCTGCATGCACTCCAGTTTCGGCACTCGGTGCCGAAAAGGTTAACATCACTGTCCTAGAATTATGACAATTGAGCCCAACATTTCTGTTGCTAAGTAAGACATTTGTTAAGGGAGTTTTGCCCCATTTTACAATCTTTCTTGTCCCAGTTGTAAAATGAATTACTGCAGTTGATAAGTTAGTAACACGGTTAAGTGAATCTGGCTTCCCCATTGCTTGTCAAAATGTCACAAAAGGTGATCACATGACCTTGAGACACAGTAATGGTCATAAATGTGAACCATTTGCCAAGCATCTGAATTTTGATCACATGAACATGGGGATGCTGCAAAATTTGTAACTGTGAAAAATGGTCATAAGTTACATTTTCCAGAGCCGTTGTAACTTTGAACAGTCACTAAACAAACTGTTGTAAGTTGAGGACTACCTGTACAATAAAACATCCTACATATCATGACTGGTCAGAAGTAGCTTCTCTGCCATGGAAGAGGCATAATTCAAGTCTGTAATTATCTTAGTAATCAGGGAAATCTATCCAATTACTCACACATTTTCTAATGAGTGAACTTAATTACCTAATAGCATAATTATATGCTCTACTCACCTCTTGACTTAGTCCAGAAAATGTCTTCTGAAGTTCTTTAGCAAAATCCAAGTTATGTATAACTTCTTCATATTTTTCAACAGCTTCCTGCAATTAGTCAATTTTTATTCATTTAAAAATGCATCTAGGTTTAATGAGATGGATCTTGAAGCACCTCAAATAAAATAAATGTATGGCATATTTGGATGGATTTAAACACTAACTTGATTTTACTATGCAAAGTGCACATATTAAAACAAAATGTTTTCTGCCCCTGTCTTACACTCAAAATGAAACACAAGTGAAAAATCAGCCAATCTTATTTGGTCAGGATTTATTTGCTTATATAGCATTCTGGATAATTTTAAACAAGCATTCTATTTTTCATACTGATCAGAATAAATACTCTTCACATTTTGATTTGGGCAATTTAGATTTTAAAACATGATTTTTTTTCATCAATAAGGTTTCCACATCATGTTAAAGTGTTGAAAACCCCCAGCAGTTATGACATTTTTAACTTGAAAGACAACTTTGGTTTTCTTTTGTAAAAATAAACTTAAACAAGCAACAATCATGGAGTCTAAGAGCTTAATGCTGAAGCAACATTTTAAGAATTATTATACTTGTGACTATTTAAATAAAAGATTGTTGAAAAATATTCACATAAACAGACACTGTTGTAAACACAGTATTAAGAGTATACACCACATATAAAATTTATAAATAACTTTATAATAAAAATTTTGTTAAGTAAAGCCAAAAAGTATTAAAAAGTTCTAAAGTATTACAAATTAACTACCACCTTTTCAATGGATTATAATGCAGTTTAAAATAATTATTTCTACTCGTAGGAGCTGTGATCCCAATACAATGGAATGCTCCCAGGTTATAAAAATCTGCATTATGGTACTATTCGAAAAATCATGACAATTGATTTTGCTAACACACTACAGATTAACCAAATTTGTTTAACTATCTTAAATTTTGAAATCTCTTGAAAAACCCAGAAACATATTATTTGGCTATATTGCAAGATACTCAGATAATGCTGCAGGAAATAAGAAACGGCTGTAAAGAGCAGATGAGACAGATCCATTCTACTGACAATGTCCACAGCTCTTGTGTCTAAGTGGTATAAGCTATGGTTTGCACAAACATGCTAAACTGAAATGTTGGCTAGTTTGTTGATTAGCATGTTGTTTGAACCCAGTACCACTATTTGATCCCTTTATCAACTAATTAATAAAACAGGCCGAAGGTAAGTAAATTATAGTGGCAATTTGAATGATGCAGTTTCACTGAAAAAAGCATGTTTCATTTCCCAGAAGCCTTCTATTCCATTAGTGTCAAACTTCATTCCATTTTATTTATTAAAGCCTGTAATATTTTCTGTTAAGTCTTAACCAAAACAAAAAATAAAAAAAAAAACCCAAGAGGTTTCTAAAGTTAATCAGCAATTTAGCCTAGCTAGCTAGATGTGACATTCCCACCAAGTGCCATTTAACTGATCAAGAAAAGAGTAGATGTAAAAAAAATGTTCCTAAAACGGTAAAAATGAGGTATAAAACCAGAAATCTTACCAACTGATCTTGATTGAGGACCTCCCCCCTTTTCAGCCGATCCCTGTAGTCTTCTAACTTGAGCTGCAAACACAAGTATGAACAAGTTTTTTCTTCAGATACAGGCCAAGCTTGAACCACACAATTAATTGCAACCTTCATTGCTACCATATACTATATCACGCTATTGCAAGGTTAACTTTCAATCTCTGGAAAACATATCAGATATTTAAGTACACTGCATACTTAGACATCAGTGAAACAATAAATCAAAAAGTACCCTTTATAATTCATTGCTGCAGTCCAGGCTCTATACAGGAGATTGCAAACAGAGCTAATATGACCTAGCATTTCTCTAAACACAGAAAGTGTTTTAGGACTGTTGATGAATAGAAATGTTAGAACATCAAAAGCACCATTGTGATTTAGAGATAATATATATTTATAGTTAACAACTATAGCCTTTTAACAAATTTAAATTCAAATCTCTGGCAGCTGTATTGTAAAGCAATCTTTCAGCAGAAAGAAAGGGATTAATGAAGCATGAAGTTATTTCCAGTCAGGCAGGTTTCATTATACTGACAGCACAAAAATTACACAGCAATTCTATGTAACTTAACTTATACTTTTTATTACAAGGGGCTGTTGTATAATAAAGGACACAGTAAAGAAACGAATATGTATGTCATATCTACTTAAAAGCCATTCCTCTGTAATCACAAAGCTATCTTAAAATTAAATGTAAAGTCCATCTTAAAATTTCTTTTAAAAGCTGCTTAGATATTTCTTTTAAAATATCTAAAGTACCCGTACACTTATTCTGGACCCATGGATAGAGCAAATTGTTTTTTTATAAGCAGTAAGTCTACATTATTTCCTCTGAGCACCTTGCTTTCGAAATCTATAATGGGACAGAAGTCATAAGCAAAGGCAGCTTATACAGTAAACACGATTATGGTATTACAGTATTATTTCTTGAACTCTGTTTAGAAAATATACCTACCTTCTTTTTCTCAATATTCCTAATTTTGTGTTTCAAGCAGATAAGTCCATTATCAATGTAAGTCTCGTATGCCTGAGAAGCTGTGGCTGCAGAATTCAAAGCTGCCTGCAGGGGGCTCATGGGAGGCTGGTTATCCCCTCGAGGACCTTGGGTCACCTGCTGCTTATCTGGCTTCATGCTCTTCTCTTCCCCTTCCTCAGAGTGGCATGAAGGTGAAGGGCGGCGGAGGGGGGACTGTGAAAGTTGCACCATTGAAACGGCTAGGGCTGCAAAGAAACTGGCACTGATTAGCTGTTCCCTCCCTCACCGCGTCTTTAAAGCAAGCGGCATCAATATGCGAGTGCAATCCAGGGAGATCTGCTATGTGCCTTCAGCAGAAAATGCCTTATACACTGCAATGCAAAAAGATGCTTCCAGAACCGCAGAACTTTCAAGGAACAAACTATTTGCTCCTTTAAATGTGGAACGCAGGCATCACTTTAGAAATTCTCAAGGATATTCACTACAGTATTCCAGCGTTAAGGAATTGCAGACTTTATAGCTCCTTAATCAGAGTCCTAGAAGTACCAACATTCTTCATGCTTTAATTTCTCCTTATTTGCTGTTTTTGCCCTAGTATAGTGCTAACAGCCATATCCACTAAGGACCATCCACAATTCACACCAAGCCAAAAACACAATACCGTTCAATCTATAGAATTCAATTCCAAATGCTTCTTTCTTTAAAATTCCAAAGCGATTATTTAAAGAAGCCTGTAGGCTCTTGTCAAATGCACTAAAAAACACAGGATCTGGAATGAAATATTAGCAGCAACCTATAGGGAGACAGAGAGGGCAGAGAAAGTAGCCGAACCTCTGCCCTTCCTGTCTTCTGATGACCAAGGGAGCATAGAATAATTACTACTGACAGTTTGCACATAAGGTAGAACAAGGCTACACTGCACCAGCATCCCTTGAATTAAAAATACAAACTTCCAAAGGGATAGAAGCCCTGCCACGGAGAAGAAAACAGATCTTGGGAGTACCTTTGTATGCATGTGTGTGCTTGTGTGCATGCTTCTGGGCATATACAGTGTAAGTATGTGTGCGTGCTTTTGAAAACCAAAGTCCCATTTTACAAATGCTGTACCAACATCCAGTGGAATGACGAGAGGAGTAGTAAAAGGTAAACCAATGTCACTGTCAAACTATTTACTAAGTCTGCACTACTATTAATCTTCTCATCGTTCCTATCACCCATCACCTCCCACTTATGACTGTAACCTTGTTGCTTGTATCCTTACGATTTATATTGACTTGTTTCCCAATATGATTTGATTGCTTATTTGTACTCTTATGACTACCATTAAGTGTGGTGCCTTATGATTCTTGACGAATGTATCTTGTCTTTTAGGTACACTGAGAGCAAATGCACCAAAGACAAATTCCTTGTGTGTCCAATCACACTTGGCCAATCAAGAATTCTATTCAGTCAGTATTATTTTCCTCTTTCCAAAGAGAAACGAGCAGTCCCTTACTCTAAAGATAAGTAGGAGGACTGCAGCTGCACCACCTCATCCAAAGTCTACTAGGGACTCACTTCCTAGCTATCCTCTCCAAAGGGAGCATCAGCATCAGCCTTAATTCCCACCCAGGGAAAAAACGGCGGAGACACCAATTCGCAGCCCACCGCTCATTTTTTGTTTTTTGAAAGCAGGTAAGGGCAAAAAATAAATAAAGAAAGAAGAAGAAGCCAGGAAAGTTCCATCCCTGCCAGAACCGGGGGGGGGGAGAGGGACCCCCCACTTCAGTGCCCGCAGCCAAGCTTGGTGAGGGACTAGTGACGAGGCAGCGCTGGGTCATCCTCCGCTCAAAGCCGTCCATGTTGTCGGCAGACCGGAGCTCCCGAGACATCCCTTCGTCGAATTGGGACCGTGACAGGGCTCGTCTCCTCTTCCCTCGACATCCTTCGGTCAAGCCAAGAACACGCGCCACCCCGAAGGCTCCTCGATCCGTCAGCATCACAGCCCTGTTCGGTCCCTCAGACCCGTCCCGCCTCTACCCGACCCCTCCCCTCTCCACGGCCATCAACTCACCTCAGCAGCCAAAGCAGCTCAAGCCCACCCGCCCGCTCGCGTCCCCGCTTATAAACCCTACGCCCCCGGAGCTGCGAAAGGGGCGGGGCCTCCGCGGAAGGTCAGCCGACGCCTGTCCAATCACCAGCCGGCTTCGGCCGCCCTGTCCCACCCCGGCAACCGCATGGCCTTCTTCTCCGGCGTTCGGGGCCTCGCCACGTGACTGGATGGACCGTTAACCGCGGGGGGGGGGGGGAAGGGGGGGGGGGGGGAGCGAGCGAAGGAATGCCGGGTTCTAATCGCGCTGAGGGAAATTCGGCGCTGCGGCTCGTCATGGGTCCCTGTAGGGTGTTTTGATCGAAGAAAGGGAGGTTTTACAAAGCGAGAGACAGGCTTCCCACCGAGTTAGGTTAGGGGGGAAAAACATCCTTTGGCTGGGTTCGGCGCAACCCGGCGGAACGAGCGGCTTGTAAAATAAGAGCGGCGTGTGTCAGAAGCGATGAGCCAGCAGACCGTAGTTTTAGCTTCGGGTGTGTTAATAACCCGTGGAAGCCGGCAAAAAACGCATATTCGCCTCGCTTTCTCATGGAAGGAAAAGAAACCACAGTCGGGTGCGCCGAAACACACAAAAAAAAAGCTATTGGGGGGGGGGGCTGAATTGGGTTTGCGCAAAAGCAGCCCTTGCGCCCCTATCCTTCCTTACTCCTTCAAAGTTATATTACGTGCAATTTTAGTTACAAACCTAGAATTGTTTTTCCATCAGAATAAATAAGCAATATTTCCCCTCACTCGGGGCCACTTTCTCTACAACACCCCCCCCCCGTTTCAGCGTAATTGTGTGATGATCCTAATCCTATAAAGTTGTAGCCAGATATAAGCACCCCTAAATTTAAAGGGATTTTTTTTTACTTATAAAAGATTCCAGTTGTCTTTTAAAGTTGGTTGGTTTAAGACTGGCAGTTGATTCTAAGTACTTTCTATACTTGCCTAGGACTAGGTTTTTTTTGCCATAATCCATAACTGAATATTTTATAGAAAGGCAGATGACCAAAGATTCGGGGTTCTCAGGCTATAGAGTTTGGCCTTCATTGGTATCTAAGTAAAAGTTAAAAAAAAAACACCCCATTCCTTTATACCAGGGCTTCCCAACCTTTTCTATACCCTGCACCCCTAGAACGCTTCTGATAATTCTTGCACCCCTTAAAATAAATATATACATATAATTATACAGTATAATTTTTGAAACTTCTAAACCCAAGTTTTCGCATCCCCTGGCATATCTTCTCGCACTCCTGGTTGGGAACCCCCGCTTAATACCATAATATTTGGTTTTGTACAATTGTTGCTTTTTTTTTTCCACATAGGAAACTTGAAAGGCAAATTTTGTGGTCCGAGAACATGCTCTAAAAGAATTATAACATGTTCTTGCCAAGGAACAACCTGGCAAATATGCTCTTATATTCATTCATACAGCATTTGTACAAATATAAAAGCAATGTAAATAGCCACTACAAAGAATATTTGAAAATAAAAGGATTACGTTTCCAATGTATATACTCTCATGAGCATTCTCCCCAAATACTATTTTCCAGGCTTCATGAATCCATTTTTTTTGTATTTTATAATTTACAAGTTAATTAAAAATTAAATATTAGTTTGTAATTTTTAACAACTACCAGACCACAATCATTTCAGAGTTTGAGTTGAATTACATCAGAGTAATGTAACCAGAAATTAAAAAGCATTTAAATGTGACAACTTTGTCTCATTTCAATGTTTTTAGGGAATTTAGTTTATATTTTAATTCCTAGCCCAGGTGAACATTCCAATTGTTGTAGAAAGACTATGATTCTAATTCTTGAAAAAACCTGTGGTACTTCAGTTTGTACAAACAGTCCATCCCTAGAAACAAATAACTTACCAAAGAGCCATGAAGTAATGACCCAGATGAGAGATTCCAGCTTTTCAGCAAAATATAAAAGTAGAAAGCCAGGTAGAATTGCTTCTAACTAGCTTCTACCTACCTGCCCAGCCTACATAGTTTTTACTTGTTTGGAGGCATATAGGAAAAGAATGGAGGAACCAGCTGAGAGGAGGAGGAGTTAATAAAAGAATAGGGGAGGAAGGGTGGGGCTTTCATGATTAGGTCTCTACTGAAAAGAAGCCCATTTCATTGTGGTTACTAATCTGCATCTACTTATTCAAAAAAAACACCACCTAAGATTTTTTTAAAAGCTGAAGCTGATCAGAGACTTTGCTGAATATTTGTTGTGATGATCTGAAATCTTGGCTGGCTAATTGCTGCTTTTTCATTTGTACCAAATCTTTGTAAGGAGTTCTAGGCAGTCTAGGTTCTATCTGGTTTAGTAAAATGCAGTTGTTTGTAGTTTGGTTCAGTGTAATATGTGAATGAAATGGTGGTTTGCAAACCGGTTTCTAGTTCAGTAAATTGTGCCATGCCCCTGGCTATTAAGTTAAAACAACCTAATTATTGCTATATTTTTAGCTATTATTGCTAAAACAACCATGATTTAGTATGATAGATCTACTTCACACAATAGTGAAGTCTACTAGATTTGGATTGTAAATAACAACACCAGTAGATATTTACCTCTATACAGGTATTTAAGTTGTGGATTTTTGGGGTTTTTTTTTTTGTTTCTGGCTCACATTCACTCTTCCCATCACCATCAGTGATGAGCAGAATTGTGGCTTATGTTATTTTTGTTTTTAATAATTTTGACTTGACCCAAAGTTTTCACACAACATAGTATCTCTGGTCAGGGGTAAAATCTACTTATCTTCCATACCGGTTCGGAAGTGCGTATGAGCGTCACATGCGATTTTGGACCCTCTGTGCAGGTTAAATCAGGTTACTTCCTGGTTAAAACCAGGAAGCAATGACGTCCGGGCGGATGGGCAGAGCTTCAAGCTGCTGCCGCTACCGGTTCACCAAACCACACACCACCACTGCTACCAGTTCACCCGAACCAGTGCAAACCGGTAGCATTTCACCCCTGTCTCTGGTTTAATTCTCAACAGGGCAGATTTGTTTTTGGTACCAGAACAGAACTTGCAATCCTTTTGTAACACAGTTCTATAATCATTTTTCTGTAGACCAGTGTTTCTCAAAGTGTGGTCCAAGGACCCCTGGGAGATCCCCCAAAACCCTTTCAGATATTGGAAATCAAAATTATTTGCCAGCCTAGATTGAAAAATATTATAATGAAATTCCACTAAACAGGTGTGAGAATTGATAGTGGTACTGAAAGTGCCAATTTAAATTTTTTATACAGGAAATACAGAAAATATTGATAAATATCCCAACAATCAAATCTCCTTTAGTGTCCATATATTTTAACAGTGGAAAAGTGTCCTGAGAGAAAAATGTTTTAAGAAACACAATTCTAAACTGTTTTAATTAAAACTATTTATCTACTTTTTAAGCAGCTAATCTTTCTGTAATCTGAACTCAGGAGGGTTATTTTTTGGGGGGGACAATATAGCATGGAAAGATAGACCTCAAGTGAATATTTGAAACACCCTTAGTTATCTTATTTATTTTGCTCTACTGCAGGAGTGTCAAACTCATGTCATCACGGTGGCATTACGTGATGTATCGGGACATTTTTCCCCTTTGCTAAACTGGACGTGGGCGTGGTCAGCACATGATGCATCCAACCCGCAGGCCAGGAGTGACAGCCCTGCTCTAGTGGAAAATCTGTTTGCATTTGAAGAGTTAACAGCCTGCGGGTCCCAAGGGACTGGAGAAATGTTGTGATGGCTCCCTTATTATGATTAATTGTATGCTCTTGTTATGTTTTAAATTGTTTGTTTTTATGTATTTATTGCTTTTTAATTAAGTGTTGTACACCACCCAGAGTCACTTTAATGTGAGAAATGTAACTATAAAAATATAAATAAAAATAAATATACAGAAAATGCAGCATTCAACAGCATGCTTATATATTGGTAGTGGGTATTATTGGAATCAGAATCAAATTGAAGATTGTTCTGATTAGTTGCTTTAATAATTAGTGTACTGGATAATTTACAACACAGTAAACAACAAGCAAATGGTTTATTTAGGTAACTCAATTTGCAGGATGTTTTTTTCTTCCTATTTTAAATTAGAATCTATTTGCCATTTTGCTCTAAAGAAATATCCATTTTGATATTTGCATCTATGAGTCCATAGAATATTTATCAGATTCATAAATGTTCTTATTTACATTTCTAATTATTTGAAATACATCAAAAGGAGATTATTTCCGCCTTTCATTTTTTCTAGAGCAGTATATATGAGGCTTCAAATCTACAAGATGTAACAACAATTACACTATTGGAGAAAAGATGATCTATTCATTGAGAAAACAAATTAGTCCTTTACAAATGAATAAATGAAGTTTGAAAGCATCTGTTTGAAAAGAATTATTTGCAATCATAATATGAATTATTTGCAAGTGCCTCTGCTGCAGTACATAAAAGAGATTACAATTGCAATGTTAACCTAAAATAGGGTTAGCTAATTTGTGTCTCACAAATTAAGAACCAAGGTAATTGATTAAACTCTAGTTAAATTAGTCATGGTTGTAGGGCTGCAGCCTTTCCTTCTTTGCTAAAGAACTAAGATTAAAAAATTATTTATTCATTAATTCAAATATCCCAGTTTTTTGGATTATACATGGCATTTGAACCCAAGCTAACTAAAGAGGTTGGATATTCATAACATGCTATGCTAAAATTTTTAGTAAATGGTTAGGCCTGCTGTATGAACACAAGCTATAATCTGTGTAAGTGAGTTTGTACCTTACGAGTTTTTAAGAGCCTATTTAATTTAACTGATAATGTTGATATTTTATTTTAGTAAGTTTGTATGCTTTAACTTTCATTAATTTTGTTCAAAAATGAAGGAGAGAGGAATAATTAGAGAAATAGGATATTTAATACCAATATATCAAATATCTATTTAGATATTTTATAATATCCAGATTTGCTTTTGCCACAATACTATGTACTATTGGAGGAGAGGCAAATTGGACTGTGGCAGTGGTGGGATTAAAATTTTTTTACTACCGGTTCTGTGGGCATGGCATGGCTTGGTAGGCGTGGCAGGGGAAGAATACTGTAAAATCTCCATTCCCACCCCACTCCAGGGGAAGGTTGCTGCAAAATCCCCATTCCCTCCCCACTCCAGGGAAAGATTTCTGCAAAATCCCCATTTCCTCCTGATCAGCTGGGACTCGGGAGGCAGAGAATAGATGGGGGCGGGGCTAGTCAGAGGTGGTATTTACCGGTTCTCCAAACTACTCAAAATTTCCTCTACTGGTTCTCCAGAACTTGCTGAATACCACCTCTGGACTGTGGTCTGTAATCACATTCCAAAACATTGTGATTTCCCTCACATTTAATAAAATTATCCCTTGTTACATCTAAAAAAATATCTGGCTAGAAGCTGTAATTAGTTTTTATTATAAAATCTTAGTATGGCTACCATATGAGTTAACTGTTTTTAACATTGATGGGAAAACCACACTAAAGCTATAATCCTGTATTATGGTTCTTGAAACTAAACTCTGTTAAACTCAATCATGGTTGTTTTTTTGTTTTGAGTTAGCATGAATAGATGGTGTGTGAATATTCATAACTAAGCAGCCATTTAGTTAAGAGTTATGAGTTTGAATATAATTATTAATTGAACTAAAATGATTATAAATTTGTTTTCTGTGTCAGGTATTAATAAAGTCATAACAAAACTTAAGGCCAACAATAAAGAGAAAATTATGCTAATTTGTCTGTTGACCATCTTTCAAAATAGCTTACAAATTGCTAATCTATATGGATAGTCACTTTTGTTACTGGGATTACAATTAATTTGAACCATTGCCCTCGGCATAATTATCATTATTTGAATATGTAGAAGTGAAGTAAGAATTCTATACTTTTGTGAGGTGGTAAAAATGTTTTTTTCCTCTTATTGTTGAAATTTCTTTAATTATCTATTATTTTGAGAGAAAATGCAAACCATAGGCAACAAGATTTTATTAAGCATTTTCTACAAAAGTAGAAAATTCTCTTTGCTTAAAAACTTGTTTTATCTACATAAAGATGCAATAAGCAATGTAATAAGCTTACCATCATATTTAATTCTGCCAAAAAATGAAAAAGTACAGGCATTATGCTTTTTAAAAAAAATTTAAATAATGGTGCCAAGTGCAGTAACATGTTCACCTATTTGTAGTTTACCTTGTGTTCTGTTCAACTTTAAAGTATTAAACTTTAATTTCTGTATTTGAATGCTGGGTGGGAAGCAATGGTAGGTTTCAAATTATTTTACTACTGGTTCTGTGGGTGTGGCTTGGTGGGCATGGCATGGCTTGGTGGACATGGCAGGGGAGGGATCAGTGGTGGGATTCAGCCAGTTCGCACCATTTCGGGAGACTGGTTGTTAACTTTCTGAGCAGTTTGGTGAATTGGTTGTTGGAAGAAATCATTAGGGCAGCGAACTGGTTGTTAAATTATTTGAATCCCACCACTGGGAAGGATACTGCAAAATCCCCATTTCCTCCGATCAGCTGGGACTCAGGAGGCAGAAAATAGATGGCGGCGGGGCCAGTCAGAGGTGATATTTACCGGTTCTCCAAACTACTCAAAATTTCCGCTACCGGTTCTCCGGAACTGGTCCAGGGGTGCCTTCTACTTACCTTTGGTACTGGTTCATAATGGAGCTGCATGCGCGCGCTTCTGCACATGCGCAGAAGCTTCCTGATGACATCGGGGTCGGTGGGTGGAGCCTCCCACCGGTTTTACTACCGGTTCTATAGAACCAGTCTGAACCAGGGGTAACCCACCGCTGAACTGGTCAGAACCTGCTGAAACCCACCTCTGGTGGGAAATAAGAAAGCTACCATCCACTAGTTTTGCAGAGTAGACTAAATTAGGCATAGCCAGTCTAAAGTTTTAAGACCAACACTAAAATACTTCATCTTTTTGTTTAAAATGACAGTATCTTGAAAAAAAAAATCTGCCATGAATTCAGAGATTATAGTCAGAGTTTTGACTGAAGTTGGCATGATAGTTTATTAAAGACTGAAACCTTCACATTTCCACTTTTTAAAAAAGGCTACTTTTTAATCTTCATTCATTTTAACTATTCTGTGACATCCAGCAATGAATGCTATGTATTGTTTTATGAATTACCATAGTTGTCGGAGAACAGAGTTTTCAGTCTCATGTACCTTTGCCAAATAGTAAAAAAAGTTGTTCTACATGCCTTACATTTATAGGAGTTATTTTCCTAGTTTGCTGTATAATGGAGGCCTGCCAAAAGAGAATGCTGCTGCATTTGCAAAACTGTCCAGCACTTACTCAGAACAAGCGTGACAGAGGCCTACATTGTCAGGGGTACAAAGAACAGCTTGAACATCATTATATTGTTTTTCCAGGAGGAATTAGAAAATACAACTGTGAGTTTCCCTTTGTTAATCTTCTCGGTCTTTGCCTTACAAAAGTTCTAGTTGCCATTCAGTTCTGGGTCAGCATCTCGAACTAGTCCTACAAAGCTTAATCCTAACTTGTAAAGTAACAATATAAAGATCTTTCCAATGGCATTTATGTATATGCTCAGTATTATTTAGCAGTAAAATTCTTTTTTTTAGTCGTTATCCTTCAATGTAAATAATAAAAAGCGGAGTGAATTTGAGGGCTGTCTGAATATAAGCTAACTAGGATGAAATTGCAAAAAAGGAAATACACTCCTACATTGTATCAACTGAAGTATAGAATGTAGGATATGGACAAACTGTAACATGTTCAGAGGAAAGCAATCAACCACAAAAAACCTGGAAGGAAAAAAATTATGAGGAATACTTATTGTCACTTTTTCTTAATTTTAGAGATGTGTAAAATTCCTCTTCACACCCACCCATCCCTGCTTTTGTTACAGAAGAATGAATTTCAAAGAATAGAGTGCCCTACAGCTTTGGAACTCATGTCCACCTAGCCCATCCTTTCCTAAAATGGTACATTCTGGATATGTTGGATTTCAGCTCTTAACCATGGTTCTGTTTGCTGCTCTGGTTGACCATAATGACAGCTGAAATCTAACCTTTCTGGACTACATCTAGTTGTCAAATTTGGCTCTTCCAGTGCTTTTTTCCTAGTCTCTGTTGAAATACACATTTATTGGCAGAGTATTTAAGATTTAGGAGTTTAATAGCTTTTAGTTGCTCATTTTTTTAACTTGCCATCGTTTTTACTGTATTACTATTTAGAAGTTTTTACTGGATACGTTTCTTTTTAACATGGATTCCATGTATTGCAAAAACAGATGGAGCTATCTTGAGAACATTTGCCAAAACGATAGTTAAGTAACCTCCTTGCTGAAAGCGGGGTGGGGATTGGTGGTGACATTTTTCTAATCACATAAATCTCTGTGATTAGCTTTATTGAAATCCAATGTCCAAGTAATATTCAGTAAATAACTAGCAACCACTTAATTGATCCAGTATCTATATTTGAAAGCCCTCCCGGAGCAGAAAGATCTCATTTCAATATATGACAGTTTTCTTTTTCATCTTTGCGTGTGAATACAATGGCCAGTTTGTCCCATTGGGGGGAAGAAGCCAAGAAAGAGAAAAAAGGAAATATATGTTTCATTCCCTGTCACCTAAACATAGAAGGACCTTTTGAACGGAGAATGTACAAGTATACAACAGTGGCTGTTCATTATCAGCCGGAAAAAGATGCCTTTTGCTGCAACCTTCAAATTAATTGGAGCATTATCTAGAAATGATAACTTAGTGAAAATACTAAGAATGTTCTGCAAATAAAATATTTCTCCTTGAAATGGGTTCATGGCATTGTTTAATGACAGTATAATCTCTTCTGCTTTTTCTGAATGTCTTTTAAAATGTTACTAGAGAAAGCCTTGGATAGTACAGTGGTCTAAAGCCCTGTTATTAACATCAGCTGCCTGCAATTATTGCAGGTTCGAATCCCACCAGGCTCAAGGTTGACTCAGCCTTCCATCCTTTCTAAGGTAGGTAAATTGAGGACCCAGTTTGTGGGGGCAATAAGCTGACTTTGTATAAATATACAAAAGTATGAAGGCCATTGCTTAGCGCATTGTAAGCCGCCCTGAGTCTCTGGAGAAGGGCGGCATATAAATCAAATTTTTTTTAAAAAGCCATGACCCATTGGGTCATGATTCAGAAATATTTCCTTATCAGATACCTTAATGCCTTCATAATGACAGAGTTTGTAATGTATTGTCTCCACTGGAAAATTTGGGATCCATCATATCTGCCTTGAAAATAGCCCGTATTGAATTGTATAGTTACACTACAATGAAACATCAGTACAGGAAAGGTTTATGACATTTTGTATTTTGTTATAAATTGTTTTATACTTTTTATGTCATGAATTGTTTTACAAAATGTGCCAAATTCAGCAGGGGTCATACTTCCCAGATTTTTGGCCCATTCTATAAATTAGGACACTTGAGGTACCTTGGTTTCAAAAAATGTTGCCCTATGGTGCATCATTTCACCCAGTTAAAGGTTACAGTAATCAGTGTTTTAGTAAATACCGTATATAGACTTTAGGGGATGTTACATTGGCTTTTTGGTTGCCAAGTGTCCATTCAATGGATCCAAAACTTTGCTCTTTAAAGTCTTTAGGGAAACCAAGAGTTCACAGGATAGTTACCTGTCTGAATATGCTCCTACTTCTTTGAAAATTAAATGAAAGGCATGTTCTAATCCAGACAATGGATTATAATCCAGTTGCTTATAGGTTATAATCCAGACAAAGAGCCTTAAAATAAATTGTCCCAATGTTTTTGCCTCTGCAAGGCATTACACAGGAGGTCAAGAAAACCATCAAATGGGATTTGCATCCCACAACTGGCCTTCTCTTAAACAATAACATGCCTCTCGCTTTATTGCTGACAATGCAATTTCTTAGCTATTAGATGAAAATGCTTTTGCATGGAATTGGTTTTAGTCACCCTAATAGCAGTGGAAAAGAGTGCAACCCCGTTGACATTTTTTTCTTAATTTCATTTTATTCAGAAGATTCAAATCCAAAATCCAAAATAATTTTTAACAAAGATAAAAGTAGACAAGAACATTTTAAAAAATGTGTATTAAAAAGAACAAATGACAAAAACACATATTATCCCCCTACTTGAACACTGACAAATACATTGCAACAATAATAGCTTCGACCCCCCCCCCCCAGCAAAACAGGTCCAAAATTTATAAGCTTCTGCATCTATTTGCAACCCAATTGACCTGTCATACATTACATGTATAAAAGAAAAAGTAATTAATAAAGTTAAACAATAGCACAGATGAAGTTCAAGGCATTCTGTTAACAGTCTGTTATTGTGATTTACTCATAGAAAGCCTGCATGGTTTCTTATTTATCACAAATCACCCCAATCATTATCTCTGATCTGTCCAGGATGAAATACTGAGTTGACAAGAGAACTTTCCCAACAATTGCATCTCATTTCCAAAATTGGTAAATCTCTTGATCTCTGCAACACAGTATTCCTCTTACCAAGAACGTCCAGTCCATCCTTCATCAATTCTATTATCTCAGAATTTCTTTTATTCATATTCCTTTCATTCCTTTTGGACAAAACTATATTTTTCAAACCGAGTACTTTCTTCTTCACATATGACAGCAAAGATCAGGTTCCAATTCATCAAGCTGCAAACCAAGTCTAACAATTATTTCCTGCTTTTGGATACCATCTTGAGTTCACACAACTGTTATTGACCCCCTCAATTTTTTTGTTTACATTTTCAAATAAAACCTGTAAATTAGAGAGCATTATTTTTTTCAAATGCTTTCCATAAAATTTTATCTCCTTTTAGAGACATTTGAGAATCACAGTATTCCTTCTTCATGGACAAGAGAAGCAGGTAAGTTGTAGCCCAGGAAAAGGTCCACCCCTCCACACCTGAGGTTAAAGAAAGGGAAATTTTCCCATCAAAAATTAAAAGATAAATATCAAAGCTCTTTAAAAAAACTAGAAAGAGTAAAATTTGTAATATAATCCTGTGTAAATGTAAATCCAATTGGATGATTTTTATTGCCAAAGGATATATATTTTCACTGCAAATAACTTTACGGCTAAAGTAAAAATCATTTGGAATTTAATAGTAAATAATAAAAGAACGGGGAAAAAGTTGTAAAAGTCCAGCAAGGAGTTATAAAATAGGTCCGAAGTCAATTAGTCATAGCTCAAGAGATAGTAAAGCTTCAAAAGATATAATTAAAAAACCCAGGCATACTTAAAAAATAAACAGCTGATGGGAAAAGATGGCAAGAGACCAGACCTTCTGATCTGAGCTCCTTACTTACTGAGATCTGCAGCCATTGGGACCCCCTCTTCTCCAAGGGCCATGATCTTCTCCAGAGGGCAGGATCATTTGAAGATCACTTTGGGTCCTATCTAGTCTCCCCTTTAAACAATGGAGCAGACACACCAAATAACCAGCTTTGGTGACAAAATCAGCTGTTTTGTCAGCAGGAGAAAAAGAATTTCCTGTTATCTTAGGGGAGGAGCTTCCTGTTAGGGTTTTTAAAAAAAATCTTTTGGCAGCTTTTGATAGCATTGACCATGGTGCAATGGAACTACAGGTAGTTCTCTACTTACAATAGTTCATTTAGTGACCGTTAGAAGTTACGACACAGGAAAAAGTGACTTACGACCATTTTTCACACGACTGTTGCAGCCTCCCAGTGGTCATGTGATCAAAATTCAGACGCTTGGCAACTGGTTCATATTTATGGCGGTTGCAGTGCCCTGGTGTCATGGGCTCACCTTTTGCATCTTTCTGAGAAGCAAAGCCAGATTCACTTTACAACCATGTTATTAATTTAACAACTGCAGTGATTCACTTAACGAATGTGTGAAGAAAGGTCGTAAACGCTGAGCCATCGTGCCCCCGTTATTTAATTACATAATTAAAAATAAAGGTAATATTACCCAGTTTGGGTAATGAAATGCCTGCAAGAAAACAACCGAGGTGAGAGAGCACCAAGAACCTCTCATTTCAACCCTGAGCTACGAATATTCTCCTTTATTGGTACTTTGAATATTATTTCCCATATGTTTTCTCATTATGTTATAACAATATGGAGACTGGGAATTTCTTATGCAAACTGCTCCATCTGGTGGTTCTTGGAAATCATCTGATTCCAAATCGTACTAAAAACTGCGCCTGAGCTCCTCAGTCTAGCTTAAATTGTTTCCCATCCAACTATAAATTAGGGCTGAATTAGGACATAGTCATATAATGTTCTGACAGTGAACCTGATGAAGTACAGCAGTATTTCTCAATCTTGGCAACTTTTAAGATGGATGGACTTCAATTCTCAGAATTCCCCAGACAGCAAAGCTGGAGAATTGAAGTTTACCCATCTTAAAATTCTCAAGGTTGAGAAACACTGAAGTACAGAATCTACCGGTTCATATTTCTCCACATCTGAAAAACATTTATTTATTTATTTGTTTATTTAATTTGTCAACAAGTATAAGGAAACAAGTAACAGTACACACATAGACATGGACACATGAAAAAAAATTGGCACAAATAAAAGGATATAAATAAGCAAAACATAGCCATAAACACATAAAATGAGTACATATAAATGGGGACAGTAGGACAGGGATGGTAGAAACGCTGGTGCGCTTATGCACGCCCCCTTAGAAATCTGAAAGGTCCACAGTAGACAGTTTAAGGTAAAAGGTATGGGGGTTAGAGAGACTAACAACAGGATCAGGTAGAGTGTTCCAGACATTTACTACTCTATTGCAGAAGTCATCTTTCCTACAATCAAGATTAGAGCGAATTACATTGAATTTGAATCTATTGATAGCCTTTGTGTTATTATGGTTGAAGTTAAAGTACTCATTAACAGGTAGGACGTTATGATAAATAATCTTGTGTAGTAAGCTTAGGTTGGAACGGAGACGGCATAGTTCAAGGCTATCCAGGCCTAAAATTTCAAGCCTGGTGGTATAGGGAATTTCAAGCAGAGGATGTGAGTACTCTTCTAGTAAAATATCTCTGGACCCTCTAATGTATTGATATCTGAAATACAGTGAGGGTTCCAGGCAAGTGAGCAGTATTAAAGGGTAGGTCTGGCAAAGGTTTTGTATGCCCTAGTTCAGGGGTCAGCAACCTGCGGCTCCAGAGCCACATGCGGCTCTTTGGGCCCTCTGCTATGGCTCCCTGTCATGTGATCCCACCACTGGCTGGCCGCACCCCTCGCCCTCCCGTCCCAGTCACTCCTCGCCTGGCCTGAGAAGGTAAGGTCAATGGTGGGAGATGGAGAAGCAGCCAGGGGAGAGACAGAGAGAGGGAGAGAGAGAGGGAGGGAGGGGAAAGAGAGAGATGTCAAAAGGATTGTGTGGTTCCCGGTGTTTTTTAACAACTGGTTCTCTGCCCTAATGACTGGCGGGGGGGGTGGGGTATGTGACTGGTGGAAGTGAGTGACATCGAGTTGGCCACACCCACCCAGGTTTTGTAGCTCCCGGTGTTTTCTGTGGGAAACGCGTCCAAATGGCTCTTTTGAATATTTAAGGTTGCAGACCCCTGTCCTAATTTGAAGTATAGCGTTACCAGAGAGAAAGCTTCGTAAAATAAGGTTAACAACTCTTAATGCCTTTTTTGCAATGATGTTACAGTGAGCTCTGGGGCTTAAATCTTTTGAATCTATTGACGGATAAATTAACTGACACTGAAGATTAAGCTCTGAGTTGAAATACTTGTGAATAGGTAATTTTAGGAAACAACAGCAGCTGTATACAACAGGGCTAAATTTTTCAATCTGCTTGTTCTGTGAGCCATTTTAACTTTGGCAGATCTTGCTAGCTATGCAGGCAACAATTGTGTTCTTAAGAGAGCCATGGCACCCATTTTGAAAATGCAGCATGTGAATTGATAGCCCTTATTAGACTTGCTTGTCTCTTGTTATGAAAAATCATAGACTTCATAGGAAAAACAATAATGGCATGAATAGAAAGTGAAATAAAGCAATAAAGCTTAGCTGCCAGATCAGAACTATTCCATTTTTTTTTTTAAAAAAGGATATCTCCAGACAAGAGTACTCATAATGTTGATAGTTCTTTCATTGCAACTTACAACCATTTTTCAAGGCACTGATTTTTTTTGGTAATTTCTTGAGGGAACAAATTCAGGATTGAAGAATTTGTGTGACACATATATCACAAATTCATAAAATTGTTGGCAAAGATTGCTTGCGATCATTGTAGTCCGTAGAAACAGCATCCTTTACTCTTTGCTTCCTTCACATCTAAGCAAGCAAGCAAGCAAGCAATTCAAGTTCTGAATTAACGTTGCTTTCCTGCAAAGTGCCCACGTGCCTTTACTCCTCTTTTAAGCCTTATGGGAGGGGCCAATCATCTCCAGGCCTTACTCCCGAATTGTCCCTTTTGTTTTAACTGTTCGTGCCTTCTGGCAGCTCTGCGCATACGCACACTGAGAACAGGCTCCCCCTGTTCCTCTGCCTCTCTGCTGTCTTGACTCTGGAGGCTATGGAATCCGCGCATCACTCCCAGATGACCCTGGCCCCTCTGCCTCCGATGCAGAGGCCTCATCTGGGCCTTCCCCAGACTCCAGGACTGGCCCATGTTCCTCCCCAGCTACCAGCTCCACAGGCTGCTGGTGGACCACATCACAATCTAGTGGCAATGAGTTTTTCAAGAGCTGTACCCCCCCTGCAGGGAATGCAGGATCTATAAAATTGGTCCACCCCCGTCAACTAATGGACCTGAATGGGTTCCAGGAGCTGGAGGTTATAACTGCAGATCTACTGTGCAGTCCAGCCGAGCTTTGTGTCATTGTTTGAAGACCGTCTCTGGCTGGTCACATCTACCCGATCCATCAGAGCAGGGAGGCAGGGAATGTTGCAGGTCCCATCTCTGAGCAAGATACACCTGGTGGGACCCAGAAGAAGGGCCTTCTCCTTGGTGGCTCCCTCCCTCGGGAACATCATTCCCCCAGAGATTAGAATGGCCCCCACTCTAATACTCTTCCAGAAGGCACTGAAGACCTGGTTCTGCCAGCGGGCCTGAGGAACCCAGAGTGGGATGGAGCCCATTAAATGGCTCATGTGATCTGCTGTTGCTGGGCGGAGGGTGGGTGGGAGGTGATTTTGTTATATTGTACTATATTAATTGATTTGATTCTTTTTGTTAGTTTTTATTGTTTTAAATGTGGTTTTATATTCTGTGAGCCGCCTTGAGTCGCCATGGGCGAATAGGCAGCAATATAAATTCAATAAATAAACAAATAAACAAACAAATATAATTATATTGATTACATGATCTCTGAGTAGTTGATTGATACTACTCCTAAATAGCAATTCTTTATACTATGCAAAGTAGTTGCCAACTACTTCAGTGAACAGGATTCTCCACAAAACATTATAAAGGCGAATGAAATAATAAGAAGTCCTTTGGCTTCTTATTTGGCCAATAAGACTATCTTTCCAACAAGCAGAGAATATACCTTCGGAAGGAGAAGTAATTAAAAAAAAAAGATTGTGCAGAAATGAACAGATTAACTATGATGATAAAAGAAAGAGAAGATTCAGAATATTTTAAGATAAGGAATCAATTTTACTATTGGTTAGAAAAGTGATATAAATAAGTTAATTAATAGAGATCGATAAAAAGTTACAATTAGAATATTATATTAGTGGAAAATTTTTGTAATGGACTTGGCGAGAACGAAGACAGAAGAGATAATAGAAAAAAAAATGAAGTTTTTGGAGACAACATCGAGATGTCACATGGAAGAAAGACTATCTTTCCAACATTAAGAGTTCCAGGGACCAGATGCATCCAGAAACCTTCTTCTACTGTTTACCCTAATATTGTTTAACACATGGGGCCTACAAGTCTGAATATAATACTGCAAATAGCCATCAAGATTGTTACTGAATTGCCTGCCATTTCTTGATCATCTCTTGGAAAATTCTGAGACTCCCTCCCCCCCAACTTCCTTTTTTTTGTACTTCAAACCTCCTCTTATGAATCAATATATAGAATACAGGTATTCTCGACATATGACCACAATTGAGTTTCTGCTGCTAAGCAAGACAGTTGTTAAGTGAATTTTGACCCATTTTTGCTTAACAGTTGTTAAGTGAATCACTGACGTTATTATTGACATGGTTAAGTGAATCTGGCTTCCCAATTAACTTTGCTGGTCAGAAGTTTGCAAAAGGTGATCACATGACTCTGAGACACCGAAACCATCACAAATATGAGTCCATTGCCAAGTATTTGAATTTTAATCACATGATCATGGGGAGCTGCAATAGTCGTAAGTGTGAAAAATGGTCATAAGTCACTTTTTTCAGTGCAGTTGTAATTTTGAAGAGTCAACAAAATGAACTGTTGTAAGTCAACGACTATCTGGATTGAGTATTAAATTGAGCAAGCTTCATAATAACACTCTTGTGCCTTCTACTCATTTTTCAAAATAGCCGACACTCAGGACATCACTAAAGTCAACAGCTGGAAAGAATACACTTTCCCCCCTCCTAGATAAATCTATTTATTCATTTATTTATTTGCTTGTTACCCTAGTTTTAAAAAAAGAAGAAGCTTGGATTACAAGTGTATGAACAATATAAAAAGTATAAAAACAGATTCCATAGATTTCTACTACATTGATACAAAGTGCATAACTACATACAATTCATCTTGCATTACTACTCGAGGAAGAGGGAAAGGGAGGAACAGTCTGCTGTAGTAGTAATAAATAAATAAATACAGAAGAAGAGATGATCCATATTATAGTTACATATAATTCATACTGTAATTGTAAATGCACAGAAATGTTGACCAATATTGATTAGAATAAACATCAACCAAGAAACCAATAGGAAGAAGATAACCAAGACGCCTACAGAGTTTACCAAGCCAGCAAAACTGCCAAGGCATTAGGTCAGTCTGAGGAAAAAAACTATTTTATCCTCCCTTTAGAATAAGTCTCCTATTTACAACAGGCGATAGGGATAGAAGAAAGGCAATTAAGGGTACCCTATAAAAGTAGGAAGACATTATTTCATATTCATATTTGTCTGACATAACGCAACTAAAATTTCATTGTTCAGTTTAAAAAAAACAACAACCCAGGCACATTCATAACAGTGCACTGCAGAATCAAGTCAAAATTCTCATACTATTCAAATGAATTTAAAACAAAAATCAAAAGCAGCAGAACTCTTGCTGGGAAGCCATTATTTTGATCCCAAAAAGCAGGCAATCACCCTTTAGCCACGTTTTAACCGAAAGCTGTTTCTGGGTAATCAAGAGCATCGATTAAAAAAACAAAACAAAACCAGGAATCATAATGCTTCAGTTTACCCTATTTCTGAAGCAATTTTGACATAAGCCTTACTGAACTGTACAATAATCAACTACAGTAATATTGACTAATATTGGGATGTGTAGGAACTTGGAGCCACTAAAGGGACTCACACGGAGGTATTGGGGAGGAAACCAGATAATTTGTTTTTCAAGTTTTTGAGACATCAGATATTGTTATCAAATTAGGGGTAATCATTAGGGAAGTTAACCAAGTAGCTCTGTATTGGGAGTCGGGGCAAAGGAGGAGCTACAACAGCTGGAGGCACTTCTGGATAAAGAGGGGCAAATAAGAATTCCAGGAAGGATAGCAGCTGGGACAAAGATTCAAGAACAATGAGTAACATTTACTATGGCTAGGTGGCATGTGGGTCTCTGCGGGCATTCAGTGAATCTGTGAAATATTTTAAGAGAATATATTACATAATTCAACCTCTCCAAGGCTGGTGGAATGGACTCCTTGTCATATCTAAGCCTGTTCAATGATTGATTCCACCCGACAGTCAGGCTGAACTACGGTATGGAAATAAGAAGAATGCCATGGGTTGCTATACACATATTTACGGAGGATATAATTCAAAAATATTAATTTTTCCTGTTTCAAATGGCATAGAAAGCATCTACAGCTCTTTAAGGTGAGTGGTGGGAAACATTAGTATGGAATGTTCCTTACTTGGATAAGAAATAAGTCAACAACATGGAGAGAGAGAGAAGGTAGTGAAAAGGGCTAAACCTGAATTTTGGTCAACATGGCTTTCCTTTGAAGTTTTCAAACAAAAGGAAGAACTTACTAAAATATGTAGTATAGTTCTAAGTCTACAGGCCATTTGAAGAACTAGTATTATGAATGGGTAATAGACAACTGTTCCCACTCTGAAAAAGTGGACATAGGTTTTATATCTATAAGGTACTGTAGCATCATACCAAGGGAAACCTATTTGGTAATTAAAGGTTTTGTCATCATAGCACTGTGTTTACATCATATTGCTGTTCAATCCCTATGTGACTTTTCTTTTGGATAAATAATATCTAGATCTCCAGGTGTTGTTGAACTCTTACTGCAGTCAAATGCATCCAATCTGCTCAACATTTAAGGATGGTAGGACCTGCAATCCAACGGCTAAAGGACCACATATGTTGCCCATCCCTATCCTAAAATATTATGAAGAAACTTGTTTCTCTGCATAAATTACCTGCAATCTTGTTTGTGGGGGGAATTATGATTTAAGATAGTGGTACCACCCCTTGGTCTGATCCACCTTCACACTTGCTAGTTTTGCCTGTCAAATGCATCCTCTGTCTGTTCATACATACATTCTTCCTATCCAAAAATATCTAGGTCAAGTGAAACATCTTTTATCATTGCTGAAGCATCAGTAGTAAGAATTAAGAACTCCGCAAACTTTACATCATATGCATGGTAGAGAAGTCTTATACAAGCTTCAGTATCCAAATTCGTGCCATGGCTCTGCTTTACTAACACGGCACACCTTCTGGAAAATACCAGCTTTTCAACGCCAGCAGAATTCCCAGCTATATAAAGGTTCCAAATACTGAGAATTGGAAGAGCAGAATAGTTGAAGGACACTACACTGGGGAAGACTACCTTAAAATTCATCATTCCTCTCCAAATAGAGAGAAAAAAATGGTTACCTAAAATTTATTATGTCAAGCAGGAACACTGCTTATGACAAATATATATATATACTCCATATCAGGGGTGTCTGCAGAGTATGATTAGAAAAGCCAAGATGGCAACCCTGATAATGCAATTGAAGACGTCTCCTTTTTTAAATCAACGTTACACATAAAAAGAGGCAGAGCTTTGATTGCACTACTTCAGCCACCATCCTTTTTTTTAAAAAAAAACCATACACTGCAATCACCTCTGCTCCACATGGTCCCCAGCCTTCCGGTCATTAGGGTGGGAACAAGGCTGAACAAAGTTGACACACAGCAGCGTTCAGCTTCACCATGTGTCCAATATTCCTTAAATCTTTTTCTGAAAAGATATCAAGGGACTCTGAATTAGTAGAATTGATGCAGTAAAAAAAAAAAAATCTTCAGACAGTTCGAGGGGGGAAAAAATAAAATAAAAGTCTTTTGGCAGCATAGCAGGTCTCCAAAGTAAAAGGAAGGCCACTTCAACAAATGGCAGAAGAGGTTTAATCTGTCTCCCTCTGCACCTCTTTAAGGAAGTCACCACTCTTCTTGATTGGTGATGGTGGATGATGGAGGAACCGGCAGTGGAGACTTCTCGGCTGCAGGCTGCTTATTACGACAGCAGGGCTTGAAGAGATGGGTGTCTATGAGGACCTCTCCAAAGCGGCCTTTGTAAATAATTCCACAGCAAACCTTTTGCCTTCAGGGGAAAACAAACCAAACTGTTACTGCACGTATAATTTATTAAACTTGCGCCTGGCCTGATTTTCACTGATTCTGATTGGGTGGCTCACAACAATCCAATAAAGAAATTGCAATAAAATAAGGCATAAAAAGTAAAGATTTAAAAAAAAATGGCAAGCACGATAAACACCCTGACCAAAGAACCAGATCTTTACGATTATTCTAAACAAAGGCAGAGTAGGGGCCATATTTAAAGATAATTTTAAAATAATTTATATCTACTGCGTTTCCCTGAAAATAAGACCCAACTGGAAAATAAGACAGATGGATGCATTTAGTACCGTATTTCCCCGAAAATAGCCGGCAACTGGAAATGCATCTTTTGGAGCAAACATTAATATAAGACCCATTTTTATTTTCAGGGAAACACGGCTAGTTATTGGACTAATAGGTGGTTCTCATTTTACAATTGCCCTGTTTAGCAGCTTTTGAAGTTACAATGGTGTTCTAAAAGTAACTTTATGCCCAGTTCTTGTACTTGCACAACCATCAATGGGTCCCCATGGCCATGCAATCAAGATTTGGGTACATTGCAAATGATGACTGTTTATGACCGTTGCAGCATCCCATGGTCACATGATCACCAACTGGGTGCATATTGACATGCAGAATCAAAGGAGAAGCCAGCAGTAGAATCACAAATTGCGGTCATGTGAGGTCTTGCTTAGCAATAGAAATAGCACTTAAGACTTATATACCGCTCTCTAAGTGGTTTACAGAGTCAGCATATGGCCCCCAACAATCTGGGTCCTCGTTTCGACTGACCTTGGAAGGATGGAAGGCTGAGTCAACCTTGAGCCTGGCTTGAGTCGAACTGCCAGCCAGCAGAAATAGCCAGCAGTACTGCATTCTAACCACTGGGCCACTGCGGCTCTTAACAACCTGTCGCTGAGTTGTAGGTCCCAGTTGTAGTTATTAAGTGGGCATGACCTATACAGATCTATAGCAAAATGCTTTAAAAGTTGTTCCATTCATAAACTGCTGTTTTTTCTGAGCCTTTGTCCTTGCAAAGTTGCTGGACATGCGTGTTTCTTCACCACATTTGCCTAGTTCTGACGGTACAGCCATCAACGTGTTTTATTTGGGTGCTCGTTTATTCATGTTCACGTGGCTGCCCAATTGACAAAATCAACTCTGGGTAACAAGCATGGTTAAAAGCATCAATGCAAAATGAAAATAAATAATGATACACACAACAATGGTGCCTGCATACTGTATCAAAAGTCTCTCTCTGTGTGTGTTTATTAGCCAGTTTCTCACAAAGCCTGAGTCTCATTAAAACTTTAGAAGGCAACAAGATCACCCAACTGGGTGTAAGTACATACTAGAACCCTCCTCCCAGTCCACCATTTTAATCATCACACCATGTTGTTTTCCTGCTCAAAGTCATAATTAGACAAGTATAAAACATTCTATTTAGAGATCCTACGTGTTTATAGCACGCCTAATGAAACAAAAGGCTGCATCAGTATGATGTTGTGAGGTGTTTTTTTTAAAAAAAATCAAAGGCAACAACTCTTAACTTTCAGTAAAATGATTCCTCTGTGGGCCTTCTCCTCCTGATCTAAAAGCACTACTTCAGTTCAGTCATGAACAGCACTGCCAATACTGTCCAACCTCCCAAAGTTTGATGGAATGAAGTACAATTTTTTTCTTTGTTTTAGAACTGTGCCAAGCTCGTTTAGGCCTACAGTACATTTGTTGTGTCTTCCTATTGGGAAACCAAATTTTGGGCTGCCAGATGGAAGGTACTCCAAGGGATTAAGAAGTGCCGGAAACCTTTTTGTTGGGGGTTAGACCCACAAATATTGGATTGACTGAATGGTATTTGATGCTGCACATAATTACTGCAGAGAGACTGGCATTCGCACAAGAATGGAAGAATGAGGACTTACCAACGGCCTCAAAAATAATTTATAAAATCATGGAATGTGCAGAGTCCGACAGACTTACAAAACTGATCAAGGGTAAAAGAGACTCAGACTTTTATGGTAGTTGGAATATGTGGTATGATTGGATCCAGAAATGATGGGAGAGAGACAAAGGATAATGTTGGATTATAATTATAGATGATGGTATATCTATGGTAATTAATAAGTATTGGAAAGGTGAATTTTTATACAAGAATTTGTAAATATTTTCTATTTTTACTCTCTGATTATTGGCGTATATATGTATGGATATTTTGGCGATGTTACACTGTGATAGAAAAATTATTATACATCTGTTTTTGATTTTTTGTTTTTTTTTGAACTATAATAAAAAAAATCTAATTAAAAAAAAAAGAAGTGCCCACTGCCATGGGACTCAAGGTACTATCCTGGGTTTAAGATAGTTTCCATCAACACACAGGTAGTTCTCGACTGTCAAATTATCGACAATTGAGCCCAAAATTTTTGTTGCTAAGTAAGACATTTGTTAAGTGAGTTTTGCCCCATTTTACAACCTTTCTTGCTACAGTTGTTAAGTGAAGTTCTTAAGTGAATCTGGCTTCCCCATTGATTTTGCTTGTCAAAAGGTGTGTGAAAACCAGTTGCCGAGCATCTGAATTTTGATCATGTGACGATGAGGGAACGCAACAAAGGCCGTATGTGTGAAAAGGGGTCATAAGTCACGTTTTTCAGTGCCGTTGTAACTTTGCTATGAACTGTTGTAAATTGAGAACTACCTGTATCTTGCAGCAAGAAAATCCACGCATTTCGGATATCTTCCTAATCCCCAACTCTTTTTACAGAGAACTTGTCCTGGCTAGACTTAGCAAGCATTTCTGCTGACGTGAGTGTGCAGCACTAGCTAATCTTAAAGCATGAAGGAGATTTGCAGATCAATACACCTGCTGGCTATTGTCGCAGAATCTATCATTCCTGTCCAAGAAAGGATTAATACTGGGGGGAAAAAAAAGGGGGGGGGGGAAGTAGCCTGAAGAGTAGAGTTTTACTTTTAAGACAACAACAGGCCTTGTGATCCAATTCATGCTCTGCATGATATCCAGTTACTTTTACCCACTTGCTTAAACACCAGGTTGAGTCATCAGCTGTCTGCAAATGCTGCCTAATTGCTGAGGGATCGGAAGCAGCAGAGCCTTGTAATTAAGATTACATTTTATGCAATTATGTGAGTTTCTAACTTCTGTCTCTTCCTGAGTTTCCCTCTTCTGTCTAAAGCTAAGTCTCCAAGTCCCATTCAGGTATGGTCTTGCTTTCATCAACTTCTCTTCCTTTTTAAAGTTATTTTTGTGTGTACACACACACACACACATTCACTGCTTGAGTCTGAGAAATAATACAAGATCCTGTTAAGGAATAATAGGGTACACAAGTTCACAATTGGGGCATTTTCACCTTTTCCAGTACGTAAGATCCAAGAAGGAGAAGACAGGTGTGCGGCTTGAACCCGGTGCCATCTCAGTGTCTGAACCATCGTCAGACTGGTTGCTATAGCAAGGCGAGTGGGCTGGAGAGGCACTTGAGGTAGTGCTGTGAGCATCAGAGTCTATAGGAAGAAAGGAAATAATTGCGTTAAAATAAATTTAATGGACCATTCAGGGAGAGGAAGTGTCTGTTATGTCCATTAAATCTGAATTTAATGTGTCACCTAATGTCATTTGTATAATAATGCAATTATGCAAATATGATGTTATTAGGAAAATGACGTAAATCAAATTAATAAATGCAAATGAACTGTACTTGGATTTAAACATTAAATATTCTTTTAGTCACCAAATGATTGTCCAATTTTGTCCAATTTGCGTCAGATATAACAGTTCATAATTTCCATAGGAGATCCAGATGCACATTTCTGTTAAATCGCTTTATTCTATGTAACACTATTTTTAAACCTAGAAATGTTTATCAGAGATGGACTGAAGACTGTAGTATGCTTCTTTGATTCTTCAGTATTTTAACTTTCATTTGCAACATAACATGAAGAAAAATTAAGATTCTCTCCATATAGTTTTAATGCAACATATAGGAAGTCTTCATTTCTTATGGCAACCACAAAGGCTATTTCCTCCTGATTTTTCTTCAAACTACTAGTATTTTACTAGTATTTAATCTTAAACTAATTGATCTGAACCTTACAATTTTGGGACAGTTGACAGACAAAACAGTTGACAGTAAACACGAAATTGTTACTTCAAACATACTGTGTTATTCCTTTTCTCATCAGATTTGTTTTGGTTAGCATAAATATGGCATAGTGAATAATTATTGTTAGCCTCCTGTTTGTATCATAAATTATATATAAGTAGCTGATGACCCGGCGCTGCCCAGGTATTTTTTCATCCTAATCCCCCCCGCCTCCCGTGCACGACCCCCCTCCCGGGACTGTTTTGGGCCTAGTAGGCCTCCCTGCAGCCTAGGTGAGCCAAACAGCCCCACCCACACCTGCACCCCATTTTTGGCCTAGTACACCTCCCTGCAGCCAAAACAGGCCGCCGGGGGGGAGCTCACGTCACACTCCTCTGTCCTCCCCTCGCCCCCCCCCCCACACGTGTGGCAGAGACCCAAATATCAGCTGGCTGACGGGAGGCACGTGCATGTGCGGTGGAGCCAAGCGTGGCTCTGTGTGCCACCTGCATGCCAGGACACACACGAACACCCCGAGGAGTGTTAGGGGTGTCTTATCCCCACAGTATTTTTTTCCAGAGAGTAAGTCATCTGTGTACCAAGTTTGGTTGAAATTGCTCGAGGTGTTCCAGAGTTATGCTGGAACACACATACACCGAGGTATGTTAGGGGTATCTTACTCCCACAGTGCTTGTCTCCAGAGGGTAAGTCATCTGTGTACCATGGTTGAAATTGCGCGAAGCTTTCCAGAGTTATGCTGGAACATGAACACACACACACACACACACACACACACACACACACCCTGAGGGGTGTTAGGAGTGTCTAACCCCACACAATGCTTGTCTCCAGAGGGTAAGTCATCTGTGTACCATGTTTGGTTGGAATTGCTCAAGGCGTTCCAGAGTTATGCTTAAACAAACATACATACATATGTAGATCCTTTTCTATATAAATAGATGGTCTGGAATAAACAGGTATTATCTTTTCTCAGGTCATAAAATCAGCCAGATTGTGTTTTCTCAGAGAAATTTTTAATTTGAGGCTGGTCATGAGAATCACTGATATTGAAATATCCTCCATTAATTGTCTTTCACTTGGGTACAAAAATAATCTGACAAATTAAATAAAATTCACACTTCGTACGACTGTGAACCTACTTTCAAAGGCAAGATGTAAAAGCTGAGCCTATGAAGTATCAAGAGACAGTAAACTGAAAGTCCTCCTTGCTGACTGAAAATACAGTTGAGCTATTACATCAGATAAAGGTAAGGAGTCCCTGCGGATATTACTCCACCAGTTGTTGCCAACTACAAGGGCAGCCCTCATCTCCATTTCAAAGCCACTGAGTTAGCACTCTCCAAAGATATTTCCATTGTCATGTGATCAGCAACATGGAGCACTGTTAGCTTCCCACCAAAGTGGTATCTGTTTATCTACTTGCATCTGCATGCTTTCAAACTGCTAGGTTTGCAGGAGCTGAGGCAAGTGACAGGAGCTCACTCTTTCATGTGGCACTTGGGTCTCAAACCTTGGCTGCTAGATTTTGGGCCGAAAAGCCCAATGTCTTAACCGCTCAGCCCCCGCACCTCCCACATCAGATAAAAAATCCGTATGAACAGAACATACTATGTCGCTTTAACTCTTTCTGAAGTTTGCTTATTTGATTGCTCTTCATCCTGTTACTAGGTAGAGGTTTCATCTTCTTTGGCTTCAGTGTTGTTTTAAGGCTTGGTCCAGCCCTTGCGTCCACCACCTATAGGAAGGCAACAGGAGATCTTAGTACTATCAGAAACAATAAGGCCTTCACAGATAGATTTTTAAAAATGAGAAAATATGCTGAAGTTTAAAAGTAAACTGGATTGCCAAAGCTAAAGAAAAAGAAAAAGCAGGAAAACTGAATTTCTTTATCAAGTCTATCCAACCCTAAGTGGCCAATAAAAGTTTGTGATTGGTACTTACCAAAGAAATTAAACAGTTGGAAAATGTGATATTATATTCAGAATTTGTTCTGCCATTGGATTCTGCCAGTGCATGGTTTATATTGGTTTTACAGACAATGGGACTAGGGGTGGGTTCTAAATTTTTTTACTACTGGTTCTGTGGGTGTGGCTTATTTTGTGGGTGTGGCTTGATGATCATGTGACAATTCTTTAGGATTTAGCAGAGGTACTGGTCTACCAGGCTTTTAACTGCTTGCAGAACTGTACCGGTCCACTCATTTGCTTTTGGAGGCACTGGTCTACCCATTTATTTTTGGAGGCACCGGTCTATCCATTTATTTTTGGAGGCACCGGTCTACCACCACACTGCCTTTTAACACTGATCAGCTGTAGGGCGGCCCTTTGAAGCCCCGCGGCAAGAGTTTAAACAGTTTTTTTCCTTCTAGCCGATCAGCTGGGACTCGGGAGGCAGTAATAGACTGGGGGTGGGGCCAAATGGTAAGAATAACGCCGGGGGGGGGCTCCCAAACAAAGAGAACCGATTCGGTGACATCATATCGTCACTGCTACCGGCTCAGCCAAACCGGGAGGAACCCACCACTGAATGGGACCTTATCTACTTGGTATTATTTTATTCAGCCATTCCCTTTCTCTTCCAAGATACCAGAAGATTCAATGCAAAAGAGAACCAAAGCTACTTAAGAAAAATGGGTGGATTTTCACAAAATAGTGAATGGAAGTGCAATTGTAGTTGGTTTTGTAGTTGCAGAACTAATATCCAACCAAACCTCAATTATTATAATTTCCAAATGTTGTAAAAGTGTTACAGGGGAAAGGTAGGTGTAAATGAGGAAAATGTTCATAAAATATATAATTTTATGTTAATGTAAATTACCACCCAATGCATTATTGAAGAAAAGACTGTTTGCAAAAATATTTCCAATTTATATTAGGAAAGAGATGTTTAAAAATATGTACCGAATTTCACACAAGTTGTAAGAAAGTTAGTCATAAATAACGGTAATTGGGACGGGAATTTCTGTGGCTAAGAAATGTGGTAATAAAATGCAGCGTCATGTGTGACTACACTGCTTAATGATTGTAGTTCCTGGTTACTCCTAAACAAATCATCACACGTCATTAAGCAAGGACCTCCCATGACTGTGACTTCATGCCAGATTCGTCACTGACTGCAAATCACAATCGCATGACTGTGGGATGCTGCAACACTCAGAAGTTCAGGTCAGTTACCAAATACCCAGATCGCAGGGAGGCTGTAATGGCCAGAACTTCAAGGACTGGTTGCAAGTATCCTCTGTTTAGGACTGTTGTTAAGTTTGAAGTTGCTGAACAAGTGGTCCTTAATCAAGAACCACCTGTTATCATTCTCACTGTACCTATTCACCTTAATATAGAAAGACGTTTACTGCAGCACTCAAGCCACAAGCCACAACCCGGTCTACCTACAGTAGCTTCATCTTTGAGAACTAGAACTGCAAATTAGGAATGTTCAAGCCAGACTGGTTGTGGCTCATACAATGCAGGATCTCTCTGTCACCACCTTCCTCGTGTTTATTTAACCTATTAGATTCCTATGAATCATAGTAACAATGAAAGCAGGTAAAGACAAAGCCAGAATGGCAGCAGCTCTAGGCATGTTGAGTACTACTCCGTAAAAGAGGAAAATACTGGATCACCAATCTGGCTTAGCATGGTCTACACTACAAGGCGTAGATCTACCTGTTTTACCTGGAAAGTCTGAATTGGCTAGTTGAAGAGCTCCTGTGAGGATAACTAAGAACGTTGTTTCAATTTACATTCCCCACCTACTTGCTTCATGCAATTCCAAGTGATAGAGATATATAATAGTGTAATAGTCCCATATTCTTACCATTACCTAGCCCAGTGATGGCTAACCTTTTTGGCATTGTGTGCCAAAAGCTGGGGTAGTGGGGGAAGGGATTGTGCGCGTGCGTGCCCACACCATAATTCAATGGCATGCGATGGCACAGTAGGCCCGGTAGGCCCATTTTTTGTCCTCCCCAGGCTCCAGAACCTTTCTAGGACCTTGGGAAGGCGAAAACAACCTTCCCCATCCCACTCCGGAGGCCCGGAAACAACCTGTTTCCCGACTTCCAGTGGGCCCGGAAGGCCCGAAAATCAGCTGGCCAGCGCACACATGCGTGCTGGACTGAGGTAGGGCAACACTCTCGTGCCCACAGATATGGCTCCGTGTGCCACCTGTGCCACCTGTGCTATAGGTTCGCCATCACGGACCTAGCCTTAGAAATGGGATCACTGTCCGAATTGCTAAAATGGGATTTACTTGGGGCTGTCTTTGAAGACCACTAAGCAAATATGGATAAAAATATGGCGGCTGCTTGATTACTGATTGGCCAGTTCTGGTTCAACAACCACTTCAGAGAAGTTGGACTGGGCCTCAGTAGGCATTCCAAGTACAATCAGTGGGCTGGTAATTACTGATAAAGCTGTAGAAAGCATAAGGAAAGGCCTTGAAGGACACCAGGAAGAGCAGCTACCAAGATAATGATCAGATAAATGACTTGAGTCCAAGAAAATAATTTATGAAAATGCTTCAGACAAGAACCTCCCTCGTTCAAAACAAAGACAAAGGAAGGGAGGGAAGGATATTCAGACTTACAAGATTCTCTTACTACAGTCCTGATGTGGTTGAATAGACGCACCTTTCCCCCCTAAAAGGGGGTGAAAATTTAGGTGTGTCTTATACAATGAATGTAGCCCCGCACACCCACTGGGTCCCAACCTTTGGCCTCTGCCTCTCAGCAGTTACCTCCTTGCAAGCAAACAGCAAGAAAAAAACAGCTCCTTTCAGCTTCAGCCCAGCCTAATTAACACAAGTTGATTGGATCGGCCTCCTGACTCAGCTGTTTTGCTCTCAGCTGTTTTGCGCAGGGCTCTGCTGCTTGCTGCAAGGAGGTAAATTGCTGGAGCAGATTTTTTTCCCCCTTGTGCTAATCAAGCTATGCTAAAAACGAAAATGAAAGTAAAGCAGGCTCTTTGCTGTTTGCTGCAATGAGGCAAAATTGCTCAGAGGCAGAGGGAGATTTCTTTTTCTTTTTTTCCTCACCAAAAAAGGTAGGTGCGTTTCATAGTCCTGTGCATCTTATATTCCGAAAAATACGGTACATTTATTTGGCAACTTGAATGTAGCCCTCTCTTATTAACAAGGAGGCTCCATTCAAATAACAGACTTCACTTGGCTAAAATGGGATTCACTAGTTGTGTTGTATGAACCCAGCCACTATGCACATGCTTAGTATACATGTTCTTATTTCCCATACATACATTGTATACAAAGCTACAGACCACCACTCTCTCTCTCTTCCCTTCCCTCCTTCTTTCCTTCTCTGTTTCTCTCTCTCTCTCTCTCTCTCTCTCATTTATTTAAATGCCGCATATTAAATGTATATGTCAAGCACCTCTGGGTGGCTAGAGATATTACAAAGAGATTATATAAAACATAAAACCTGCCATTTCTTACTAGATGTTGTAAAACAAGTTTCTGTAAAATTCAAAATAATTCTACTAAGTCACAGTCAGAAAGATAAAGTACTTTACAAGTATATGTGGGTGTATGTTTTAAACCAATTACTATAACTTAAAAAAATCTTAGGTATCAAGATTTGGTGAGGACTCTTGAGAATTTTCTGTCAGCTCAGCTAGACTTCTTTAGAGTAATATTTCTCAATCTTGGCAATTTCAAGTTGGGTGGACATCAAATCCCAGAATTCCTCAGCCAGCATTGGATTTCTAGGAGCTGAAGTTCACACACTGGTCTATTGCATCCACATTAAATAACTGATTATGTTCTGACTACATTTTTGTTTAAAATTGTAAATTTTCCTTGGCTTTAACTGTTAATTATTTCAAGTAACTATATAAACAAATGCATTAGAGATGTGAGATATACCTGAATGTGAGCATCCATATCTATGAATAAAAATAACATAAATCACTTCATAATTACAGTTCAGGAACTCACATGATTCCAATTCTTTTTTGATCCTGCTGGCAGCTTTTTCCACCTTTTCACCAGAAGCACACAAGCATTGCAGATATCTCCTGAGCGAGCTTCATGCAGACTGTAAAAGAGAAGACTATAGGTCAATTACTGCAAATAAACAACAGGGGAAAACATATTCATTCATTCTCTGTCTGTCTGTCTCTGTCTCTGTCTCTCTCTCACACACACACGGATAGCTTGACTTTCTGCAAAAGACAACATTCCAAACTCAAATCAATATCTTGGGGATAGCTTGCTATGTTGAGATCACTTGGAAAAAACTTACTTTAAGATAGTTATATGAGCTCGAATTACATGAAATTAAGCAAAGATGGAAGACAGTTTTGGAATAAATAGCCATTATATTTCAACAACGTATTAAACCAAAGGTTGACTTTCTTCTTATTATTATTCTGGTGTTCTCCGAGATCTACACATGAGGTAGAAAATAAGAAGAAGAAAAAAGTGTCCAAAAGGTCCTTTTTCAAAAGGCAACTGAACTTTGTTTCTCTTGAAGACGTTTTGCTTCCCATCCAAGAAGCTTCTTCAGTTCTTTGGTTCTTCAGCTTCTTCAGTCAGAACTGAATTGCAAGTCAGAACTGAAGAAGCTTCTTGGATGAGAAGTGAAATTCCTTCAAGAAAAACAAAGAAAGTCCAAGTTGCCTTTTGCCTCCATAGAAATTTAGGGGGGAAAAATGTTTAGCAAATCAAAGCACCAGGCTCTACTCTCTTTTTTGTTGCAGGATTGCCTCTGGTTCCTACAAATGCCTCACTGGGATTAAACAGGACATTGTGGGAGATTAATTTGCCCTCTGGAAAAAAGAGGGGTTCTATGACTTACCATGAGCACCACAACAATCGCTTTGTGGGATCCAAATGTGTGTCTGGTCCACAAAGTGTCTAATAGGCTGATACAGGGTCACTGAGCCCTCCAACATCCTCCCCTCCAATCTTCAAACTCAGAAACCAAGGATGTGATAGTCCAAATTTCAGCCTGCTGAGAATTACTGCTTTGTCCTTCAAGCGGTTACCTTGCCCTTCTTCCCACACAGACAGCTCTTATCTGCCAAGTATTTGTAAATGCTTGCAAGGGGACTTCGTCTATCTTCATCCAGACTTCCATGCTATAATTAGTTGGAAGCAAACCTCCCTACATTCAGCAACAGACAAATTTCTCTCAGAGACCGACACAAAACATGTGGCGTCTTTCATGTTGTAGGAGCTCCATGCGTTGCATTCAACATTTCCCCTTTGCATAGCCCCAGCCCCAGCCCCAGCTCCAGCATTAGGCAAAGCTACTGTACCGGGAATTGCGGCCCTTCTTACCCAAAACAGTTCTGGAAGTCCTTTTCGTATCGCTTGCTGTCGGTGAAACGGGAGCTTGAAGACTTGGCCCTGCAAATACAGCAACCCTCCAAACTGCGATACATCTTCGGTTTGTGAAAGCCAAACATTGTTCCGTCCCTCCTTTAGTCTGCAGGGGTAACAGGGGGAGGAGGGGAAGGTTGAGCTAAAATCAAAAAAAGGAGAAGAAAAACAAAGGGGAACACCGTGAAAAGATGAAGAAGAAATCTCCTCCAGTTATGGTTCTTCTGCCAACTGACACTCTGCATTGCCATCAAAAATGCTCCGCGAGTGCTCTAAATTAAGCATTACCACGACCGCCCGGCCATAAAGGCAGAAGTCTCAAATCCATCTTCATTGCTATGGATCACACTGGCAGCTTTTTCCGCCCTTCTTCTCAAGGCAAAGGACGTTACAGGAAATGCAATGAGACTTGTAACAAGGTGACCTAAGACACAAGATCGAATGCCAAAAGCAACATGAAAAACAACACCAGCTCCCTTGTGGAAGGGGACAGATCTAACTGCCAGGCTTAAAAAACAAGCAGGGAGTGGATGATGGGCAAGGGGGTTGCAATCACATCGATTCCGGAGGGGAGAGAGGCGAGATTTTTTCTGCCGTGAACAGTCAGATGAAACAAGGAAAGTGTTGTGACTTCAGCACTAATTTGCCTTCTCCACATGGATGATGTGATACCAACCTGCCTTCCATTGAGGACCTGTATACTGCACGAATCAAAGAGGGCTGTGAAAATATCTACAGACCCCTCACATCCTGGACATAAATTGTTTCAATTCCGACGCTATAGAGCACTGCACACCAGAACAACAAGACACAAGAACAGTTTTTCCCACATGCCATCACTCTGCTTAACAACTAATTCCCACAACACTGTCAAATAATTTACTAAAACTGTATTACTATTATTCTTCTCTTCCTTACTAGTATTTATCTCTTCCCACTTATTACTATAACCATGTTGCTTGTATCTTTCAATTATATTGTTTTTATTTGTTTCCTAGAACAATTTGATAGCTTATTAGTAACCTTGACTATCACTAAGTGTGGTATCTTTTTATTCTCGATGAATGTATTTTATTCTCCTTATGTACACCCAGAGCATATGCACCTAAGACAAATTCCTTGTGTGTCCAATCACACTTGGCCAATAAAAATTCTATTTTATTCTATTTTATTCTATTTTATTCTATTTTATTCTATTTTATTCTATTCTGTTCTGCTCTGCTCTGCTCTGCCCTGCCCTGCCCTACCCTACCCTCAGAAACTCTCACCATTCCATCATATTGACGTCTGGAGACTATTCGTCCACATTCTTTCTACTTGCTGGAAACAAAATAAAAATATAACTGAAGAGGAAGATCTTAAGAAATTATCAGCCTTACCAGGTAGGCCAGAAAGGAGACACAACCAAAGATAAGCTAATTATATTTTATTGCAAAGCTACATTAACAGAATCTTGCAAGTTTGAAAGCACAATTCTTCTATCATCTCCTTTACAGCTCAGGAAACTAGGAAGTCTCTTCTGCTACCCACTATCTACCTGTGGGCTATGTTTTTTTTTCCTTATTTGATGGTTCCCTATGCACCATCTCTTTGCCCTGTCTCCTAATAAGGTCTTTCCCAAATACCATTACAGAAATCATATTTGCAATAATAGTACCTGGATTTTGGTTTAACAGTTGGTGCTTTATTGTAGATAGTCCTCCCAGAACACTAGGTGGCTCAGTGGCTAAGACACTAAGCTTGTCAATCAGAAAGGTTGGCAGTTCGAATCCCTAATACAGGTCTCCTGCGTGAACAGGGGGTTGGACTAGATGACCTCCAAGGTCCCTTCCAACTATGTAACTGTTACTGATTTGGCTAAGCAGCATCAGATCAGAAAGCAAGAGATGGTGAATTCAAGAGTGAACTCGAGTGATTTTGGGCCTGTCAGTTTCTTTCAGGCCAACTCACCTCACAGGGTTGTAATTGTGGGGAAAATAGGAGGAGGAAGGTGTGTTGGATAGGTTTGCTGTTTTGAGTTATGTGTGAAAATAATAAAGGAGGGACACAAATAAAGTCAGGAAGATAAACAATAAATCAAAATAATAAACAATACATGCAACAATAGTGAAAGAACAGTATTTTTTTTTGATAAGATTAAATTAGACACTCCTTATCATCTCATCTTCCGCCTACAAGCTTTTTCCAGATTTTGGATTGCTCCCATAGCACAAAGTTTTACATCCATCGGAGGTGGCTGCTATTGTTAAAAAGCACCTATAGCCGTGATGGCGAACCTATGGCACGGGTGCCACAGGTGGCACACGGAGCCATATCTGTGGGCACGTGGGTGCATGTGTGTGCTGGCCAGCTGATTTTCAAGCCTTCCGGGCCCACCAGAAGTCGGGAAACAGGCTGTTTCTGGGCCTCTGGAGGGCCTCTGGGCAGGTGGGGAAGGCCATTTTTACCCTCCCCAGGCTCCTAGAAAGCCTCTGGAGCCTGGGGAGGTCAAAAAATGGGCATACTGGGCCCACCGTGTCATCACGTGCCAAAAGCGGGGGGAGAGCAGGGGGGTCACGTGTGCATGCGTGGGGGAACAGGGCACATTGAATTATGGGTGTGGGCACATGCACGCACAATCTCCCCCACTCTGCCCGCTTTTGGCACACGATGGCAAAAAGGTTAGCCATCACTGACCTATAGCTTTCTAAATGCTGAGCGGGTATTAAGAATTAAACTGGTCCCCACCCACTAAGTTGCAATCAGAAAGAGATTACGATACAGTCAGAGGTGGGATTCTGCCGGTTCAGGCGAATCGATAGTGGAAATTGTAGGTAGGCTCACTCCCCCCCTCCCCCGGTCTCGGCTGTATGCTTTCCTATTTAGGCACGTTTTTGAGGCCAAGCGCATGCACAAAAGGTGCACGCAAGAGCAAAGCACATGCACGGAAGGCCAGCCGCATGCACGGGGGAAGGCCAGCCGCATGCGCATGCTCACATTTTCAGTACTGGGCGAACCAGTAGGAAAAATTATGCGAATCCTACCTCTGGATATAGTCCAGGGAGGAAAGATCCGTTGGAGGAGTTTCATGAGCCAGTCCCTAGCTTAGTTTGCACAAGCGGAGAGCTTTTTCATGGCTCATTCTAGGGATCAGATTCACACAGGAGGATAGGCTAACTTCACCAGATCTGATTCATTAATCTACACCTACACATTGTAATGGAATGTGTGGATGACCTTGGGGAAGGAGGGGAAGAGATGCTGCCTAGGAAATAATCAGACAAGAGAGGCAGCAGCTTCCAGGAGCTGAACAGTCAGAAAGAAACTTAGGAAGGACATGCTCTAATGCAGAGGTCTTCAAACTTGGCAGCTTTAAGACTTGTGGACTTCAACTCCCAGAATTCTCCAGCCAGCATGCTGGCTGGAGAATTCTGGGAGTTGAAGTCCACAAGTCTTAAAGCTGCCAAGTTTGAAGACCTCTGCTCTAATGAATCAAGCAGTTTAAAATGGGGCAGAAAGTTTGTTCTTTCAGACTTGCAAGGTTCTGTTAACGTCGCCTTGCAGTAAAGTAGAATTATCGTATTTTTCAGAGTATAAGACACACTTTTTTCCCTCCTGAAAGAGGCTGAAAATTTGGGTGCGTCTTATACTCCGAATGTAGCTTTTTCAAAGCTTTTTTTCAGCCCTAACGAGGCGCTAACGAGTGATGTCCGTGCTTTTTTCTCCGACTTTCAGCTGTGCTTTAGAAGCTTTTTTTCAGTGAAGTGATCTTCCGTGCTTTGCCTGCTCCCTCCGACTCTCAGCTGTAAAGCTTTTTTTCAGCCCTAACGAGGCGCTAACAAGTGAAGCGATCTTTGTGTTTTGCCTGCTTTTCTTGTTGCTTCTCTTTCCAAAGATCAGTTGTGCTTTAGAAGCTGGTTTTTATCCCCAAGCAGGGGATAAAAACCAACAAACTAATGTGCTGAAGCTGACCAGACTAAAGACACTAGCCAGATGAATACCTGGTAGGCAGATTTTTCCCCCCCTATTTTCCTCTCCAAAAACTAAGCTGCGTCTTATACTCCGGTGCGTCTTATACTCCAAAAAATATGGTAGTTCATTGGGTCATGTTTCCCTGTCTAGTTTCTCTGGGAATGCTGATATACATCATAGTAGACTGATTATACTATGACTAGGTTTGCACAAAGGAAAAACCAAAAGAACCACACTATGGTTAATGTAGTATGTAAACCTAGTCAGGTTTATCACACAGTATCACTCAAAAATTAGATATAGGTAGTCCTTGACTTACGGTCATAATTGAGCACAAAATTTCCATTGCTAAGCAAGATAGCTGTTAAGTAAGTTTTGTGATTTTACAACCTTTCTTGATGCAGTTGTTAAACTAGTCACTGCAAGCTGTTAAGTTAGTAACATAGTTGTTAAGTGAATCTGGCTTCCCCATTCTTTGTCAGGTCACCACAGCTGATTACAAGACTCTGGGACACTGCAGCCCTCATAAATATGAGCCAATTGCCAAATGCCTGAATTTTGATCACATAACCACGGGGATGCTAAGTCATAAGTGTGAATAATGATTTTAAGTCATTTTTTTCACTGCCATTGTAACTTTGAAGTCACTAAACAAATGGTTGCAAGGACAACTTCTAGCTAGATAGGGAGAGGAAGAAAGAGAGTGGGGGGGGGGAGAGAGAAAGAGAGATCTTATATTCCCCACCCCCAGAGAGCAGCTGCTGGCTTTTTTCATTAAGGGTTTTTCTAGTACTTTCCATAAAACCAGCTTATCAAGAGCTGCGTCCTTGAATCATTGCCTGCAAGGTTTCTACTTTCAGAATTGGTTGAGGCCAAGTCTGTTTAATTTCCAAGAGACAACGACTAAGTAGTGCCTTTTGTTCCACTGGTCATTTACGAGTTGCTAGCAATAACACAGGCAGAAAGAATCTCCAAACAGGATGTGTTCCAGCACGGTAAAAGATCTTCTTTTAACCCACTTGTCTTGTTTCCAATTTCTTGTCTTTTCTCCAATTTCTTCTTATGTTGTTATTGTTAGGTGTGAAGTTGTGTCTGACCCATCACGACCCCATGGACAACGTTCCTCCAGGCCTTTCTGTCCTCTACCATCCTCTGGAGTCCATTTAAGCTCACGCCTACTGCTTCAGTGACTCCATCCAGCCACCTCGTTCTCTGTCGTCCCCTTCTTCTTTTGCCCTCAATCTTTCCCAGCATTAGGCTCTTCTCCAGTAAGTCCTTCCTTCTCATTAGGTGTCCAAAGTATTTGAGTTTCATCTTCAGGATCTGGCCTTCTAAAGAGCAGTCACGGTGTCAGCTTTGGAAGCCATATTAGGCCGGAAACTTCCATGCTGCCACCTTCTCATATGTGAGAAAATAGGAGGGGGGATTTAGTAGAGGGCTTGTCTGTAGACATAATAGCATTCTTCCTGTGTGTCAAGGTCAGGGCGATCCTGCATCTGGAGGAGTGATGTCTCGAGATGAGAAGGCGGTTGATTGGAGCATGTGATCGACTGAGGAGTGAGGGGATGGTTTTGGGGGTTTTGATTTACTGAGGGAAAACCTAGACCTCTCAGATTCGGGTTTTCCCAGATGGGCCAGTTTATCTATTCTAGTAAATAGAACTTCAAAAAATGCTTGCTTCAGAGTCTTTACTTGGAGTTGGGAGTTTTTCTGGAATGCTGACACTGGGTTGATCTCCTCTAGGACTGACCGGTTTGATGGCCTTGCAGTCCAAGGGACTCGCAGGAGTCTTCTCCAGCACCATAGTTCAAAGGCCTCAATTCTTTGACGTTCAGCCTTTCTTATGGTCCAACTTTCAGCCATACATTGCAACTGGGAACACCATAGCCTTGACACTTTTGCACTTTTGTTGGCAGGGTGATGTGTCTGCTTTTTAGTATGCTGTCTAGATTCGCCATAACTTTCCTCCCCAGGAGCAAGCATCTTTTAATTTCTTGGCTGCAGTCCCCATCTGCGGTGATCTTGGAGCCCAGGAAAATAAAATCTGTCACTACCTCCATTTCTTCTCCATCTATTTGCCAGGAAATTTTTTTTTATACTTCATCTTTTTCCAATGGATACATTTTAAAGCAGCCATCATTGTATTTTATGGGTGAGTTACACTGGACTGGACATTCTTACCTTCTACTTCAGTCCTCCCAACTGCTGTTTTCGAAAAGCCACAATTTTATAAAAGCTGTCATTCCTCAACATCTATTGTACCTTCCTAGTTATGACAGCAGCAAGCACCTCTGGTATCAATGAGCAGCTCTATTGTTCAGTGGCGTAGTTAGTTCAAAGAGAACTCAGTAAAAGACTTACTTTCCATATTTCAACAGTACTGAGTTTAGAGATGCAAGCTGAAAAACTGCAAGAAACATAAAGGCTTCATTTGGTTATAAATCATTGACTGAAATCGTCCACTTCCTCTTTTTATTCAGTTCCAACATTAATCCAAGACAAAACTAAAAACTCTGAATACAACTTAAGCTATTAATTTGGCAAATGATCTACACAAAAGAGTTTATTATCAGTGAGGGAATAAAAACAAAACTATTGAGAAAACTACTTGTTAAATTCCATGATAACACCCCAACTTTCTATATAATTTTGCAACCATCACTTATGCATTTAAAGGCAGAATACTACTGAATTTAAAGTTATAAAACCTATAAAATTATTGTGCCACCACCAGAAAGAACCCTTTCTTCCTTAAGAAACAACGGAGGTGGGAAATTGTGATTCTGTGCAATGCTTTGGATCAGGAAAAGACTACAACAGTAATCGTAGCCATAAGCTTCATATGCTGTAGCAACCGGTTCGCCCAGCACCGGAAATGTAAGCGTGTGCGCATGCTCGCTTTGCTCACGTACCAACCGCGCATGTGTGCAGCATCACAAAACATGGCAATTCACTCGTGTGCAGCATCAAAAACACAGCAATATAGGACAGGATTGCACCTAGGCGGGGTGGGAGCCCACCCGCAGGTCGTCACTACCAGTTCACCCAAACCGGCTGAATACCACCTCTGATTGTAGCCCTGGTGAATTCCAGTTCTACCAAGCACAAGACAGAGAAAGGAAACATAACATCAGATAATGAAAAGGTGAAGGAGAATTCTCAACAACATCTGCTCTCCAAATACCTTGACTAGTGGTTACTACTACTTTACTCTTTTGGCCGATTTATTTACACAAGATGTCCCTGAGCTGAGATTCCTAAGCAAAAACAGAAAGCAAAACCCTTATTCTAAAGGAGTCTAAAGCAGATGTCTGATATCACAGTTCTGCAGTTGGGAGAAGTAAAGACCCATGTGCCTTTTTGCTGAAACAGAGTAAATAAACTGCTGTGGCCTATCAGTGGCCAGCAGAGCTGGCGGCAGACTCGGACAGTGAGGAGGCTGGGACCAGGGACATGGGTCAGTCCTGGAGTCTGGGGAAGGCCTGGATGAGGGCTCTGCATCGGAGGCAGAGATGGGGCCAGGGCCATCTGGGAGTGATGCGCGGACTCTGGAGCCTCCAGAGTTGGACAGCAAAGAGGCAGAGGCTCAGGAGGAGCCTGTTCTGATGGGTCCTCTGCGCCGGAGGCAGAGATGGGGCCAGGGCCACGCGACAGTTATCAGCTACCTTTGAAGTCGGATATCAGTGGGCCTGAAGAACAGCTGGAGCCTGTTCCCGATGTGCACATACACAAAGCTGCCAGGAGAAGGGAACAGTTAAGGAACAAGGGCTGACTCGGGAGTAAAGGCACAGGTGGACGGTGAACGGCCCCCCCCATAGGGAATAAAGAGGAGCAAAAGGGGAGTGGAGTTTGCAGGAGACAATTACTTCATTTCATTAGTGTGAAGATCTATTTGTGACTCTCAGAGACTCCTTGCCAAGTATCTTCTTGTACAGCATTGCATTTATAAGATATCGGCCTGGCAGCTCTCTAAGCTTGATAAAGTCTGTGGTTGTAAATTCACCTTTGAAAGACTGTTTGCTGGGACTTTGCTGGATGTGAATCAGAGGAAAAGAGGGTTTTGTCGGGACAAGGAGTTTGCTTCATGCTTTTGTGAAGCCTAGGTCAGAACAATAAACTATTAGGACATTTCTCAGAAAATTCTCTGGAAACAACTTTTTTTTTTTTGATGTTGGAATTATTTGGTGCAAATCCCAAACAAGAGGAGGAACTTAATAGCAGAGTTTGTTTGTTTGTTTGTTTATTTATTTGTTTATCTATCTATCTATCTATTTATTTATTTATTTATTGGTTCGATTTATATGCCGCCCTTCTCCGGAGACTCAGGGCGGCTTACAATGCGTTAAGCAATAGCCTTCATACTTTTTTGTATATACCTGCTTAGTAGGGCTTTCGGGCCCCCCAAGCGGTGTTCTTTTTTATACAAAGTCAGCTTATTGCCCCCACAATCTGGGCCCTCATTTTACCCACCTCGGAAGGATGGAAGGCTGAGTCAACCTTGAGCCTAGTGAGATTTGAACTTGCAGTAATTGCAGGCAGTTGGTATTACTTAACAGTGCTTTAGTCTGCTGCACCACCAAGTTCACTCTTTAAATGGTACAAAATAAGGAAGATGTATGGCCAATCTCAATCCAAGATAGTTTTATTCTTTCCTGGTTATATACAAGTAGTCCTTGACTTACGAACACAACCTAGCCCCAAATTCCTGTTGCTAAGTGACATGATTGTTAAGAGAGTTGTGCTTCATTTTACAACTCTTTTTGCCAGGTATTAAGTGAATCATGTGGTCCTTAAGTGAATCAGGCTTCCCCCCGTTGACTTTGCTTGTCAGAAGCTAGCTGGGAAGGTTACAGTTGGTGACCCCTTGACAGTGCAACCATCATAAATACATTCCAGTTGCCAACCGCCTGAATTTTGGTCATGTGATCATGGAGATGCTACAACAGTCATAAGTGTGATAGTCACTTTTTTCAGTGCTGCTGTAACTTTGAATGGTCACTAAACTAATGGTTGTAAGACAAGGATTATCTGTATGCTCACTCATTTTAGCAAAATTATAAGGCAGAATGAGCTCTGTGTACATAGCAAAGAGAGCATTAGTGAATTGTAAATGCCCAGAAAATTATCCGATAATGCGTTGTAGGAATGCAACTATAAACAAGGCAATAAACAAATAATTGCAGCCTGGCATACTGAAGATAAATACGAAAAATATCAGGCAAGTAGAACTTTGCTTTCACAGATAATCCTCACTTACCAACCACGATTCGGAGTGAAAACTATTGCTGAGCAATGCAGTCATAAAATCAAATGACCACACTCAACCTACAGTGGCAGTTCATCAGTTCCCATTGCAGTCATTTAAGCAAATTACCGCAGTGTATTAAACACAACATCACATGACTCCAACTTGCAACTTCCTGCTGGCTTCCCCATTGTCAATGCTTGTTGGAAGGCAGCTGTGAAGAATCGCAAATCACACGGCCCTGGAATGCTGCAACCATTATAAATACATGCTGTTTGCCAAGCGCTCAATTTTAATCACGCTACTAAGGGGACACTGAAATAGTCATAAGTGCAGGGACAGGTCATAAGTCACTTGGTTCAGCTTTCTTGTAGCTTCAAACGGTCATTAAACAAATGGTTGTAAGTTGGGGACTACCTGTATTTATGTTTTTAAAATATTAGTGACATTTTCAGCTGATGGCACCATCATGCATGATGTTGTGGATTCAAAAGTAAGAAAAATAAGAAAAATTAATGTATGTGTCATATTAAAAAGAATATCTCATGAGTTCTCATGCAAAATTTGGCAATGTCACAACATTTGGGTAACTTTTAATTACTGTATTTTTCAGAGTATAAGACAGACCTTTTTCCCCACAAAAAAAGGGTGAAAATCTGGGTGCGTTTTATACTCCAAATGTAGCCCTGCCCAGCCTGCCCAGCAAACGGAGATTTCAGAGGCTGAAAGAAGCCTCTGAAAGAAGCTTCAGAAAAAAAGCCTCTGGCTTTTATCTAAAATGAAAAATACGGCAAGCAACATAAGAAGAATCTGTAAAGGTTCTAACTAAACTATGCTAACAAATCTGGAGAATGACACAATAACCAACAGATCAGAAGACGTTAATCTATATACCAATACCAAAGAAAGGAGATTGAACAGAGTACAGATAGCCCTTCAGAATAAAAGTCTCTGAAAGAAGCTTCAGAAAAAAAGCCACCAAACAGAGTTTCAGAAAAAAAGTTTTTTTTCCTGAAGCTGTTTTGGAGGCTTTCAGAGACAGGAAAAAAAGTTTTTCTGAAGCAGAGTTTCCGAAGTTTCAGAGGCAGAAAAAAACACACTCAAAAAAAGCAAGGCATAGAGCTCATAACTAACGAACCTATTGCTAAAATTCACCTCTGGGAACAGCTGATTGGGGGTATTCTGGGAGGCCGAACCATCCCACAATCAGCTTTTTTCTTATTTTCCTCCCCAAAAACTAAGGTGCGACTTATACTCTGAAAAATACGGTAATGATAATGATGATAAAGATGTCAACCTTGTTATTTTCTTAAGTATGAGGGGCCTGAGTGGCGCAGTAGACTAAGGCACTGTGATTAACATTCAGCTGCCAGCAATTAGTGCAAATTCTAATCTCACTAGGCTCAAGGTTGACTCAGCCTTCCATCCTTTCTAAGGTAGGTAAAATGAGGACCCAGATTGCGGGGGCAATAAGCTGACTTTGTATAAATATACAACAGTATGAAGGCTATTGCTTAACGCATTGTAAGCCGCCTTGAGTCTCCGAAGAAGGGCGGCATATAAATCAAATTTTTTAAAAAAAGTTTAGTTCCTTTACCTGAGGTTTTTTTTTTGCATGTACAACCTCTCTTAATCTTTTTTTTTTTTTGCATTGGCTTTCCTAGACATATTAAACATAGACAAGCAGTGCAGCCCCAACATGCTAGACAGCAACTAAGAAAGTCTTTTAAAGAGAAAAATTTACCATCCTTCCTAACTTCAGGGCCAGCCTTGTGCTGAGGCTTCCAATTTCATGAGGAGGATGAAGCAGACTTCTATTTCAAGAACAAGGTGGATTTTCTTCGAAATCTGTTCCACTGCTTGCAATGAAAAGCAAGTAGAACATCAATACTAAATATACGTTTGACTTACTTATTACTTTTAATAAAGTAATTACTACGTTATTACTTTTAATAACTCAAATTGCCTGTAATGGAATGAGTGGATGACCTTGGGGGGAGGAAGGGGACAAGGGGAAGAGAAGCTGCCTAGGAAACAATCAGACAAGAGAGACAGCAGCCTCCAGGGGCTTAAAGGTCAGAGAAAGAAACTCAGGAAGGATGCACCCTAATTGATCAAGCAGTTAAAAGTGGCAGAGGGAAGTTTGCAAGATTCTGTTAATGTAGCCTTACAATAAGGTAGAATTAACTGTCTGTTTCCTGTCTGGTTTACCTGGGAGGGCTGACAGGAGTTTAAAATTCCCTTGCCGCCGGCGTCAAATCCTCCACCATTAACAGCAGCCCAATGTGGCAGATCATTTACATTTTACTGAATGAAGTGATACTAATTTAGCTTTGCTAAGTCTGGACTTTAAAGTGATATTAAAGAAAAAAAGAAAAAGGAAAAAAAAACCCTGAAAGGGCAGAATGTGATGGCTGATTTCCTGCCATTTTGAACGAGAGGAAATCTGTGACATAAAAGTCCTAAAGTAGGTTTTCCATTTCCCTCACCTCAAATAATGTACTTTTCTTAGCCACAAGAATCTGTCTGCCTTTGGAATGCAGAAAAGGCACATTCTCATCCTTGTATTTTCAATTCTCCACAATACATCTCTGGGAGCTTAGCTGTGACAGAAACACCCAGGTGTGAAAACATGTGGGAGCTTTTATAAAGGGTAACAGGTGGACAAACTTGCACCCCAAAAGAACTCATCAATATTTTAACGAAAGGTAAAGGTTCCCCCTCGCACATATGTGCTAGTCGTTCCCAACTCTAGGGGGCGGTGCTCATCTCCGTTTCAAAGCCGAAGAGCCAGCGCTGTTCGAAGACGTCTCCGTGGTCATGTGGCCAGCATGACTAAACACCAAAGGCGCACGGAACGCTGTTACCTTCCCACCAAAGGTGGTCGCTATTTTTCTACTTGCATTTTTTACGTGCTTTCAAACTGCTAGGTTGGCAGAAGCTGGGACAAGTAACAGGAGCTCACCCCATTATTCACCACTAGGAGTTCAAACCGCTGAACTGCTGACCTTTCAATCAATAAGCTCAGCGTCTTAGCCACCGAGCCACCACGTCCCATTCATTTTAACTAGCTCACCCCCACCCCCAAATTTACACACCCTTAAAGCATGTATTTTCATTGCACTGTTAAAATTATATGCCGGAGTTCACACACACACACCCGTAGTATACAAAATATTGCATCCACAAACTTGGTAAGGTGCTTCATGTCATAACAATCAGAAACTGTTTCTGCCATTACAAAGATTGCAGTTTATTCATTCTTGTTTTATTCCAAAGCTAGATAGGATCAAGTGCAAACTCTATCCTCCTGGATTTTAAAATGTACAAAAGAATAAACCAGCAGGGCAGTTCCCACTAATCTCATGAGCAGCCTTTTAACGCAGGAATTTACCCCCTCTCTTGCTGGAGTTTTCAGAGCACAGAGCAGGCTTCCCATCTCACTGAGAATTCCTGATAGGCGGGAGGCTTTGAAGAGAAAACACTGTCCCCTCTTTGACTGTATCTAATGCAAGGGATCCCTGAGAATACTGAACAGAGTGGGACTTACTTCTAACTCAATGGGTCTGTTCAGGATTTCTCTTAGATGAGTTCAGCATTGTTGTATGTGAAAAGGATTGAGTTCCCACAGTATGGATGAGAGCAATTCCTGTACTTTTAGCTTAAAAGAGCCACTGCTTATAGCAAAACACCCCTTCTCGCTTCACCCCTTGTAAAACTATGGCAAACATTTTAAAGGCATTCATTTCCAGTCCAGAGACAAAAGATATCGAAGAAAATTTCTTTCCACCACTGCAATAGATATTCTGTCAAGGGAACTGGAAATAACAAGCCATGTTAGTGCACTGTGCGTATACGCAAATTCCTTTTTCACACCAGAAAAGTTGTGCTACACAACTGGAATCTTATGCGTCAGGCCATAAGATGTCAATATGAATCAATATACATCTTACATTGCATCAATATACATCAATTCCATAAACAATAATATGATGGTTTGAAACTTCCAGATTCTTTGGCTGGCTCTTGTCTTTTCCATTTTTCTGCAAGCAAGCGAAGACAGTTTCATTTCAATACAACCTAAGCAGCTAGTCCTTAAGATCTACTTTTCCTCTATTTCTCACTTGCTATTTTTGGACTTAATTGAATTGCTTAAGGTTGGTCCTTTTCCTGTTCTATTGTTGCAGCAGAATGACATACTGTATAAAAGCTATCATCCCCAAGAAAAGGATTGTAAAACAGAATCCAGGAGGATGTTATACATACAGGAGGAACAAAGATTTAGTTTTTAGGTGAAAGATATTCACGTTATACCAAGAGCACTTAGACTTATGTACAACTCTCTCTAAGATAGTGGGTCTCAACCTTCCTAATGCCACGACCCTTTAATACAGTTCCTCATGTTATGGTGACCCCCAACCATAAAATTATTCCTAAGACCATTGAAATTATGTGTTTTCGGATGGTCTTAGGCGACCCCTGTGAAAGGGTCGTTCGACCCCCAAAGGGGTCCCAACCCACAGGTTGAGAACCACTGTTCTAAGAGGTTTACAGAGTCAGCATATTGCCCCAAACAATTTGGATTCACATTTTACCCACCTCGGAAGGATGGAAGCAGAGGTGAAATTCAAAATTTTTCCCTACCGGTTCTGTGGGCGTGGCAGGGGAAGGATACTGCAAAATCTCCATTCCATCCCACTCCAGGGGACAGATACTGCAAAATCCCCATTCCCACCCCACTCTGGGGCCAGCCGGAGGTGGTATTTGCCGGTTCTCCAAACTACTCAAAATTTCTGCTACCGGTTCTCCAGAACCTGTCAGAACCTGTCGAATTTCACCCCTGGATGGAAGGCTGAGTTAACCTTGAGCCTGGTGAGATTTGAACTGCCAAATTGCAGTCAGATGGCAGTCAGCAGAAGTAGCCTGCAGCACTGCACTCTAACCACTGCACCACCATTATGACAGAATTATGCAACTTGTGGTCTAGGGACCAATACTGCCTATCTGTCATGTTATTGGCCTTAAATTGGAGTTGAAGTCCACAAGTCTTAAAGTTGCCAAGGCTGGAACACCCCTGATTTAGATGCACCTCTGCAGTTTCAAGCAGGATGGTGTATCTTTCTCAGCCCTATAAGAGATGCCAAGATTGAACCTCACCCTTCCTACGTGTTCCTTTGCCATAGTTTTCACCAGTAAGGTACATTCAAGGCCATAAAATCCAGAATGCTTTTATCCAAACTCCTCTGTACATTTAAATATATGTTAGACACAGGAATTCTAGTAAAATATTAACTATTCAAAGCCAAAGCAGCTTAATATTTTCATGAAAAATGGACCACTCTAGTGTTCCACAAAAAATGGACCACAAAAAACTATCCTAAAAATGTTAACGAGTTGTGCATTTGACACACATGCTGCGTTGCAAAGACCATCAAACTTCATTATAATTTCTCTACCAAGAAAAACTGCCTGGGTGATCTACTAGCAGGCTACTATCTCTTTGCCTTGGAATTCACAACAGTGCATTCTTTCTTCTCAAGGTTGTTGCTATTAGAATTCAGGCACCAAAAGATAATTTGTTTCTTGAAAGTTGCTATGGAAAAAAGATTGATGCAACTATCACTAAACCTCCCTGGATTCCCTAACTTTGTTAGCAAATTTTTGTATTTATGACCAAAAAAAGGCATTTGCAATTACTTGGAAAATATTTTTATACTCCAATTAATATTATTATTGTTATTCATATAATGGAGGGAGGGAGGGAGGGAGGGAGAAAGGGATTCCCAGCTTTAAAATAATTTTTATAATTTGGTATGTGAGGCGCAGAAGTAAAAAAGGCAGAATTTGAGCAGATGTGATTATGTTTTCTTGGAACTAAGGACTTCATGTATGAATGCTTTGAATTCAATGCATGTTATTTTTATGTTAAAATGTGTATGGCTGCAACCAGTGGCAATACCCAATAAGATCAAAGGTATTTTAGGAATAAGCTGCTGTTGCATCGATGTGCATGCAGGAATGCTGAACAAAATGGGATAAGGTTTTGACTTCAAAAACACCAGCCAATCAATGTGGAACACACACATTATTGAGATGGGAAAAAATGTGCTTGCAATGCCCTGTTTCAAAAGTTCTCAACCTTCTTTGCCTTTAATATGCATCACTGCCCTTAAGGGATAGGAGAAATTATAAATTCAAAATGACTGAAGTGGAAAGGCATTTCCAAGCAAGGAAGCAATAAAAACAGTATCTGCAATTGAGAGAAAGGCCACACCAGGGCACGCAAGCAGGCTGTGCCTCAAACAAAGACCACCCATCTGTGTCCACCTCTGCCAAAGCTGACCTACTTTTCAAAACAGACCCCAGTGCGTCAAAGAAAAAACAGGGGCTTCCATCCTGCACCCCCAGGAAAGACCAAATCACAAAGCCTCAGGAACTTTATTCATCAAGATCTGCATTAACAGATCTTTTTTAAAAGGAGGCAAAACTCAGGAAATATTAAGGACTTCCATAAATTGCAATACAGGAAGGATACTCCTCTTCGCTCCTTTCCCCGCCCTAATCAATCACTGCCACAAAGTTTCAGGATGGACACCCAGAACTTTATGGTTGCTTCAGGCATGATCTGATTAATAAGGACAAAATGATGGGGTAGGCAGGGAACTGCAGAAGTAAAAACAAGGTTCCTGTAGGGAAGCTGAAAAACCTCTTGCAATCCTCTCTTCCCAGTATGTGCAATGTTGAGGTTTCTTATTTTCTTTTCAATCAATTTCACGTTTTAATGCCAAATAATAGCAACTCATTGCCTTGGTGGCTTCAAAGGGATGCAAAACATTTGTTTCCTATACTGCACAAATGCTACTGAGGGAGGAATAGCAGAGTTGGAAGGGACTTTGGAGGTCTTCTAGTCCAACCCCCCCTGCTGAAGCAGCAGACCCTATGTCAGTGATGGCTAACTGTCATTATGTGCTGAAAGTGTGTGCACGCGTGATAGTGTGTGCACGCACACACACCCATAATGCAATGCGCGCCCAACCCCCGCGCATGCGTGCCTGATCTCCCCACGCTCCCCACACATGTGCGGGAAAGACCCAAAAATCAGCTGGGCTGCAGGAGATGCATGCACATGCGCAGTGGAGCTGAGCTGGGGCAACGGCACGTGCCACAGGTTCGCCATCACGGCCCTATGTCATTTCAGCCAAATGCTTATCCAATCTCTTCTTAAAAACCTCCAGTGATGGAGCACCCACAACTTCTGAAGACAACCTGTTCCACTGATTAATTGTTCTAACTGACCGGAAGTTTGTCTTTCTTTCTTAGGTTGGTTCACTCCTTGATTAGTTTCCATCCGTTGCTTCTTTTTCTGTCTTCAAGTGCTTTGGAGACTAGCTTGACTCCCTCTTCTTTGTGGCAGCCCCTGAGATAGTGGAACACTGCTATCATGTCTCCCCTAGTCATTCTTTTCAGTAAACTGGACATCTTCAATCCCTGCAACTGTTCTTCATGTTTTAGCCTCCAGTCCTCTCATCATCTTTGTTGCTCTTCTCTGCACTCTTTCCAGAGTCTCAACATCTTTTTTTAAGGAGAGAGGTGGATGATATCCCCTGTCACAAGTTTTTTTTTTTTTGATATCACTACATTTACACCCACCCCACCAATTTCCCTGGCATTCTAGCATCCAGAAAGGGATCACCAGCAAATGGTGTAACTTACTTTGGACTGGATTGGGAAAAAGAATGGGGGGAAAAGTCAAGTCAGAATTCCGGCCCTCAGGTTTTCTTTCAGTGTCGGGGAGGTGCCCATCTTTGTACACATCCCCAACTAACCCGAGTTTAAGCGGATCGCGATTCGCCCAGTTAACTCCCTTGCATGGCTTTGCGGATACAAGCTGAACCACCAACTTCGACCGAAACAAGCCAAAATGCCCTTTTAGCCTAACACTGGTTGTGCGAACGAAATCCTTCGCCCAGTTGCGCTTTTTCAAAGTTTTACTCCCGGGGTTTTGCCGCAGAACAAAAGGGATGGAAAGGGGGGAGGGTTGCTGCTCCCGCGTCCCCATTCGTCTCGCTCCGCGGCACTTCGTTAAAGATCTCACACACACACCCCACCCACCTCCCAATCGAGGGGGGGGGGAGAATAAGAGTTTATTGTGAGGATGGGTTAGGTGGGCGCGCGGATAGTTCGCTGGCTGCTGGCGGGGCGCGCGGGCGGGCGAGCGTGCGTGCGTGCGCGCGGTCTCCCTGTTAACCCAGAACTGGTTCCTCCTCATGGCTCTGCCCTGACGTAATTCAAACATGGCAATAGTTCCGACTTCAAAGCGAGCTCCACCAGACCTCCCATAAACAGGGCGCACGAGGCGTGGAAGCGAAGCGCGCCCCAACAGCCAGCGGAGGGGAAAGAAAAAAAAAACAACAAAAAACCCGCACGCCTCACGCGGGCCCCAAAGTTTCCCCCACAAACAATGATCCCGCGTGGGCGCGTGCTCGCCCGCCCGCCCGCGGGTGCCGTGCCCACCGCCGTCCCTTCCCATCCGTCTCGGGAGGCGCCGCTTCCTGCTCTCCCGGGCACCTAAAAACACGCCTCTTTTCTCTTCTCTTCCCTGCGCGCAACGTGATGCCTCGCGACGGTGGGCAGGCACCGCCGCGAAAAAGTTTTAACCTCCGGGAGAAAAAGTCCTGAGGGCCGCCGCGCTTCAGCGCTAAGAAGACGCGCCCGCAGCGCGCGGGACTGGCCCCCACACCCACTCCCCGGCTTCGGCCCTTCTCCTCAGAAGGCCCGTGGGGGGGGGGGGGGGCGGCCGGGGCGCGGGCGTCGAGAACCGGCCCAAGCTCGCCAAGCACGAGAGCCACATGCTTCATGGCAGCCCTTTGTTCGCCCTCAGCAGAGAGTGGAAAAAGCCCACTTCTTCTTTTCACCTGAAAGGAAACACTCGGCTTTCCTGAGTGTTTTTTTTTTCCGGGGCTGGGGGACTAAACAGTGGAGGCTTTGCAATGAGGAGGCTTTTTTTTTAATAAGAAGAAGGCGAGATCCAAGTGGGATCTGCAAAGACCGTCCGCGGGAGTTCGTCCTCCCTCTCCGGTTGGGCTTTGAAGACGGCAAACAGCCTCTGCCTCCCCCCCCCCCTCGCCCCACCACCACATCGCTATCACCACCCACTCGGCTCCGGCGACCAATGAGACAAATATATGCAACAGCTAAATCTTCGGAAATCTTTTTAATAAGAGATTTCGCAGACTAAAAATAACGTTGGCGACCTGCTAAAAGAACACCAGGCTGCGCTCACCTACGAAGGCTTCTTTTCCTTCCGCCCCAAATGACAGAACCCACAGTCGGAGTTTCGGAGATCCGGAGTGTTAAAAACTATTTACAAGCCGCTTTCCCATCCCGGCTGCTTTTCACTCTTCTCTGGAGAAACGCAGATTGACGGCCCCCCCCCCCCCCCCCCCCCCCCCCCCCGCTTCCATTCGCTTCTCTGCCCCGCGTCGCAACTTATTTTTCTTCAATCCCTTCTACAGGTGTCTATATACTTTTCGAAGGTCTCGGGGGAAGCGTTCGAAAATGGAACGTTGGGATCGAGATAACGTTCTGAATTCGAACTTTGCGCTCCTGGGTTTAGGAATCCCGAAGAGAAAACCTGCAACACATTTTGTGTCTTCTCTCTCTCTCTCCCCACCCCCGTCCCGCTTTGCTTCTCCTCCGTCGCTAACGCAGCGTCCATAGTTGTAACGGACCATGCTGCTCTGGCCGCTTGCAGCCACCACCAATGCGCCCGGAATGAGCAAACGGTGGCTGCCATCATTCCGATATTATTTTGCTCCCCCGATGCACTCGTTTATGTTCCCCCGGGATTGCTCTTTAGTAAAAGAAGATCACGCAGATCCGCAGTTCTCATTTCTTCCCCTTTCCCCTTATGTTTTTTTAGAGCTTTCTGTGCGATTTCGAACATTTGTTTTTTAAAAAGTTTACCGCCCACGAAAACTAATTGAACCCGGAGGATTCTAGTCACTCAATCACGGTGGAAACCGCTAACTCCATTAAAGCATTCACTGCACAATTTACTTGAAAGGAAATCCTAATATGTCCAACGGATTTTACTTCTTAAGTAAGTGTACACAAGATAACATTTTAGGGTTGCCCCCAGCAATCTGGTCTCCAAAGCACTTATTTCTTCCAACTGTTTTTTCTCCGAGGGGAAAAAAAAAGACTCGTTGTCACTGGCCACATGTTCACAACAATGCAGTCAACCTCTTCCTACTCCGATTCATCTTTTTCCGCAATGATGCGCATTCAAAACCTCCCACAAAGTATATAGAGGATAATACTTTCTATCAATCCTCCTATCTAAAAATAAGTATTTTCCTAAGTCACCTGTGAGTTTTCCTAGAGATTAGCTTTTCAAAAAAACTGCATTTTGCACGCGTGACAAAAACTTGCCAGAATCCCTATCTCAAGACCCGCTCTTTCAAACAAACGCCAAGACGGTGAACCGACAAACGCCGATTTCCCTCACCTCCAACAAAACCGATCGTGTGCGGTGTGCCGCGATAGGGTTCCCTGGTCCACGCTACGCCACTTTTCCTTGTCTCGCTCCTGGCGTCTGGAGAGCAAGATCCGGAATCATCGGTTTAACTTTTTTAGTCGGTGTACGCATGCGCCGTTCCCACGGGCTGAATTCTCAATCGAGCTCTTTTGCATACGCGTACCATTGTCCTTTTAAGGGAGAAAAGGGCCGAGCGAAAAGCCTGGGAGAGAAAAGCGGAGGGGCGGGTCTAGGCATTGTGACGTAGGCCACGGCAGGGACGAATGTAACGACCGGAGGAGGAGCGTTCGAGCAATTGGCGGGTAGATTTTCTGGCAAGGTGGCGGTTGAGATCGGTGGCCGCAGCTTTTGGGCTATTTGTGAATGCTGCCGTTTGTGCGGTTAATGCACAATTAATTCCTTCAGGCGAGGAAAGCGGCTTCTGCAAAAAGGAAGGCTTCCGAATAGATAATACCTGTCATGGGGAGATGACGAGACTCCTCCAGACTGCTTTAGAAGCACTGAGCTTACTAGGCATTGCTGCCGCGCTTGGCGACTCAGTAGTGCTGGCTCCTGGAGAAAAGCTGGTTTTAGAATAGAATAACAGAGCTGGAAGGGATCTTGGAGGTGTTCTAGTCCAAGGATGGCTAACCTTTTTGCCGTTGCATGCCAAAAGCGGGGGGGGGGGGGGGGGCGGGGAGGTCGCCCACATGTGTGGCCATATGCATGATACAATTTGCCCTGCCCTTGCGTATGTGTGTGTGCCCCCCCCCCC
>WNWU01000037.1:11996450-12021272 GCA_012654045.1 Ptyas mucosa
GGATGGCTAACCTTTTTGCCGTTGCATGCCAAAAGGGGGGGGGGGGGGGAGTGCGGGGAGGTCGCCCACATGTGTGGCCATATGCATGATACAATTTGCCCTGCCCTTGCGTATGTGTGTGTGCCCCCCCCCCGCTTTTAGCATGTGATGGCCCAGTGGGCCTGAGAGACCTGTTTTTTTCACCCTCCCCAGGCTCCAGATGCTTTCTAGGAGCCTGGGGAGGGCGAAAACGGCCTTCCCCACTCCCCTGGAGGCCGGAAATAGCCTATTTCCCAACTTCTGGTGGGACAAAAAGGCCCAAAAATCAGCTGGCCGGTGCACACATGCGTGCTGGAGCTGAGCTATGGCAACGCTCGCGTGCCCACTGATATGGCTCCGTGTGCCACCTGTGGCACCCGTGCCATAGGTTCGCCATCCCGGTTCTAGTCCAACCCTCTGCTTAGGCAGGAAACCCTACACCACTTCAGACAAATGGTTATCCAACTTCTTTAAAACTTCCAGTGTTGGTGCATTTACAACTTCTGGAGGCAAGTTGTTCCACTGATTAATTGTTCTGACTGTCAGGAAATTTCTCCTTAGTTCTAGGTTGCTTCTCTCCTTGATTAGTTTCCACCCATTGCTTCTTGTTCTACCCTCAGGTGCTTTGGAGCAGTGGTCAACTGGGGGTCCATGGACCACTGGTGGTCTGCGAGAAAATTTTGGTTATCCACAGAAAAATTATTTGCATTTTTTATCTTGCACTAAATCAGGGGTCCTCAAACTACGGCCCCTGGGGCTGGATATGTGCAATGAATGTTTGTGTTTGCAGAGAGTCTCCCCCTTTGTGTTTTTTTTTGTGTGGGTCAGAGGGAGGCAGAAATTCCGACTCGGGGTCTGCTTCAGCCTCCTGGTGTGGGGCTTTGAGTGAAGGCTGGAGGGAAGTGCCACTGATGACAAAGAGCTGGAGGGCCTTGTTCCAGTGGGACTGCCTTATGGCCTGGAACTGGCTGACCATCTCAGCCCGCTGAGCCTCCAGGCGCCGGTACCTGGCCTTGCACTCCCGCAGGTCTTCCTTCTGCTTGGAAAGCCTGTGCTCCTAGTCCTCAGTGAGGTGCTTCTGCTGAGCCTCCTTCTCAGCCAGATCCAATTTGAACTGAGCTGTTTTGCCAGCTCTTTCTCGTGGTTGTTGCTTAGCTCCAACAACTGCTTCCTGTTGGGGTCCGAAGGAGCTCGAGCAGGCGGGCGAGGAGTGGCTTGGAGGGGAGGGTCGAGTAGAGGCCGGTGAGGTGCCCCTCGACGTGAGTGACATCGAGTTGGCCATGCCCACCCAGTCACATGCCCACCTAGCCATGCCCACCCAGCCGGTCATTAGGCAGATCATATTAGTGGTCCGTGGGATTTAAAATTATGAATTTAGTGGTCCCCGAGGTCCAAAAGGTTGATGACCCTTGCTTTGGAGAAGAGCTTGACTCCCTCTTCTTTGTGGCAGCCCCTGAGATATTGGAACACTGCTATCGTGTCTCCCCTAGTCCTTCTCTTCATTAAACTAGATGTACCCAGGTCCTGCAACTGTTCTACATATGTTTATTTGTCACAGGGAAAAATCTAGCATTGGAAACTGCGGCTTGTAAAGCAGGAAAGACAAGACGAAGCTCCTTCTTGGATGCTTGTATAGGTACGTTTTTGTGGACAGCTCTTTTTTAAACCCTGAATTGCAAGCGGGTTTAGAAAATGTTTCCAAGTGTTGCATGGAAAAAGCTAGATGAATACGAGCTTTTCTTGCTCTCATTGTTGGAAGCAAACCTAGTTACACATACGTGTACAATACGATACTGTGCAAAACGTTTTAGGCAGTTGTGCAAAAATGCTGTAAGTTAAGAATGCTTTCAGAAATAGAAGTGTTAATGAAAGTAAGGAGGAATTTCCTGACAGAACGATTAATCAGTGGGGCAACTTGCCTCCAAAAGTTGTGAACGCTCCAACCCTGGGGGTTTTTAAGAAGAGATTGGATAACCATTTGTCTGAAATGGTATAAGGTCTCCTGCTTGAGCAGGGGGTTGGACTAGAAGACCTCCAAGGTCCCTTCCAATTCTGTTATTCTGTTAAATAGTTTATTTTGAAATGGAAAGTAAATGAACTGAAGAGAAATCAAAATCAAACCAATCAATCAAATCAATATTGGGTGTGACCAAATAGTTTTTAAGTTGCATTTGCACAGTACAACTTAGTGGTCCGCTGTGTTGTGTGAATCACCTAACAGTTCAGAAGGGTTTCCACATTAGCAACTTTTTCAAAGCTTGAATCTGGGGGCTTTGGCACTCAAAAAAGATTTTTCAACCACTCAGTACACACAATATACTAACCATGCTGTTTGTTTGGCATAGGTTTATATTGATATTGTTTCCTGATTATTTGTAACCTATGACTATCATTAAGTGTTGTACTTTATAATTCTTGATGAATGTATCTTTTATGTACACTTAAGAGCATATGCACCAAGACAAATTCCTTGTTTATCCAATTACACTTGGCCAATAAAAATTCTATTCTATTCTATTCTATTCTATTTCTATTCATATGCATATTCTATACGTATTCTCTGAACTGTTCTTGGTAAAGCATGATTTATTAATCATCTGGGTTATAAACCCACCAATAATACTGCAGGTTATTCCATAAACCATGATCACACAAACCATGATTTAGTTGAGTGAATCTAGCAGTGACTTCCTTCCCAATTCTGGCAATGTCGCTATGCAGAACAAATTGCTCTGCTTTAACTATTAAGTGTTTTGTCTTCTGACTTTCAGTTTTGCCAAAGCAAGTAGAGGCCACATCTGATTAGGGTAAGCATTCGGTTGCAGCTTTATTTTCACATATGCTCCTCGTTATTGTACTTCCTTTAATGTGCAATTTTCTTGTTTACAATCCACAGTTGCAGTAGCATCTTGAGTAACTAAGGAAATTGTACCCTAAGCCTGGATAATAAATATACCATAGCTATATTTTGGCAGAAGACACCCAGCCACACTGAAACACCTTATTTTCTACATGTATAAAAGGGCAGCTGATGCCTTTCTCGGGGGGAGGTTTGTTTTTTACATTCGCGTCAAGCTATAAACAATATTATGTGCATAGGTGGAGAACCTATATTAAAAGATGCATCTCCTTCCAAGCTGGATTTGTTTTGGAGGCATTGGACTGGAACTCTTCTTTTAAAACAAAATCAACTGAGATGCTGTACTGTTCACAGAGGCACCACATTAGTAAACCAACACGGCCATAGACCGTTCAGCATTAAAACCGTGTTTTTGTGTGTTTGTGTAAAGCTTGGTAGCAATAAATTAGCACATAAGTATAAGCTGTAGGATTGTCTGCGTTTTCCGCTGAATTTAAGAGCCAGTTTGGTGTAGGGGTGAAGGTGGTGGCCTAGAAACCAGGTGAGTTCTAGTTCTGCTTTAGGCATGAAAGTCAGCTGGGTGACTTTGAGCCAGTCGTCCTCTTTCAGGCCCAACCTACCTCACAAGGTTGTTGTGGGGAAAATAGGAGGAGGAAGGAAAATTGGATAAGTTGGCTGCCTTATGGTAAATTTATAAAATAATAAAAGCCATGGCATGGATTAACACCTTTAAATGGTGGTTTCGGGCGCTCTTTTTGGCAGTCCCTGGTAGCTACCTCTCCCTGGTGTTAGCTGACTCCTATACTTCTTGATGGGAGAGGAAGCTGACGAAGAAACTCCACCTGCTAGGTTTTTTGGGGGATGCCTTGGGAGACTATGGCCTTAAGGACGCCCAATATAGGGTAATCCAACGGCTTGTGGACATAGACTTGCAATATCTAAGAGCTAGAGCTAATAAAACCTGCTCCCCTCCGATCTTCAGCCAATTTAACAATTATGGACTGAGGATGGCCTCATATTTTTACACTAACCACCCCTAAGTATAGAAGAGTCTTCTCCCTTGCTCGTTTCAACGTCTTGCCCTCAGCATTGCTGGACGGATGATTTAAGAGGCTCCCAATAAGTGAGCGGGTATTTATTTATTTATTTATTTATTTTATTAAATTTGTATACCGCCCTTCTCCTGGCAGGACTCAGGGTATGCCCCTGTGATAGAGCTGAGGTTGAAACTGTGGAGCATGTTCTTTTATACTGCCCTACGTATAACGTAGGCAGGACTAAATTACTGTCTCTCCTAGAAACAGATCTCTGGATCCAATGCTAGTAATTTGACGTTATATTGTTTAGGGTTATGGCTCCTCACACATTACTTGTCAGGTTTCTAAAAAAAATTTAAGAGCTGTAACTATTAGAGGAGAACGCTGTAATTCCTGTCAGTCAAGGCTTCTGGTAGCCAACTGTGTATGATGTTACTTTCCCCACGTTCTTTTGCAATTATATTTGTATTTTGGTCTGGGACCGCAAATAAAAGTTATTATTATATAAAATAATAAAAGGTGAGATAAAAATCAAATACGCATTTTTGTCTGAATAAGCATTTATGTTTTTAAAATGCTATGCATGTTTGGGTCCGTAGTGAACATGTATTAACATTAGTACATTTTTATATTATTTAGAAATTTCATATGACTGACCCTCTTACATAAATGACTATCAACTAAAAGAAATATAATAGAACAAACCAAAGTAACAATCCAAGCACAAAAAACAAGGCACAGCACTCAGGAGGGGCCTGAGTGGCGCAGTAGACTAAGGCACTGTTATTAACATCAGCTGCCTGCAATTACTGCAGGTTCAAATCTCACCAGGCTCAAGGTTGACTCAGCCTTCCATCCTTTCTAAGGTAGGTAAAATGAGGACCCAGATTGTGGGGGCAATAAGCTGACTTTGTATAAATATATACAAAAGTATGAAGGCTATTGCTTAACGCATTGTAAGCCGCCCTGTGTCTCCAGAGAAGGGCGGCATATAAATCAAATTTAAAAAAATAAATAAATATTGCACAGCGTGTGTACTTTGGGCTCCTCTAACATCCCAGCCCTAATGCCTCAGGAAGAGACAGATCTTCTGGAAGTCTAAGAAGGTTGGAGCCTTCTGGATCTTGAATGCCACTCTTTGATAGAGGTGATTTGGAGTCATATCTGATGGGATGGCCAGAGATCCTCAAAATTGGATGGTCCTGCAAGTAACCTGGTCTGGGACTCTTGTACATCATAGACTCTTAAAGGGGATAACCTTGAATGGCACTGAGAAGCCAGTATAGCTTGTGGAACAGCAGTGTGAACGTGTCCAGAATTTCAGGTGCCACTGCATTCTGGATCAGTTGAAGCTTCTGAGTATTTTCCAAGACCAGCCTTACATAGAGCCTGTTGAAGTAATGCCATTAGGTAGTAACCAAGGTGTGAATGATCATGGTCAGTCATAGCAACCTTTGCTTGATTTTTTGTTCAAGTGTGCAAGATTGTCATCAAAGATTTCATGCAGTCTGTGCTCATTCATAGCATAAAGTCAATTTGCTTTAAAGGATAAGCAGTTACCAAAAAAACAACCCAAGGAAATTGTTTCAGCATATGATTACTGTGGGGATATTACTATATTCACAGAAAAAACTACTATAGGCATGGAGAGATTTGACACTATTATGGAGGAAGATTAGTGAAGTCGATAGTTTGGTAAAATGGATTCTTTGATTAGAGAAAAGACATGTTTACTGAAGGACTAATAGAGCTTTTGCATAAAAGAGAAAAAATGAACTTGTAATATATAGTTTTGATGATAGGATAATTATAGAAAATATGTAACAGAGAGGTTAAAATATTTACTTATAACAGCTGAGGAATATCAGAAGCCGCTTTTTGTATCCTTATCTTTCATCTTTTTTCCTTCTAGTTTTTGATTTCTTTCTTTATATTAGTTTGTATCTTAAGTTTTAACAAAAATATATAAAAACATTAAGCTATGGTTTGGTTAACACATGGTTAAATGGACAGACTAAAACATAAATACTAAGTTTGTTTCTTTACATCATCGTAGGTAGTGGGTGGATCAAATTCTGGATTCCTTTTAGGGTGAAAGCTTTGGGGTAAAGAGAATTTTAAGGAGGTGAAGTGATGACTTCTTAAAACATACAACTTGGGAGGGACAGAGTCAATTCTGGGGAACTCTGATTGGGCTTAATGAATGTAATGGGTACTTAAGACTTACGTTCTGCAAAAAGCTTGTTCCCACCTGTTCTGGAGACTGTGTGTACATGCACACAAGATTTTAGCATTTGACCAAAGTTGACTAAGCTTTGAAACAAAACAAAATTAGGGCCTGGTTAGGACTTGAATGCCACCTGGGAATTCGAGAAGTAAATTGGCTAAATTGGGAAAATAAATTAGATCCTCCCCAAAAGGAAGCTAACTTAATTGTGAGAGTAATATTAAAATTAGGTTTAAAATATAATTAAACAAAATCCTGACAATGTGCTTGCTCTCCATTGTCACGTCAACGTAATGTCAGATGATGTCTTCTAAGCATTTGACAGGTCATTCTCGCAGAATATCACCTTACCTATTTTATGAGGGCATCATCTCTACAAAACACCCATCAGTCACATGTCAGCTTTGAAATATGAGCTCACTCAAAGCTCTTCTGTGTTTATGGGCAAATGGAAACAAATGGCGTGTTTTATGAGCCAAAGCACAGCCATCAGCAACTGGAACTTGGCAACAGGATAAATTTGGAAAAATGAAAGCAGAAAACATCCTTCAGACACTGTAATTTAAATGGCAAACAGTAAACTGGATTAACACAACAATGGCTTGGTTCATGCATAATATGGTGGGGTGTAGCCAATCACAATTTGCAAATCCACCCATTTTATATCTGCTGAAGCCCTATGGAGTTACTTTCAACAAAACAGCGTGGAAACTAGCCATGTTAAGTCTTTCATTAGAAAGATTGAATCTAAGGATTTTAAATATTCCGCTTTCCTGCAGTACATTTCAAGCCTTTAATAACATTCCTATCCATTTTTTAATTCTCCAAAGTTAACATGTCATTAGTAATTTTTGTATTATCACTGTGCGGGCTGTTCAAATGAATTGTACATATGTTGCATGACTTTTAATACCTCTTCATCAGATCAACAGCAAATAATCCAGAACAGGTTTTCTAGACACTTCCTGTAATCTCACCAGATGTTTACATATCAGATTTTTTTTTTTACTGGGTTTGATCTTGTGTATTGCCAAGGTGATTTATAAATCTTACGTATAAATTGATATAAATATTCCCAAATTCCCAGCAAATATGTTCATTTTTTTTCTGGTTTCTTTTTTGTTTTGTTTAGGGTAACAAATCGCACAGGACACATTTTGCTATTCTCACAGTTTTATTTGTAAAGACCATTGCATGAAAAGCTGCATTTCGTTTTAATCCAAACCCTGGAGAAAAACCCGCTTCAGTCTGTGATATGTATGCTAAAGTGCTTGAAATAACAATACTTTTCAACCGATATTCATTTCCTGAATATTATCCAATCCTGATTAATCTGCTAATGTGAAAGATAAAATAGCAACATATTCTGAAGAAACAATGGTTGGGGAAAATGAAATATTTAGTAACTACACCAGGTATTTTGTACATTTCAAGTTTAACACACAACATTTCCTTATGTGATAGACGCTTGGGTAGGGTGTATATCAATGAAATAATCACAAGCATATTCTTAAAACATATTCAGAAGAGGCAATTAACAGCAGAAACCCGAAATTCTTCACTCAGAGGCAAGTCTCATTTAACACAGTGAAACCTAACTTTTGAGCGAATGGGTCGCAGTGGCAAAGTTTGCAATTTAAAACAATTTCATTATGGTTACATATTAATCCACGTCTCAATTATATTCCATTTTCTCTGGTATTTATTTTTTTTTAAACTATGCTAGCATAGCAATACTAGAAAAAAACATAGCGTTCTTCCTTTTACTTTGTAAGTTAACAGAAAGCTTTGGTAATTTTAAATATTCAGCTTCTAAAAACGAATAACCGGTTAACACTGATATGAATGGGATGCATTAAGTTTTAGAAAACATGACCTTCGCCATTTTGAGAACTAACTCTTCATGATTTCTGAATGTTTGACAGACCAAATCACTCGGGCCCAAGTGATCAGTGCTGCCTGTTTAAAGGAGGGGAAAAGTTGCACGCTATAGGTAAGAAATCACCAAAAACTGCACTCCTGAAGTCATCAAACAGAACTAGTCTATTAGAGCTCAATCCCATGCTTCAAAAATACCTCAAGGCTGTAATAATACTACATAGTTATACAGTACTTTATTGCCTAAAAAGAATATACTGTACATAATGCTCCTTGCACACCATTCATATGCTGTGAAACAGAAAACGACATTATCAGGGAAGATACTTGAGCACGACATACGAATGAAGATGTTGGGAGACATGTGACTTTCGAGCATAACGCATTTAACATTGTTCACATCCTGTGAGCAGAAAAGGATATACAAACAAGACCCATCGATGCAAAAATGGGGCAGAAATCTGTTTAGCAATCCAGCTCGCTCCCGGTTCATCTGAAATAAAATTGGAGTCACCCAAATAGCATTTGCCTTTTCTTTTAATGCCATACTATTGAAAACAAGCCTTAGGTTCCAGCTTTGGGGCAGTTTTGTAACATGCAGAAAAACAAAACATACGTTATCGGTATTTCTGACAGCCTCTCTATTCGTTTTCTCCATCTGGATCCTTTTCTGCATCTGGGCCTCAATTCCCATTTTTGAGGCCTTAAACAAGAAAAGTATAAAAAGCTGAAATGGAGATTAAATGGAATTGCAATCCGAAGTCTGTCTCTTTGGGCTAAGATGAGAGACTGGATGCCAAATTACAATATTTCTCTGCTTAAGGGAAAGTTAAAGCCAAGAGCTGAAGTTTCAAAAGCTTCACTGTGAAAAGTATAGTATGCATATTGAGTAAGGAAAAAGGATGTAACGCCTATGGATACCCTTCTCATCAGCTTTAATTAGGATTGCATCTTAGCTCATTGGACAAATAAATATAGAATCAATGCCATGTCATAGACACACCTACTGTACATCAATATTACATAGGAGTTCCTTGTGGTATTTCAGAATCTAGTTTCTGATCACTGGGATAAAGTAAGGAATATTTGGACTCTTTGTTTTCTTCCTGCGGAAGCTATGCGAAGGATTTTTTTTTTATCATCCCCCCCCTCCCACGGATTTGAAGTTGTTGGCCTCGAAAAGCCAGTTTCACATTCCCAAATCCCCTTGCGATGAATTGTATGCACTTGTATAAATATGCCTCCTGGGGTAACCTGTGGATGCTAGGATTACACAGGAGAAATTACATTTTCAATCCATTTTCTGTGCTACCGGTACTTCCCCAGTGACTATATGTTCCTTATCTTCTTTGAACGGTGTGTTAAGGAGCAGTGGAGAACTTGTTCCCAAGCCACACAGGTACAGTAATGTAAGTATCAGCTTTAAAAGTTAAGTCTTTTCTGCTTGGAAAGACATTTCTACCTAATAACCAGATGTGGGCGGGGTCTTATCTACCATTTTTGCACCAAGGTTCTTGTTCATGCGGGGAATCTGTGAGCAGAATATGAGCACGCCATCAAATAGGAAAATCCTCCAATATAGTAAAGCAATGTACAAACTGCCCACTTTTCTAAATACAGGAGAAGGAATAGACACGGGTTTATGGGCTGAATTCACACTTTGCTTAAAGGCATTATGACTTGGTTTTGGGTTGTCATGACATGCAAGTGGAGTTGGGGGCTAAATGGTAGTTAATTTAGGACATTTTTATTACTCTCTTGTTGTGAGTTGGAATGTTAATAGGCTTGCATGGTATGGTTTTTCCTGGCTTAGCTTATTCCTGGTTTTTTTTTTGTCCAAATCTAATCAATCAGCACAGTGCAAGAACAGCAAAATAAGTAAACCAGGTAAAATAAACCTGTTTTGCTCATCTGCAAGGCTAATTCAAACTTGTACAACAAACTGGGTTTAAAATGAAGCATGGCTTATTGCAATCTTTATCTATCCAAAATTATTTGAAGGGACTCTACCTAAATTGCTGATGGTAAAGCATCACATTTTCTTCCAAGTTTTCTTTCTGCTCTTTTAAGAAAGTAATGTGGAAGAAGCATTGTTAGCCCAAAATGAGGAAAGGGGTGGGTGGGTGGGAGGAAACTGAAAATATAATTAACAATCACAATTACTGTATAATACTGTTTTTCTTCCATCGTTATCATCTCCAGGGGCAGAATTTCTAAAACATCTTCCCATTCCTGGTACAGGGATTGCTCAGGGTTAAAAACAACAACAACCGATGACTCCTTGAGCTGATTGACAAGATCCATCAGGAAGATTCAGAATCTCTACGACCTGGAGATGATTCAGTGCACAGACAAAGAAGTTTGAATCTACAGTAAATGGCATAACAACATATACAGGGAAGCAGCGAACAATGTAGACTCACGCAAGAGATTCAGTAGTGGCTACCTTTGCAACACAACCTCCTCCCGCCCCCACTACATTTGTACAATATTTACAACATAAACTGGTTCCTTCCCTCCCCCCCTCTTATGCCCAAGTAATGCTTCCTCCCTTCCCCCTACAAAGTTGTTTTAAGCCCCCCCCCCCATTCCCCATCCCTGGCCCTAGAACACCGATTCTAAGGAAAAAATTAGCATTTCTAAAGGAAGATAGCCTATTTACACACAATCAACACATGAAAATACTCTTTTGTACAAAACCTCTCATTTGAAAACTATGATACTACAACTGAGCTCCTTTGCAGCCTTGGGGCAGATCAGTAAGAAGACCACGCGTGTGCGAGCGAGTCTTGTCACACCCACTTCCCATTTACCAACAAGCCGATCTAAACACAGAGTGGGATACGATCACCGACAATTGCATTTTTACAGATTTCCGCCCTCTTCCCCGCGCGGTGCGTTTCATTTGCCAAGGAAAGGAGAGAAGTGAGAGGGAGAGACAAAAGGCGTGTCTGCAAGGCTACACATCCACCCCCTTGATGAGTGACCCTTCCAAGACAATGTTGAAGTCCTGCAGTGCCTGTAAGACTCGGATGAGGGAGTTGACCATCATGCGATCGCGCAGAAGAGCGTTTTCTTCATACATCCGGCTAAGCGGGGGACACTCTGCCAGTAACGGAATCCACTGGGCGAGCAAATGATCCCTGTAGAGAAAGCATCACCAAGTTGTATCAGGTGCACTATATTGCCGGCATAAGATGTAAAATAGTTGTTAAACAACAACAACAAATCCTGGCTGCCAGGCTACATCTAAGTAATTAGAAACATGATTCAAGACTGGATGCCAAGAAGCCATAGGAGAATTTTACAATGCATTCAGGGAATTGATTTTGGAAGTCCTTTTATTCTGCTTTTGCTAATAACATATTAACGAATTACATGAAAACCTAGGAATAGGCTGAAATGCATATGGCTTACCAAGCAATAGCAATAGCACTTAGACTTGTATTCCTTGGTGCACAAGAGCCTTGGTGGCGCAGCAGACTAAAGTGCTGTTAAAGTAGCACCATTGCCTGCAATTACTGCAAATTCGAATCTCACCAGGCTCAAGGTTGACTCAGCCTTCCATCCTTTCGAGGTAGGTAAAATGAGGACCCGGATTGTGGGGGCAATAAGCTGACTTTGTATAAAAAAGAACACCGCTTTGGGGGGGGGGGGGCAAAGCCCTACTAAGCAGGTATATACAAAAGTATGAAGGCTATTGCTTAACACATTGTAAACTGCCCTGAGTCTCTGGAGAAGGGCGGCATATAAATCGAACAAATAAATAAATACTGCTTTACAGTGCTTTAGAGCCCTCTCTAAGCAGTTTACAGAGTCAGCATATTGCCCCCAACAATTTGGGTCCTCATTTTACCGACCTCGGAAGGATGGAAAGCGGAGTCAACCTTGAGCCTGGTGAGATTCAAACTGCCAAATTGCAGGTTGCTGGCAGTCAGCAGAAGTAACCTGCAGTACTGCACTCTAACCACTGTGCCACCATGGCTCTTAAATAACAAATGCTATTTTTGCGCTATTTATCCTTTTCTGCATTTTGGTACCTCTAATACAGAGAAGGAAAAGAGCAGCTGCTGATGTCATCCTTTCAAGGAAGATCATACTGGAGAAATAACTTTATATAGGTCAGGACTACTTTTATTGTAAATCTATAGTAACAGAATCTTGCAAGTGTAAATGCGCTTCCCCCTCCCTCACATCTGAGACATTTACTAAGATTACATTCCTGCCCCAGACTCAGTCTTCCTTTATCTGACATTGTCTTGGTTGTGACTCTGCTCTTTGCATTCATCTATTTGTATCCTGCCTTTATTATTTTTACAAATAACTTAAGGTGGCAAATATGCAACACACCTTCTTCCTCTTATTTTTCTCATAACCACCACCACCACGTGAGGTTGGTTGGGCTGAGAGTGACTGGCCCAAAGTCATCCAGCTGGCTTTCACGGCTAAGGCAGGACTTGAACTCACAGTCTCCCACTTTCTAGCCTCAACCGGTGGACCAAACCAGCTCTCTATCTTCTGGTCTATCTTCTATCTCCCTGGATTGGACACCTGGATTTTTTTTCTCCCCTGGAAGGACAGGGATTCATGGATCCAAGAGTATTCGTCATACTAACTATGGGAGGATTATGTTTTTGAAGGTAAATCTATTTTTCCTAATGAGGTCTAAATAACCTAGATCTGTGATGGCGAACCTGTGGCACGCGCAGCCATATCTGTGGGCACGCGAGCATTGCCCTAGCTCAGTTTCAGCATGCATGTGCACGTCGGCCAACTGATTTTTGAGGCTTACGGGCCCACTGGAACTTGGGAACCAGGCTGTTTCTGGCCTCCAGGGGGGTGGGGAAGGCCGTTTTCACCCTCCCCAGGCTCCTAGAAAGCCTCTGGAGCCTGGGGAGGACGAGAAATGGGCCTACCAGGCCCACTGTGCCATCATGTGCCAAAAGCGGGGGAGAGTGTGGAGGGTCACACATGGATGTGCGGGGGGGAGGGGAGGATCGCATTGAATTATGGGTGTGGGCATGCGTGTGTGCGCTGGAAACTGGAAAATCAGCCGCCCAGCGCATGCATGTGCACCAGGTGGCTGCTCTTCTGTTTTCTGGCACTCCAGCGCATGAAGATCAAGTGGCCAGCACACCGGAACCCAAGAAGAGCAACGGGCGACTGCTTGCGTGCCCGGAGAGATGGCTCTGCGTGCCACTTCCAGCACATGTGCCATAGGTTCACCATCACAGCCCTATACCATTTCAGACAAATGGTTGTCCATTCTCTTCTTAAAAACTTCCAGTGTTGGAGCATTCACAACTTCTAGAGGCAATGATGAAAAGATCATGAACGGATAATGAATGATCTCAGTCAGCTACCGAGGCTGAGAATTTTGGCCTCCGTCGTTCAACACCGTTATATGGTGCCTTTCATTTCAAAATTCTTTGACGTTTAAATCTCTACATACCGAGTTCCAAAGCAAACTAGAATTTGGAATTTGCCATCCTTCCCTATGTTCCGCGGAGCAGTATTGATGGCACTGACGTAGTGGCAAAAGGTTTTGCGAGAGGATTTTTGAAGAAGGACATTGTCTTCATTGTGTTCAATCTGGTCAGTCATCTCGAAATAGGCTACAGCTTTTTCTGAACATGGACAAAAGAGAGAATGAAGTCACCAAACACAGAATAATGTCTCAGTCAGTGAATTGGCTATTTTATCCAAGAAAGTCACCGGATTAAAAAATAGTATTCTAATAGTGTCCCTGCCTCTTGCCTTTCAGCACATTTGCCTTTCTGATTATTATTTTTTTCAATTACTCAACACATTTATTTAGGAACGAATCAAAGGCACAAAGTACAGTTTCCACTGAACTCAGTGGCACTTCCTTCTGAGCTTTCACACAACTTGAAATGTCTAAGAGGGATGAAGTAGGCCCTTGCGTTTATTTTCAGATAAAATACATTTTGGATTTTCACAAGGCATTCAAACAAGAGCTTTTCTTGATAAAAAGTAGGCTACACAAAACAGCATACAGGTAGTCCTCAACGTACGACCCACAATTGAACCCAACATTTCTGTTCTTAAGTGAGACAATTGTTAAATGAACTTTGCCCCATTTTACAACCTTCCTTGCTGCAGTTGTTAAGTGAATCACTGCAGTTGATGTTAGTAACCCAGTTGTTAAGTGAATCTGGCTTCCCATTGACTTTGCTTGTCACACAAAAAGTGATCGCACGACCTTGTGACATAGCAACGGTTATAAATTTGAACCAATTGCCAAGCATCTTAATTTTGATCACATGATCATTCGTGGGGATGCTGGAAAGATTGCAACTGTGAAAAACGGTTGTAAGTTATTTTTTCCAGTGCCATTGTAACTTTGAACCAGGGGTGAAATGCTACCGGTTTGCTCTGCTTCGGGCTAGTGATAAAAACTACCAGTTTGGGCAAATAGGTAGTAAAAAAAATGCTTTAAAAAAGTAAAAAAAAATTGGTTCGACAATTGTGCGGCACAGCTGTGATTGTCGGAACCTCTTTTACTTTTTAAAAGCATTTTTTAACTACCAGCTCGGGCGAAAAGATAGTAAAAAATGCTTATAAAAAAAAAGTTGGCCATGCCCAGCCAGTCACATGAACCCCCCCCCCACTAAGCCACGCCCACAGAACCGGTAGCAAAAAGAAATCGCATTTCACCACTGCTTTGAATGGTCACTGTTGTAAGTCGAGGACTACCTGTACTGTAAAAAATGGAAGCGCTGCACCCAATTCAAACCAAGAGACGATTGAAATGTATGTTGATTATGCAATTAAGTAGCTGAGTACAGTTTCATGATCAGATGCATTCCTTTTAGCATTACCTCTAATACCTAGCCAGCAAGCCAGCATTAAGGTAAGACTTATTTGTGGCAATTATCATTTGTAAATACTTATTAAGTAAGGAAAAGCTACAGTAACATTTGTGCAGTTAGGTATGGAGTGAATTTTATGAATGACAGCAAAGTCAATGCTAGAGCCACAGCTAATTTAGGTCTGTAAACACATTCCTAACATATTAAGACACTGTAGCCATGAATTTAGAGCTAATTGCTACCCTTAAGGCATCTACTGCAGACATAATCTCTGCATTCTCTGATTTGACACTAGAACTGTAAATTAAGAATCACTTTGCGAAGACAGACCTGTTTAAAAGGGAAGCTATGACACAGGATATATTAGCTATTTGGAGAGATTCTGGCTATAGTATGGGGAATAGTTAAACCATTGGTCTCCATCATTGGTCTCTTTCATTCTCAGTGTTAACATGGGGCAAGAAACCCCAACCAGAGCCGTCAGCAGAAAACAGCAACTGAATTAGGCTATTCTGTTTTTTTTTTTTAAAGTACCATATTTTTCAGAGTATAAGACACACCAGAGTATAAGATTCACCTTAGTTATTGGGGAGGAAAATAAGAAAAAAGCTGATTGGCAGGTGGATCGACCTCCTGGAATACCCCCAATCAGCTGTTCCCAGAGGTGAATTTTAGCAACAGGTTCCTTGGTTGTGAGCTCTGTGCCTTGCTTTTTTTGTTTTTTTTTCTGCCTCTGAAATTTCTGAAACTCTGTTTCGGAAAACACTTTTTTTCCTCTCTCTGAAAGCCTCCAAAACAGAGCTTCAGAAAAAAAGCCTCTGAAGCTCTGTTTGGGGGCTTCTTTTCTGAAGCTTCTTTTCTGATGCTTTTTTCAGCCTCTGAAACCTCTGTTTGAGAAGCTGGGTGGGGCTACATTCGGAGTATAAGACGCACCCAGATTTTCACCCTCTTTTTTGGGGGGGAAAAGGTGCGTCTTACACTCCGAAAAATACGGTAAATCCAAAGTGTCACTATTTCCGCAACAGCAACCAATGGTAAAAATATCAAAATAGAACTTCTGCCCTTTAGTGGAACAGGTAGTCCTCAACTTATGACCATAATTGAGCCCAACATTTCTGTTAGCCAAGTGAAACATTCGTTAAGTGAGTTTTGCCCCATTTTACAACCTTCCTTGCCAGAGTTGTTAAGTGAATCACTACAGTTGTTAAGTGAATCTGGCTTCCCCATTGTCTTTGCTTGTCAGAAGGTCACAAAAGGCGATCACATGACCCAGGACATTGCAACCGTCATAAATGTGAGTCAGTCGCTAAGCGTCTGAATTTTGATCATGTGACCATGGGGATGCTGCAATGGTCGTAAGTGCGAGAAATGGTCATGAGTCACTTTTTCCGGTGCCGTTGTAACTGTCAAGTGATGTGTCATGGCATCACCAGAAGGGGAAATTCTAATACTGACAGTTAAGAAAAATGGGATTGGAGATCTATAGCTATTGGAAGCAAACTGCTATCTTGCAAGGGTCTTGGTGTTCTCTGAGCAGTTTTCTTGCAGATGTTTCATTAACTAACTAGACAACATCATCAAACATCAGTCACTGATGATGTTACCTAGCTTGGTAATGAAATGTCTGCAAAAAAACAACCAAGCTCAGGGAGTTCCAAGGACCCTGTAGTTTAATCCTGAGTGTTCCGCCCCAGCTACGGACCCCAAAGAACACAGCACACACAAAGTCTATACAAAACTTACATTTACTAAAATAACTCAGTCTTTTCCAAACAAAGGCTGTTAATAAACTTTCTTAACAGCCTACAAGAAACCAAAGATAAAGTAATCACAAACTTACGAAGGTTGGCCGAAAGCCCAGAAGCAATTTGCAGAGAATCCAGCGCAAAGGAGAATGAACTAAAGTTGTTCCCTACAAATTGCTTCAGTTGGTGTTCCTCCTTCAATAGGCTAAGGGAGTGGCCAATTAGCCCCAAGCCTTACTCTTGAGGAGACCTCCTCCTGAGGAGCCACTCCTGCCTTTTGGCAGCTCTGCACGCCCGTGCACCGAGAAGAGGCTCCTCCTTTTCGTCCTCTTCACTTAAAGGAGCTTCTGGAGGTTCTGAAGGCCCTGGCTGAATCCCTGCCTCTGGCACCACATCTTCTCCAGCCTCCTCACTGTCTGACTTGGGTGCCAACTGCACAGGCTGCTGGCGCAACACCACACCAGCCTCCTCGCTGTCAGAATCAGCTACAATCCGCACAGGCCGCTGATGGGCCACAACACTGAGCTACAAACAGTCTCTTCTAACAAAACTGCTATCATTCCCTTTAAAAGCCCCCTTACTCAAAAATGGTTTCAAATTACATCACCAGCATTTGGGTGGGAAGGCTGGGGGTGGAGGGGGAGCCCCCAATAAAGTTCTAGAGCTGAAGATGACCGTCTCTGCATTAAGATCTGAACCGCGGTTGCCTTATTTAATGACCACAATTCAGCCTGGAATTTCTGACATTTAAGTTGTTGTGGTCCTTAATGGATCACGACAGGACCTGACTTGATTTTGCAATTGTTTCTACTATGGTGGTAAAGCAAATCATCATGGTCATTACGTGAACAATATGTTGGTTAAACAAATCCATTCTCAGCGTTCTTTTTTCCAGAAACCAGCCAAAAAATGTGGGAAACCAGCCAAAAAAATAATAATTGCAAATTGTGGTCACATGACCGCAAGATACGGCAACCAGTTGTAATGTGAGCCAGTGCTTGAAAAGCAATCACATGATTGCGTTGGGGTGGTTGTGGTGACCCTTCATAAGCGACTTTTTGAGGATCGATCGTAACTTTGAATGGCCATCAAGTGTCCAGTTGTTAAGTGAAAACTATCTGTAGTTCACACCAAACAACAACCAGCCAAACCTACCACACTTTAACACAGTACAATATACAAAGTCAGCTGCTGACTAACAGTAGGCTTTTGCCTTAGCTCAAGGGTGTCAAAGTGGATTTCTTCAAGGGCCGGTAGTTCTCCTCCGTGGGCCAGCCGGGGGGGGAGGGGGGGGAGACAGGACTGGCTCCCCGCACCCCATTTTGGCTGGCAAACTGTTGCAGAAGGCCATCCAGGCCTAAAACGGGCCACGCGAGCCCCCCCTCCCCACACCCCATTTTGGCTGCCAGAGGCACCACGGGCCAGTCCTTTGCTATTTCCAAGCCAGCCCCATGGGTCGGATTTGGCCTATGGGTCTTGAGTTTGACATCCCTGCCTTAGCTATTTTCAGCAATAAGCACCATCTACTCCAAGGGATCTCTACTGCCCAGAGCCCAACTGAACCAAAGAAGAGAACTTTTACCTATGAAGTCCCAAATGAAGACGTTCTTATGGAAGATACGTGCGGACTTGAAACCATGGTGGAAAACCTGCTCCAATGCCATCACCAGGCCATTTTCCCCACACAGAAGAACGGTAAGGCTTCCCCGCTACAGGAGGAGAAAAAACAACAACAATCTTGTTCAGAAATTTACAGAAATAATTAGTTTTGCTACATCTGGAATAATGCATTGCTGAACTGCAAGATAACATCTCTTCATTTTGGTTTATTCAGGAGAAGCAACTAAGCAAAAGAAAGCGTGCATTTACAGAAAAAAAGCCAAGAAAAAAAGAAAGAAAGGCTCAAAATACACATTCTTTGCCCCAGGAATATCTCACCCCAATCAGAAATGTTGTATTAGCAGTTTCTTCTAAACCTTTATTTTCACAGACTCATGAAAACAGAATAGTGACCTATTTGGTGATAAGCTTCTTTAGATTTTCACGTACAGTATTCATATTCTTGATTTGGTACATTTCCAATTATAGACCATTCTCTTGCCCATCTTAACCATTTTATATATCACTTAAAATGTGATGCAGGGGAGATAAAGAAGGCTCCAGAACAAACAAAGCCTTATATCTGTTTTCATTCTGAAATGTAGATAGAGTGTTCTCCAAGAACGACCTTTCTTGGTGCACAGGATTGAGGAGATAAGTCAGGAAGGCTTAACTTGGTACTATGTAATTCTCCAAATATTTGTTTTCTAATGAAGATGTAGAAGAAACATAGGCAGTTTTTTCCCAAAGGCAATTATTGCTAGGATGATCTGGGTCAATGTTACCTTGTGGTATCTTAAACACTAGCAAATTTCCAACTCTTCCTAGCACAGTACAAGATAAACACACTCCAATCTATTGCTTAACACATTGTAAGCCACCTGAATCTCCGGAGAAGGGCGGCATATAAATTAAAATTTTTTTTAAAAATCTCCACTTTTTGCTTTTACATATTAATATACTGTGTTTCCCCAAAAATAAGACCCTGTCTTATATTTTTTTGAATCCTGAAATAAGCACTTGGCCTTATTGCCATGCGCTCAAAAGGGCTTATTATCAGGGGATGTCTTATTTTGGGGGAAACAGGGCTCTAAGGGACATTGTGATTGTTTTTAAGCTCTTCATAATGCATGAAAAAGCTGGGGCTGAAAAAATAGGAAGATTTATGCACCTTTGAGTACTGTACTAGTTTAAGCAAATTTCATACTTTCATCCAGCCAATTTCAGACGTATAAAAATGTAGGTATGCTATATGCATGGAGCTGTCTGACGTATGCTGCAGGATCGCTGTTATTTAACAAGGATCTAGTAAGGTATCAATAAAATGAGATAATGGACTTCATGATTTGTGAGGACGATGGATCAGATGTGATATAAAATACCGTATTTTTTGGAGTATAAGATGCACAGGACTATAAGACGCACCTACCTTTTTTGGTGAGGAAAAGAAGAAAAAGAAATCTTCCTCTGCCTCTGCGCAATTTTGCCTTGTTCCAGCAAACAGCAAATAGTCTGCTTTACTTTCATTTTCATTTTCATCTTAGCTTGATTAGCACAAGGGAAAAAAAATCTGCTCCAGCAATTTACCTCTTTGCAGCAAGCGCTGCAGTAGAGCCCTGTGCAAAACAGCTGAGAGCAAAACAGCTGAGAGTTGGGAGGCCAATCCAATCAACTTGTGCTAATTAGGCTGGGCTGAAGCTGAAAGGAGCTGTTTTTTCTTGCTATTTTCTTGCAAGGAGGTAACTGCTGTGAGGCAGAGGCCAAAGGGTGGGGGCCAGTGGGTGGGCGGGGCTACATTCGGTGTATAAGATGCACCTAAATTTTCATCCCCTTTTAGGGGGGAAAAAGATGCGTCTTATACTCCAAAAAATATGGTAAATATCATTCTGCCCCACCTGTACAATACATTCCATCAACCATTAAAGTTATTTACTAACGCCCTATTATGTCAAATGTTTAAGAGACTACCTCTTTTTCAGGCTTATGGAAATGTTTCACAATATTGTTCACAGCTTCCCCTATGCCTTCTTGGATCTGACCTGCGTTAGGTTCTGAAAGAAATGAAACAATAAGTGATTTATTCATTAAGTTGATATTTCTCCAGGGCCAAACAGTGATGCATATAGCATTCTCCCTTCCAATGTTACTTCTACAACAAATCGATGATGTAGTTGGCGGGTGGGTGAGGGAGGGAGGGAGGTCACTAAGTGACTGACCAAAAATCATCTCAAGAACTTCCAGGGTTGACGTGAACCAAACCAGGGTTTCACTGTTCTACTCCAATAATTTACCAGAGCACTGCACTGCCTCTGTCTCTCAGTTATATACTTTCAATTTTGCAGAGAAGTGACTTTAAATTTAGCACTTCAAGCACAGCAGCCAGAAGATTTTGAAAGATGGCATAGGCCGAGACACTATTATGAGATGCAGTGCCAGCCAACCATACTGTAGGTTTTAATGGAGGGCAAGTGACAAACCCATGTCAGGATATCATGGCACAAAACATCACTTAATGGCTTTGCAGTCAATGTCTGGCTTGAGGGTAGAATGAAAGGTAGGGGTGTGCATCATGATATTACATTATTTTTTTAATTATTACTGTTAAATAACAGGCAGACAGCTTGGACAACTGTAAAAGAGGAACTATATTTATGGAGTGCAAGATGATCAATAGCCACCAGTTGTGATACCAATAATCAAGAGAGTTGAACGCCTGAATGTCAATTGTTGGGAAACAACAATAAGTAGGACAGGGCTGCAGTTGTGAGGCTTGTGAACTTCTCAAAGAAATATAATTGCTTGAGATAGCCTTTCTTTGCTTTCTTTTTTTTTTAATGGTCCTTGATTTTTTTAAAAAAGTTCAAAAGTGCTTTTATATTCACCATAACACTGAAAATAATAACAAAAATGTGTATTTCAGAAATTGGGACTAGTCTAGCCTGAGAAAATTTTGGTCCATCAGAACTAATTTTATATTAAAGCAGGGGCACCTGTTTTAAAAATCTCACTTCCTAAATACCCTCAGATTCTGGCTGCAATGTATGAGACGTCACTGAAGAATTAAAACATCTAGAGCAGGGAACTGTTGAAAACACCTGGACTAAAAGTTCAATGAAGCTTAAAAGCCTGGTGGAGTAACAGGATTCTGAATTAATAGGACCTTGGCCTGACCCAGCAAGATCCTTACGTATCTACTAGATGTGGGGAAAGTAATAAAAAGAAGCCGAGGTGGCACAGTGTTTAGAGTGCAGTATTGCAGGCTACTTCAGCTGACTGCTAGCTGCAGTTCAGCAGTTCAAATCCCACCAGGCTCAAGGTTGACTCAGCCTTCCATCCTTCCGAGGTGGGTAAAATGAGGACCCAGATTGTTGGGGGCAATATGCTGACTCTGTAAATTGCTTAGAGAGGACTGTAAAAGCACTATGAAGTGGTATATAAGTCTAAGTGCTATTGCTATTGCTAATACCTGTAGCACCAAGTCCACCAAAATTCTAAAGATTTCTCTCTCATTGGCAAGAGATTTTCCCCAATATCTATCCTTTAGGCCTGATATCAATGCAAGAAGCTATTACTGAAGGTAGCTACTCGTACTTATATTCTTCCCAGTGAGGGAAGTGATGCTCAATTTCCGGCCCATAGTTGGGGATTTCTGTTGAGGTGGAGTTCGGCACTGTTTTCCCAAATCTTCTTCTGACGATGACAGTAATAACTCTCCAATGAGTATCCGTTCCAAGCTTCCATCATCAACACCTTTTCCCAACCATCTTCCACAAGGAAATCTGAAGGTAGGAGAGGAAGATGCAGTTGAACTCTTGGTTCTTGCCAAGACAGGATTAATTTCACAACATCTTGCATACATGTGTTTCCTATCACATTCTCAGTTTCTGGTCAGCCCATCAGTCTGAGATCACTGCAGAATCGATCAGGGGTGAAATGCTCTGAAATGTGCTACTCTCTGGTAGTAAAAAAAAAATGTTTAAAAAGAAAAAAAAGTTCCGAGCATCAGCTGTGCGACAATCAGCTGTGCCACATGATCTCGGAACTTTTTTTTTTACTTTTTAAAGCATTTTTTTACTACTAGTTCTGGCGAATCAGTAGCATTTGCTACTACCAGTTTGAGCGAACCGGCTCAAACCAGTATCATTTCACCCCTGGAATTGATATATATATCTTAGCCATGAAGATTCCTACAATCAGAGCGGAGACGTTATTTGCAGTATCAACTCTTCTGCACAATAACCGATTTCCTAGAAAAATTATTTCCTAGAAAAATGGATTATGGTATAACAGGACATGGAATTGTGCTGGTTTTTGGCTAAGCAACATAGAATCTGAAGTGTTTTCTAGTTATGTTGTGCTTCCTGAGAATACTCTCTTTCTCCCCCCCCCCACCCCCGAAAGCACAATGTTCCTACAAAGATAAAACTTTTTTTTAAATTTCAGAGCAGAGAATGCTTTTCAACTTTTATAGCTGTAATATAATCAAGAAAAACAAAATACAAATGTTTCTACAGAAAGTAAACCTGATTTATAGAGCTCAATTTCCTTGTCTGATTTGGTCTAGCTCGGTTCAACTTTTGACTTTCTGCAAGCAGATGAATGCTTGGTGGTGGTGTTTTGCCTTTTTTGGATCTGTTATTAAGGAAAGGATATTTTTCTACTTGAAAACTTGCAGATTTCTTATAAAGTACTGCCAGACTGGACAAATAATTATTTTCTCTTTGAACAATTAGAATCTACTTTGAGATTACAATCTGGCAAACATTAAAACCCCTCAATAAAAACTCTTTTAAATTTTGCAGTCACAAAGCTTTAAACAATGGTCTCTAGCATCTCACATTAAAAAAAAAGAAACAACTATTCCCAAATTAGTATTTGCAAACAGAGTAGTGCATTTCTTCAACCTAAATAGCAACATTAATTTGCAAGCGTAATTTGCTAATCAAAAGCCATACAGGTAGGTAGCCCTCGACTTACGACGACTGGGATCAGAATTCCCATTGCTAAGCAAAGCAATTGTTAAACAAGTCACATCCAATTTTATGACCTTTTTTTGCCACGGTTATATGAATTATTGCAGTTGTTAAGTGAATTACGTGGCACAGTGGTTAGCATGTAGCGTTGCAGGCTAACTCTGCCCATAGCATGCAGTTCGATCCTGCTCGAGATTGACTAATCCTTCCATCCAGGTTGGTCCAGATTGTTGGGGACCCAGATTGTTGGGGGCAGCAATATGCTGACATTGTAGACCTCCCAGAGAGTGCTATAAAACACACTATGGGGCAGTATATAAGTCTAAGTGTTACTGCTGTTAAATGAATCTGGCTTTCCTCATTAACTTTGCTTGACGGAAGTCAGCTGGGAAGGTCACCAGTGGCAATCCCATGACCCTGGGACATGCAGCGCCCAACTTTTGATCACATGCCCCTGTGCTGCAATGGTCATAAGTGCGAGGATCCATTGTAAGTCACTTTTTCAGTGCCACCGTAACTTCAAATGGTCACTAAATGTATGGTTGTAAGTTGAGGACTACCTATACATGAAAACAATCATATTCAGTTATGTTGACACTGCGAGGACATGAAAGCGGAGTTGAATCTCTGTGGCCATCTAGGAATGCTTCACTTGTATTTTCTGTGCTTACTTATAGGTGTGCCCAGTGATTTCATTCCTGACCATGACACAATCCACGAGCCACTTGGCTAACAGTCCTGAATTGTCATGTCCGATCTGAACAGTGGTTAGCTTCCCCAGGTTTTGACACTGTAAAAGAAAAAAAAAAGGAGGGGGAACATTTAAATCTTAATTGCACTTCTGGAATACACAGTATTTACAAGACCGCCTTCTGCCGCCAGTAGCCTCCCACCGACCAGTACACTCCCATAGAGAGGGGCTCCTCAGGGTGCCGTTGGCCAAAAAATGCCCCAGGGGGAGGGCCTTCTCTGTGGGAGATACGGTGGATCCCGGATCTGCGCACTTTCCACCGTGCTCTAAAGACGTTTCTGTTTCATCAAGCCGGGCTGTCCTGACCTACTCTTTTAAATTGTTTTAATTTAAACTATTAGATTACGTGTCTTAATATAGGGGTTTTAACTCTGGGCCAAATTAATTTAATTGGATTTTAATACTGTTTTAAATTTTCTATTTTTTGTATTTTATCTGCTGACTGTTCACCGCCCTGAGTCCCTCGGGAGAAGGGCGGTATACAAATATAGTAAACATAACATAACATAACATAACATAACATAACATAACATAACATAACATAAGGCAAAATCACCTAACTCCCCACTTTTTTTTTTGGCTTAAAAATACAAAATCAGTTGCCCCCAGAGATAAGGAGAATCCAAGACCTCGGTGCCTTCCGCCATGCCCTAAAAACCTATCTTTTCCAGCAAGCCGGGCTGTCTTAAAAATAATTTTAAATGTTTTAATTGGTTAGTTACTTTTAATGTATGGGGCCAAATTTATATATATTCATAATTGCTTTTAATGTTTGTATTCTTTGTTTTTAATTTTGGCTGTACACCGCCCTGAGTCCTCAGGGAGAAGGGCGGTTTATAAATCTGAAATTAAATTAAATTAAATTAAATTAAATTAAATTAAATTAAATTAAATTAAATTA
>WNWU01000037.1:12021282-12041925 GCA_012654045.1 Ptyas mucosa
TAAATTAAATTAAATTAAATTAAATTAAATTAAATTAAATTAAATTAGGTTGGGTTGATGAAGCTTGCATGTACTGTATTTGTCTGAAGTGGTGTAGGGTTTCCTGCCTAAGCAGGGGGTTGGACTAGAAGACCTCCCTTCCAACTCTGTTATTCTATATGACAAATGAATGGTCTGAGTGAACAAGCTGGAGTCAAAGCAATTGTGGTCTAGTCCACATATATATCCATTGTTTCATGACTGTATGGATCGCTGAAATCCAAAGAGACAGACAGAAGATGTGTTTCAGCAAATGTCACTTCCAGCACAAAGCAGTTAATTCATACAAAGAGCCGTTCGCCATCCAGGAGAGTAAACAAATATAATGCCAAATGAGGGACACGCACACTTGAATAGTTTTGCTGACTGACAGCTAAATGCGTGAAATCAGGCTTCCGAAAGCATTATGTTTGAAGGGATGTTTTCTCTCATATTTCAGCTTGATTGCTCATGAATTCATATATGGGGGAGACTAAGACTAAATACAGTTTCCTTAAATAAGGCTAAATTTGAAACCCTTTATTAGCTGAGGTAATAAAATGCAGGGAAGTGGATACCTGTCATCGTATGAACAGTTTTTTTTATTAGAATGAACAAATTCATTGTGATAAAAATGAAGACGCACAAAAATACAAAGGAGAGATTCAGGCTGGGGTTGAATTCTATATGCCAAATACTTTTCCCTCACTGTCAACAACCATAAGATAAAAATATGCCATTCCCTTATAGAATTCCGGCTGTTATAACAAGCCACATTGACATGACCAGACAAATCATTGTCAAGGCTATAGGGAAAATTATGGGACTATTAACAATTTCCTTTATTTATCCCATTAGCTGACAATAATATTCAGGCTCTTATGAATTTGATTGGTGTCATTAACACCACTCTGGAAATGAAACCTCACCAGACTATCATGTTATGAGTGATGGGGAAAAAAGGATTTTTTAAAAAAAAAATGGCTTTACTGCCAAATCTTTAAAAAAAAGGAAAACAGTGGCAGGAAAAAAATTGTTCTGTGGCATATGAGAGCAGAGGTAGGATTTATCGAACAGCAAGCATGTTTCTGTCCCTACCAACAGCTTTGTGCTGTACACATTTGTGCATGCTTTTGAAAGGAATGTTGTGCTATGCTCCAAAGTTTATCCCAGTTTTTTTGAACAAGCACTTCCTGACAGATACTCAAAATTCAACACTTTCATTTTCTAAATGTTTACACTAACTGTAATGATTTATATTTTTGAAATATATCCATCTAAGCAAAAAGGAAGAGAAAAATGGAATGATACCTGGTTAGGATTTAAGATTTAAGTAACAGGTTTTTGGGATAAGGGCATAGTTAAATTGACAGAATTTAGAGAAATAACTGAGTAAAATATTAAGTTGTGTTAATTGGAAGTTAAGATTTGTTAGTGATTTGTACTAATTTGTGACCGGATCAATGCTTCGTTTTGGAAAAGATGTGTTTTATGTTTGTGTTTTAAAAAATAAAAAAAAACTTTTTTTCAAAAAAAAAAATTCAACACTTGCCATAGCAGACAGGGAAACACAGGATGCTGAACTCACCTCAAAGGTCATTTCTAACAAGTTCTTTGGAATCTGCATAATGCCAGTATCGCCCAGTTCTCCAGAAACACAAATCCAAGGGTTTGATGTTGTGATTACGTTGCTTAGCTTTTTAATGGGGATAATCACAGTTCTATATGGAATCACTGTAATAGCAAACAATGGTAATTACATGTCTGTCTAAGCCAGCCATAAATATATAAATACAGCTTTCTAGCAAAAGATACTACTAATATATTGCAATATCAGCAAAAAAAGGTCCAAATTAGAACAGCATCTAGACACCGTAACTGTTATCCAAACACATTACACCATCATTTTGCCCTATACAGCTAGTTCTTGACTTATGACCATAACTGGGACTAGAATTTCCGTTGGTAAGCAAGATGGTTAACTGTGTTGCACCTGATTTTATGTGGGTTTTTTTTTTTTTTTGCCATTGTTGTTAGGTGAATCACTGTGGTTGTTAAGTGAATCATGCAGTTGTATTAAGTGAACCCAGCTTTCCCCCATCTACTTTACTTGTCTGAAGCCATCTGGAAAGGCCACAAATGGCGGTCACATGACCCCCACAAATATCATAATGCATGCAGATTGACAAGTGACCATGGGGATGCTGCAGTGATTGTAAGTACTAGTCATAAGTCACAACATAAACAGTCACGACATAAGCCTAAGATTGAAAATCAGGCTTGTCAGATGTTACATCTTTTCTATTCTGTTCTATGGAGTAGAGAGTTGGTCTCTGACAGAAAACCACTTGAAGAGACTAGAAGCATTTGAAATGTGGATTTACAGACAGCTGTTACATATAAGCTGGGTTGACAAAATCAGAAATGAGGAGGTGACAAGCCTGGGAAAGCAAAAGGAAATCATCAAAACCATTAAAAAGCGTAAATTAGAATATTTCGGACATGTGATGCAACACCCGGAAAAATACAGCATCCTTCACTTAATCCTCCAGGGAAAGATTGAAGGCAAATGAGGTCCAGGCAGAAGAAAAACATCATGGCTTCAAAATCTAAGGGACTGGTTTGGATTAAACTCAGCAGCACTTTTTCATACGGCTGTTGATAAAAATAGGATCGCCAACATGATCGCCAGCGTCCGATGATGGAGTTGGCACAAGAAGAAGTCAAAAGTCATTTTTTTCAATGCCATTGTATGTCTGCTGAATGGTTGCTAAATGAATGGTTGTAAATCAAGGACTGCTTATACTCAAGGCTATAACATGTATATTGCATTTAAGTGTTGTTGCTAATGGATATTGATTGACACATTCCTATTTAAATGCTTTCTGAATCGAAGGCTACCACGTTATCTTAAGGGTTCTGTTATGTGTGGGCAACACGTTTTCAAATCAGAAAAGTATTGCTTAGAGGCAGCCAAAGCATTAAAGAGAGAAGAAAAACATTTCACATCATCTAAACATGCTAAAAAGTAGCCCATATTCTGAAAAGCAAATAGATTTCCTAAAGAGGAATTTCTGTCACACATTTTGAGAAGTAGTGCTCCTTTTCTCACAGAATAGAAGGCTAGTTGTTTTTTTCTATAATTATAGAACATTTTACCCAAAAAACCCAAAAAAACACCCGATCCCCAGATACATTCATTGTATTTGGTTCTCTCTCCTGTGTTTTTTTTTTAAATTTTATTTATATGCCGCCCTTCTCTGGAGACTCAGGGTGGCTTACAATACGTTAAGCAATAGCCTTCATACTTTTGTATATTTTATACAAAGTCAGCTTATTGCCCCCACAAACCGGGTCCTCATTTTAACATTTATAAGCTGCTAAAAGAGTAATTTGTCTTCTAGAGGCTTCTAGATCTAGGTGAGGTACATTATCAATATGCAGATTATACCAAACTGCCCATCAGCACCCTAGGCCTGACTGAAGAGAACCTTGCTACAGTGACCCTTGTCACTTGTCTAGACTACTACTACGGTACTACCATTGAAATGAAACTACTCTACATGGGGCTACCTTGGAAGATTGCTCAGGAGCAACAGTTCAGAAAGTTTGTTGGTTGGCACTCGTAGCCGTGAGCATAATTACACTTCTGTTTGCAAACTCTGAACTGGCTGCCAATAGTTTCTCAGTGTAACTCACAGTGCTGGTTTTTGTACCTTTGTACCTGCAGGACTGTCCTCTCAAATTAGAACGGACTCATCCAAGATTTCAATTCTGAGGTAATTTTCTGGTGGTGTCCCATTATCATGAGGCTTTGCTGAGCTGAGGCAAGGAGCTGCTGCTTTTCATTCATGGCCTCTGTACTTTAGAACAACCTCCAACTGGAAGTTAGATGAGTTCCTTTGGAGGTAACCATCTAAAAGGTAGCTAAACTACCGTATTTTTCAGAGTGTAAGACGCACCTTTTTCCCCCCAAAAAGAGGGTGAAAATCTGGATGTGTCTTATACTCCGAATGTAGCCCCGCCCAGCCTCGCAAATGGAGATTTCAGAGGCTGAAAGAAACCTCTGAAAGAAGCTTCAGAAAAAAAAGCCTCAGAAACAAAGCTTCAGAAAAAAAGCCTTTCTTTCTGAAGCTGCTTCGGAGGCTTTCAGAAGCAGGAAATAAAGTTTTTCTGAAACAGAGTTTCAGAAGTTTCAGAGGCAGAAAAAAACACACACACAAAAGTAAGGCACAGAGCTCACAACCAACAAACCTGTTGCTAACATTCACCTGGGGACAGCTGATTGGGGGTATTCTGGGAGGCTGATCCATCCACCAATCAGCTTTTTTAAAAATTTCCTCCCCAAAAACTAAGGTGCGTCTTATACTCCAGTGCGTCTTATACTCCATACTTATTTTTCATTGTGCACATTAAAATTGTTTAAACTGTTTTAAATGTCATTATGTATATTCAGTACTTGGGTACTTGTGAAGCTAAGTTTGGAAAAATGGACAATTAACAATAAAGCCAAACTTCCCTGCAAGGATGCTGAATTCTTCTCTGCACAGAAGAGAAAATAACATCCGCATGACTTGGCTAGCTGAAAGGATGCATCTTGCATAGCAAAATCATTGGCTTTTTATTGTATACTAACATATGTAGCCACTAGATGTTGCTGTTACTGCACAACCAAAATGGGAAGATAGATAAATTTAGAAACTGCAGATTCATGTCATTTTTATTTTTAGAAAACTGGAAAAACATCAGAGGCAAAATCAAACAAACAAGCCCAAACAAAAAAATAGTCATTCTTGTCCTCCTGTTTCCATAGCAGCAGGTTAGGGCATCTATTACCATGGAATGATGCTCATAAATACATGTTATTTGTAAGATATATAATACAAATGTATATCTCAGCTCAATACATGGTTCAGATGCGGCATCTTTAAACTGCTGCCATCATCCCTGAGCTGCAAGTATTTCTATCAACACCAGGAAGGTGGTTCTGCGAGTTGCCGTCCAAATTTTCCCACAATGCTGCCAATATACCATTCCAGGGCATTGTGGAAAATTAAGACAGGAATTCTCAAAAACTAGACAGTGGATTGTTTTCTACGGGTTTCATCCTGGTTTGTTAAGCTCCTAGAGATGCCCTGTAAAATCTCTCAAGGTTATCTGCAGAGAGAATCTGTCTCATGCTTAAAGGACAATCCACATCTACATCTCCCCTGGCATTACATTAAAAATTGGCAAGAAAAGTCGTAAAATGGAGCAAAACTCACTTAACAAATTTCTCACTTAACAACGTAAATTTGGGGGGAGGGGCTCAATTGTGGTCATAAATTGAGGACTCCCTATATCTCAGTTCACAGAAGGGAGGTGGCCATGGAAAGCATCATAGATAGGACCCTCGACAGAAGAGACCTAGGAAAGTAAAGGCAAGGAAGGTGTGTATGTGCTTGCAAACTCTGTTACTGTGAGCCTACAATAAAAGTATCCGTTTTTATCTGTGGGCTGTCAAGACTCCTGAATGAGAAATAACATCATAACTATGTAGTATGATGGACTGCAGGGCCGGCGCAATGTGTAACATGTTCACATTGGTGCACTAGAACTGGGTGTTTTGTTAAAATGATTTATTGGGTTAGGGATTTTTTGTCTTCACTATGAGTTGTGTTGGGGGGGAGTGCACTGAGGGAGCTCAACCAATCTCATTGTACCTATGTTCGGCACTGACAATAAAGATTTGAATTTGAAAGTAGTGTTGGTACTCATGGGTTTGGTCACTTGGCTGGACTGCCTCTAAGGCCTGACACAAGCAGAACTGGTGCACTCAGGCTCCTGCCGATTAAAACAATGTCACCTTGTGGGACTCAGGAAGTGTGTCTTCTCTGCTGCAGTGCCTGTCCTCTGGAATGACTCACCTCCAGAGATTTGTCGTTTCCACCCTAATGTCATTCATAAAATGATTAAAATTTGATTGTTCTCCCAGGCCTTAGGGATAGGGTGGTTACAGAATCCCAATGCTTTTGGTTTTTCTATTGATAGTTAGTATTCTTCTGGCTGGTTGTGTTTTTCCTCTCTATTTTTTTTAACAAGCCGTGCAGAATCGTTAAGGAGTGGGGTAGATAAATACATCAACAGTACGATTAGAAGTGTTTGGTATTGTCTTGGGAATCACAAAAAAAAAAATGAATGGAAACTACACTGCATGTATGAAGAGGTTGTAAATCAGCAAGTCTTGAAAAAAAAATGATAGCAAATTAGGGCCATATGGAGTGATGTTATGCTGATTTCCAGACGTTCTTCATCTTTGCTGTGACCAGATGGCTGGATTTGGCCCAAGGGACCTTCACACAGTAGCCCTGTGACATGTCTGACTCAGCCTAAACCCCCTTGCAGATTTGGTGAAAAGACAGAAATCCTGGATCATTCAATGAGGATGGTACACATTATTTTTTAAAATATATAAATTTTAAAAATCTAGAAAGTTAAAACAGATTATGTCAGGATTCCACAGTATCTAGATTAAAAATCTTTTTAATTGTTCAGACCATTAAACCTCTTTTGCTTGGTCACATTTTAAAGAAAAGAACTCCAGCAGCATTTCCCAGACAACCCACAGATCAGAAGGCATTATTCAGATATTATTTTGTAGTATTATTCTTGGCTCAAAAAACACAACCTGACAAAGGGGGTGGGATGGGGGCAGGGGTGAAATGTTCCCGGTTCGGACCGGATCGAGCGATCTGGTAGCGATTATCGGGGTTGGTTCAGCGATCCGGTAGCGATGGCAGAGCAAAGCTCCGTCCGGGTGTCATTACTGTTGTGGCTACGACCCCCGAGCCCATCGTATCGGAGGAAGAAGGCTCCGAACATGAAGGAGAGGAGCCGGCCAGGCCTCCCTCTCCCGGCCCCTCCTCTCTGGCAATTCCTCAGGTGTCGGCCGAAGGAGAGGAGATTGGCCAGGAGCCAGGTGTCTCCGATCTGTCAGAGAGTGATGAGGGAGACAAGTTGTGGCTGGATCCATGCCAGCGTCGGCGTGCTAAACGGTCACAGCAGATGAGGAGGCGTGCCAGAGATTGAGCTGAGTCACTGGACCACACCCCACAGGCTATATAAGGGAGGGTGATGGCCATTCCAGCTCTATGACGGACAAAGCAAAAACTCTGGCGAGTCACTTGCACTTTTGGGACAAACAACGCCTCATCTGTTGTGGATTTCTGTTACTGGACTACTTCAAACTGTCTGTATTTTGGTGTTATCTGGTGGAGGAACAACCCCTCCTCCTTGGAGTAAAAGCTCTTGGCAAGCAGCTGCTGCGTTGCTGCCAAGTTTTGATAACGAACCTTTGACTGTTTTGAAACAATTATTTAACCCTTCGGGGTGGGTGTTTGTGCGTGTGGGAGACGGGGACAGAACAATTACTTCCTGATTTTAACCAGGAAGTAATGTATTTTACGCATGCTCAGAAGGTCCATGGGTGCATATGACACGTGCGGCGTGTGCACTTCTGAACTGGTAAGGAAGGTAAGTAGATTTCACCCCTGGATGGGGGGGATACAGGAGGGGACTATGGTATACTAAAAGGTTATTTCACTGTATTATTTGTAACTTTAAAAGAAATCCAAAGTCTGCTATAGAAGCAGGCCAGAAAACAAATACATGAACCTAAACTTAAAATAATCACAAATTAATGAACATGTCTAAAATTAACATGGACTGAAATCAGTGTGAGCCATCTATTAGGATGTTATAGGCAACTGGATGCTTTATACAATCCAAAACGTTTTTTTCACTCAAAGTGTTTTGTTTAATTATTTTATCAATATCTGCCCATCTGTTAATGTAAAAATATTCCATTTGGCTTAAATAGCAGATGCAACAAAAATAAATCTCAGTCTAAAAGCAGCAATTAAAATAGTTTCAGGATAAAAATTACTCATTTTTTAAAATCTGGCAATGGAAACATTTAGAAATTTAGAGATGTTTCCTCCAGAGGGTGTCCATAAATATAAACAAGGACCTTTAAGGACTCTAGCATCTGTTAGGTAAATATAAGGACACTTCCCTTGCTTGCTAATATTTTTTTTTCCAGATTCTTCTTAATATACACACAGAATGTGAGGTTAGGATGCTGCAACCAAAGCAAACTGCATTATCACAATTTCCAGAAATGTTCCTAGATCCACATTTCTCTGCTGTCTGATAAATGAGAGTTTTATGGTGTCCACTGCTATCAAGTTTTGGGCTGTTTTTCAGGCCCAAAAATGGCCTGAAAACAGCCCGAAAAATGGCTGAAAACAGCCTGAAAATTGGCCAAAAAATAGGTGGGGCAGGACCAGTCAGTGGTGTGATTAGTCCCAACCGGCTGAATCCTACCTCTGCCTTTGAGGCGAGTGACTGGGAGGAGGGGCTGGGTTTGATAAGTGACATCACCCACCCAGTCACATGACCAACCGACCATGCCTACCCAGCCAGAGAACTGGTTGTTAAGTTATTGAAGTCCCACCACTGAGTATAACATATATTGTTCTATTATCTTGTGATAATTCCCAGAAAACTACAGATAACTCCCTTTGGGTGGCTTGATTACAGGCTTTTTAATGGAAGTATACACTAAGCCTTCTATCTCTACTTACTGATTGTAGTGAAGACACTTGTAAAGCAGAAGTAATTCACAGCATTGAGAGAAAGAAGGTGATAGAGAAACTGTTCCCGCTCTTCTTCACAACGCAGGAAGGCATACCGCTTGTACAGTTTCCTGCAGGGAGTAAGAAATATCTTACCGACAACAACCTGAGTTAGATATACATAAAGAATCAAAAGAATTCTGAGCTCAAGAATCTCACTGATGTAACAAAATTTAATTCAAACCCTTCCCCTCCTCCATTTCAATTCTAGGCTAGTCATGTTTTCTACCTTTCAACCTCATAATTTAGAACTGAATGAAGAGTTAATTGCCATGCTGGTTGAGGATGTTAGTAGTACTTTCAAGAACATTAACTGGAAAAGCTACTTTCACTGAAACTTAAGTTACTTCAATTCCAAGCAAAGGTTCCTAATATTCAGGTAGAACTAAAAAGATACTTCATATGCAATCCCAAATTTCTTTAATTAGTGGGAAGCCCCCTTTGAGTTTGATTAACTTACTCTTGGAAAAGATTCACATCCAACTGCTACCTGAAATGAGGATTCTAGAAGGACCAGCTTTGGAGAACTTACTTTGCCAGAGCTTGATTAGAGAGGAGCTGCTTCAGATGTTGAGACAAGAGCTTCTTTTCAAGAGACAGTCTTATCCATGCCCGAGCCCGACCCACATCAGTTTTTATTTCACTCATGTTCTGAATGTGCCTTCAGAAAAAAAAGAAGAGGAGGAAGAAACACAATTAACATTTATTGGAAAGCATTTCTACACTACAGAAAAATTGACTATTAGTGTAAGGCTGGAGAAACCTCAAGCTCGTGGAATAAGAATCAAGAGAATGTCCTTTCTGTCAGAGTATATTCATCAACTGGAATAGGACATGGTAACAAGGTCAGCCAATGTATAGGCATAGCAACTAAGTCAGCCAATGAGGGCTGTTTGGGAGCTGAGGCAGACTGGAGCCAGGGCGTGTCTTAATCTGCAGCTTCTGAGTCTGTGCAGAGAAACTGAAACTAGTCTGCTCTGCTGAAATGAAACTAATTGTTCTCTCCACCTTGTGTTTTGCTTGTAACTGCTACTACGTTGAAGAAGAATCTATATTGGTATTGTACATTTATCTTCATGTATTATATGTATATAAAGAAGTTAATGAATCCTGCTGAATCAGTTTGCGCCTGCGTGTGCTTTCTGGATTTGATTTTTACAAGAGACACTTTCTGCTCATTAACTGATTGTGTGATCCAAAATCTCCTTCCTGGGTTTCTTTGCAATGCAATTAAAGGTATGTAGGGAACGGTAATAATATTATAAATAAGAAGAGAAATTTAAAAGGGAAGTCTAGTTTTTATAACTAGTAATAACTAGTAATCTAGTTATTAAAAATAATAAAGGCAGAGTAAAATATAATAAATATATTATAGAAAGGAAAAGAGTAGCTTAGCAAGCTGAGGAAGCTTGATCACTGGCCCCGTGCAACTGTTTTCAGTTTAAAGACCATGCTTAGTCTTTGTATAGTGTGCTGGGGAGACCATTCCAAAAAAAATAAACAAGGCTAGAAAGCAAATTGAAATGAAGAAAATGAAACAAACCAGCCAATGAAATATATGCAAAACCCATTGATATATGCAGAACTTATGCTTTCTCTCACACTCCAAAAGTAACATCTAAGCAGCAAATTATAGAGGAACCCCAGAGTCTGTGAACTTCAAGTTCCCAGAATCTCAGCCATGGCCCTGTAGTTGGAGAAGTATGATCTGAAAACTGCATATTTAGGAAGGCTCCCAGATTTGATAAGTGACACACCGAAAAGAGTTATGCTAAGCAAGCAAACCAAGCGAAGTTGTGGGTAGCAGTCCAAGGCTCCAAAGAGTCAAAAACGAGCTCATTTTGACAAGAGTGGATCCTGCAATTCCGGTTCTTTGCGCCTTCTCCCAATTCCCCTTCTTGGGCCAAGCGAGCAAAGGGAAAAGGGATGGTGCAGTGAATATGTGCTGCTTGGAAGAAATGTCCTCCCTAGCACCTCCCTATGCCAGCCCTGCCCCCATTCCTGCAGCAATTGCTGCACTGTTGTAGCAAAAGTGGGCTCCGCCGTGTGCCACCCAGCTGCAATTCATTACAACGTATGGAAACTTTAAAAAAAATACTGCAGAGCTTGCTTGCTGCTGCACTGGAAATAGTGCTGCTGTCAACACTTCATTAGCATATCCCAACCTTCGTTCATCAGTTTTTGCACACAATAACAACGCTAAGTGGGGTTCCCCCACTGCTTGCATGAAATTAAGAGGTAAAATGAGCCCTTCTGATTCATCCAGCCATTTTAAGAGTGAAGATAATCCTCTCCCAACTCCTTTTGTTCTTTGTTAGCGACTCCCACAGCTCCTCTCTTTGAGCTGTGACTCACACAACCATCCGAATAACTGCTATAAAACAAGACTTGCTTCTAGTGCTTGCAAGATTCCCTGCAAAGCAACCCCCCCTCTCTTTTTGGGGGGGAGGGGAACACGGTCTTTCTTTGACAAGCAGCTCTTGGGGCTACAAACACCGCACAGCCAGGCATGTGATCAAAAGTCCTTGAGAAATATGACAAGCACATTATTTGTACCCTTCGTGATGAAAAACACTCGCTTGTAACTATTTAAAGTCTTTTGATAGGGACGACATCAAAGCTGAAACTTCCCACTCCTCGATCTTTGATGGTGAGTTCCATTTAAAGCACCGCTTTGATGACATCAATCATCTTCCTGACACTACCGAGGAAAATGGAAGCAAGCGAACCGACAACGGGAGAATAAATAATATTAGCAGCACCCAGGAGAAGCCTGGCAACCTCAGATCAAAAAGCTAAAAGCTTCGTTCCTGGTTTTCTGCTTTCTCTACTGTAAGCATAAATATGTTCAAAGCAATGAAGCTGGTTAGCAGATCAGACCCAGCAAATGATAGCTCTATTATGCTGCAGCTCGGTAGGGCGCTATAATCTGGGAAGGAATAATCACATTCGGGCTTTTTGCAAGGATGCTTTAAATACCCTGTTCTGGGCACTGGCTTGAATCTAGATCAGGGGTGTCAAACTGGTTTTTTTTTGAGGGTCGGATCAGCTTTGTAGTTCTCCTCTGCGGGCTGGTCGGGGGTGGGGGGGAAGAGAAGGGATGGACGCCTCCTGCAGCACCCTACCAGCCAAAACAGGGTGTGACAGGCCTGTGTTTTCAGCCTGGATGGCCTCCTGCAGCACCCTCAGTGCCCCATTTTGGCCGGCAGAGTGCTACACGAGAAAAATAATTCTTGATTGGCTACCAGTTAACCTTAAAAGACCCCAGAATATGCCCAAAGAAACACTGGGGAGGTGACATCATTCATTTAGAGGTATTAACTGCAAACAACTTGCAGATGGTTGAAGCATTTGGAAAGCAGCTCAGCAGAAGTTCTGGAATATTTATTTATTTATTTATTTATTTATTGGTTCGATTTATAGGCCGCCCTTCTCCGGAGACTCAGGGTGGCTGACAATGCGTTAAGCAATAGCCTTCATACTTTTGTATATACCTGCTTAGTAGGGCTTTCGCCCCCCACCGCCCCCGCCCCAAGCGGTGTTCTTTTTTATACAAAGTCAGCTTATTGCCCCCACAATCCGGGTCCTCGTTTTACCCACCTCGGAAGGATGGAAGGCTGAGTCAACCTTGAGCCTGGTGAGATTTGAACTCGCAGTAATTGCAGGCAGCTGGCAGCTAAATGCTACTTTAACAGCGCTTTAGTCCGCTGCTCCACCAAGGCTCCTTGGAGTAAATTGAAATGGGATGATAATACAGATAGTCCTCAACTTACAACTGCAATTGGGACCGGATTTACAGTCTTAAGTTGTTATATTTATAAGTCGAGGCACCCATGTGACTGGATCTGATTTTACAATATTTTTGGGTGAGTTCATTAAGTGAATAGTTGTAGTCATTAGTTATGCGACCAGTCCTAAATCAAAAACTACTTGTAATAATAATGATAGATTATTTCTTCTTTCAAGGGCCTATAGGCAACATCCATAAACTGCACTAACAAGAGATGTGATGAATGGCCTAGGTGTCCTCCATGATTAACTGGAGATCTGAACTATTGTTCCAGCCTAGTCAATCATTACTACCCAATTTACACATTTCTTGAAAAGAAGAATCCTGCCTCCCTTCTTTCTCATATTATTTTTATTCAGACTCACAAAACCCTCCACGGTGTTTGACAGTCAGAAAGCTCTGATGCATAAAGTAGCCCCCTTTTTTTTTCCTTTGAAGCATAAATTTTTAAAACCCAAGTTTTAGGAATTTAATGTCTTACCTCATATCACTGATAAGTGAAACTCTTAGAGTAGGTAACATAAAACCCGTGTCAGATTTCCTTCTTTCTGGTCCGACAGCAACTGTAGAGTGGCAGCGAGGAGAAGATTCATTAATTTATTAGTAACATATTCAGTACAGAAATCTACTAAAATATTAAACCTCTTTGAGAAATCTACCCAAATTAAGTCATAAAAAGAATGTTCTACTTGTCTGTGGCAGTTGGCTGCCCCTTTTATTTAATCCAGAGCTAAGTCTGAACGTTTAAAGGGAATATCATCAAAAATTATCTTTTCAAGTCAAGCTTGACTCTTGGTGATTTCGTTGACAAGTAGAGGTTTTTTTGGTATCAGTACTGAAGAAGGTCACCATTGCCTTGTTCCATGATGCTCTTTGACATCCCAGTCTATTTTCCTGTTCTAGATGATCATCATCCACATACTAACCAGGACCAATTAAGTTTAACTTTTGTGTTACACAGGGCAAGCCAAAGGTTGGCACCAAACTAAATTTATTCTGAAAAAAATTTATACTTGAGAAAAGTCTTAATGTAAACTTACAATCCTAAAATAGAAAAAAAGCAACTTATACCTAAACAGATAACTTGATATCAGTTTTTACATCTCATATTTTTCATATCAGAAAATAAGAACACTCCCTGATCTCAATAAGTTTGTGTAGTTATCCATATACACCAGATAAAGACTTAACTATTTATACAATTTAACAGGTGAGAAAAGAATTTTTGTCCTTCCTGACTGGAATAAAAGAAAGACTTTACTTTCACTCCAGTTATATAATCCCATTGATTCCTTAGATTTTTCACTCCCAAATTCTAATCATCATTCACAACTGACAAATGTTTGTACCTTCCTAATCAGAGAGCAAGGGAGAGCATTCAAAATATGAATATATGCCAACGAATTTGCTTAAAGGGATATTTGTACCTAAAAAAGGTAGGGTAAATCTTTGATTTGGGCTATTAAATCGTATTTTCTTTGATTGACTAAAATTATCATTCACCCTGACTTACAAGAAGAATAGCATATTTAATTTCATTATATACATTACATTAAAATGCTGCAACTATGCAAGACCATCTGAGACATTACATCCTTGGCTGTAAATATGCAACTACCACTAAAGATATTATTTTATTGCTGAGTAGAAATCAGATGGTTTAGATCAGGGGTGTCAAACTCAAGGCCGGGGGCCAGATCCGGATCATGGGGTGCTTAGATCTGGCCTGCAGGGCTGCCCTGGAAACAGTGAAGGACTGGCCTGCGGTGCCTCTGCTAGTGAAAACGGAGATCCGTTTTTGCTGGCAGAGGGTTGCAAGAGGCCGTCACAGCCCAAAACGGAGCTTGGGAGCCCATTTTCTCTGGCAGAGTGCTCAGGCCTCCACAGGCGCCCCCGACATGAATGATGTTGAGCTGGCCATGCCCATCCCAGCCACGCCCACTCCACTCCCCCAGGTCAAACACAACCCTGATAAGGTCCTCAATGAAATCGAGTTGACACCCCTGGTTTAGATCCAACATTTCAAGACCAAAGAGCAATTATTTTTAAAAAAAGGAATGGAAAAAAAAAAAACCTGCATCTCTGTCGAACGCTTGAGTGTCCTTCCCAGGGCTGAGCTGCCATTTACTTTCTCCTTCATTGTCTCTTAATAGTCCTGCTAATAGTTCTTGCAACATTATCCCTACAAACATCTGTAATCCTCACCTGGAGATTCTGCAAGCTGCTCCTGCTTCTCTTCTCTTTCCTGGTACTGAATTAAATGGGACCACAATGCAGATTTCCCCTTTTTATAAGAATAAACAGATAATTAGAACACAGAATAACAGGGTTGGAAGGGACATTGGGGGTATTCTAATCCAACCACCTGCTCAAGCAGGAGACCCTATTCCCGTGATGACGAACCTATGGCACACGTGCCACAGGTGGCACGCGGAGCCATATTAGTGGGCACACCAGCTCAGCTCTGGGGCGCATGCGCCTGCCGGCCAGCTGATTTTCGGGCCTTCTGGGCCCACCAGAAGTAGGGAAACAGGCTGTTTCCTGCCTCTGGAGGGACGGGGTGGGAGTGGGTGGGGAAGGCCCGTTTTTCTTTCTTACCTGGCTCCAGATCCTGTCTATTTATCTGGGAAGGGCGAAAACAGCCTTTCCCACTCCCTTGGAGGCCCTACGGAGGCTGAAAGGGCCCATTTCCTGACTTCCGGTGGGACAGGAAGTGACTTTTTTGCTGTCCCCGGCCTCCAAAGACTCCTAGAGAGGCTCCTAGAGATTCCTAGAGAGGCTCCTAGAGATTCCTAGAGACTCTTAGAGAGGTTCTGGAGGCTGGGGACAGCAAAAAATGTCACTTCCTGTCCCACTTTCAGCCTCCGTAGGGCCTCCAAGGGAGCGGGAAAGGTTGTTTTCGCCCTTCCCAGATAAATAGACAGGATCTAGAGCCAGGTAAGAAAGAAAAACGGGCCTACCAGGCCATCATGTGCCAGGAGGGGGGGAGGGGGGTTGTGCGCATATGTGTGTGGGCACGTGCGCACACGACCCTCCCCCGCCCCCCCTCTCCTGGCACGCGATGGCAAAAAGGTTAGCCATCACTGCCCTATTCCATTCTGGACAAACGGCTGTCCAGTTTCTTCTTGAAAACCTCCAGTAATGATGGAGCACCCACAACTTTCAGAGACAAGCCATTAATTGCTCCCCCTGTTAGGAAAGGTAAAGGTTCCCCTCGCACATATGTGCTAGTCGTTCCCGACTCTAGGGGGCAGTGCCCATCTCCGTTTCAAGACCGAAGAGACAGCGCTGTCCGAAGACGTCTCCGTGGTCATGTGACCGGCATGACTAAACACCAAAGGGGCACAGAACGCTGTTACCTTCCTACCATAGGTGGTCCCTATTTTTTCTACTTGCATTTTATATATGCTTTCGAACTGCTAGGCTGGCAGAAGCTGGGACAAGTAACGGGAGCTCACCCCGTTATGTGGCACTAGGGATTCGAACCGCTGAACTGCCAACCTTTCGATCGACAAGCTCAGCATCTTAGCTACCGCATCCCTGTCAGGAAATTTCTCCTTAATTCTAGATTGGATCTCTCTTTAATGCAGCATGTCAAACTCAAGGCCCACGGGGCTGTATCCTATCTGGCCAGTGGGACCAGCCTAGAAATAACAAAAGACCGGCCCATGGTGCCTCTGCTAATGAAACAGGGTGTGGGGTGTGTGTGCTGCAGGAGGTGTCTGCCCCAATCCCCCCAGCCCTTGGCCAGCCTGTGGAGAACTAGAATGCTGATCCAGCCCACAAAGAAATCCAGTTTGACACCCCTGCTTTAATGGAATTTAAACTATACCAGATTGTAAGAAAACATGAAAGTCTCATGTCAAAATTTACATGAGATTGCTTGGAGATTTCATTTACTGATTTGGAGTTTAGTACCATCACTAATTATAATCTGACTCTGGACCAGTGAAGCTGTTGAAATGCTGTTCGAACATTTCTAAGCCTCTTCCAAGATAAGGGACGAGCTATTCAGCAATGAATGTTTTAGGCAATGTATGGAAGTAATGTAGAAGATGAACATATTTGAGTTTTCAAGCCACTGACCTGTTTGATCTGTAATCCATGGCTCCAAATTCTTTCCAGCAAATCACAAAGACTAGCAATCAGTGTATTCTCTTCTAGCCCTGTGATGTTGGCCTCTCCATGGCCAAGTTCCACTGCTTCATGACCCATCTTCTCTACTAGCATACGTTTGGTCTGCAAACATGTGATTTACAAAGCTTAAAATCCTCAACTTAAACTCAGCTTTGCCTTTTCTGAAATGTCAGAAGGCAACTATGTCAAACGGAGTACCCTATCTTTCGAAAACTCTCAACAGGAAGATGCACTTGGAATCATGATGTTATTTTCTTAGTGACAGAAATAATAGCAATAGCACTTAGATTTATATACCGCTTTACAGTGCTTTACAGCCTTCTCTAAGCGGTTTACAGAGTCAGCATATTGCCCCCAACAATCTGGGTCCTCATTTTACTCACCTCAGAAGGATGGAAGGGTGAGTCCACCTTGAGCCTGGTGAGATTTGAACTGCCAAATTACAGGCAGCCAGCAATCAGCAGAAGTAGCTGCAGTACTGCACTCTAACCACTGCGCCACCATAAATAACCCATTTATTATTCTAAAAATGTTTAAATCGTTTTGAATGTTTTCTGCTTTCATGTCTAATCTTCTGTGGTTTTATGGATGATCCTGTTCTCTCTTTATGATGTAATTTTACATGTAAATTTTGGAACTCACCCTAAAAAAAGGTATACCAGACAATACAGATCTATTCATTCAAGAGATACTGCCAGCAGGCCTGGGGAACCCAGAGTGGGATGGAGCCCATTAAATGGCTCGTGTGATCAGCTGTTGCTGTTGTTGGGTGGGAGGTGGGGGGTGATTTTATTACATTAATTTATTTGATTTTTTAAATGTGGTTTTTATATTCTGTAAGCCGTCTTGAGTCGCCATGGGCGAATAGGCAGCAATATAAATTTAATAAATAAATAGATAAATAAATAACAATAAATCAATCCTATTTTGCTTTAATTTCTGTCCATGTGAATTTCAACTGAATTGTTTAGTTGCATTGTTATACCAAGTAAACCTCACTGGAATGTGGAACAATGACAGTTTATGAAGGGTCTTCAACTTAAAAGTCCCAGAGCAGCAAAATCAATAAACATTTGTGAGTTGGGAGACTCCCTAACTTCATAAAATGGATATTTTGCCTGTGCACGTACATATAACAAACTTACCTTCATTCGACATTCTTTGAGTAAACCTTCTACAAATTTCGAATTTGTCTGAGCAATTACAGCAGGAGAAAGATCAGAGAGTTTGGGCTGTCTGAGATTTTTCCCCAGGGTCCTTGCTTCTTGCATGTATTTCTAATCCAATAAGAAAAGAAAACGTGAATGAACACCAAAAAATAGTACAGGTAGCCACTGTCCTGCTTAATCTCATATTGACTGCCTAATTCACTTTGTACCAAAATGTAATAACTATACATCGTAATTTGAAGCTGGCAGCAGAGGGTATTATCATGAGTAACCCTATCCTTTAGGGCAGAGGTCTTCAAACTTGGCAGCTTTAAGACTTGTGGACTTCAACTCCCACAATTCTCCAGCCAGCTATGCTGTGCTGGCTGGAAAATTCTGGGAGTTGAAGTCCACAAGTCTTAAGGCTGCCAAGTTTGAAGACTTCTGCTTTAGGGGATTTTTTTCTTGTTTCATGTAAGGCATTTACATGGAAGCAGAAGCAACATGTTTCAGAGAGTAACATGGACATCCATGGGAATTGTTTTTAAGAGGATGCAATATATACAATATATACACAATTACCAAATTTAACAGAAAGCAGGGCTAAAATTCTGCTTTTCTGGAAGAGTGTCAAGACCAAGCTCTATCCATTGGCATGGGGAGAAGCCTAAGAATGATATGCAACCCTAGGAGTGATTGCTTGCTTGAGGGTACTCCCTTTACTTCTTTTTTTTAATTTTGTTTTTAATCTGTTTTTTATAGTACTCTATGTTTTATTTATAAACCATCCAGAGTCACTCAGGTGAGATGGGGAAGTGTAGAAATTTAATCAATCAATCAATATTTCTGCTGGCTGGCGTTGGAGAAACACATAGAACAGGCTGACCCTGTGAGGCTTCTCAAAGAGTAGACCTCCTCCTCCTCAGTAAATAATTTCTGGGGATCAGGAACATCTTTTCAACAGAGGCTGAAATCCTCAAGTTTTCCTGGCTTCCTTCATCCCTTCTGATCTTTGAATTAAGTACACTGCTGCTACCGTGAATCAACTTCATGGCCGATTCCTCCACTCTGTATGTCCCTAAATAAATAAATAAATACACACATAACACACAGAGGGATGGGCAACACTACTGTAGGGCTATCAGAAACTCCTGTAAGGGGTTTCCCTGCTCTAAAACTAAAACTATAACTGTATTACAGTTTTCAAGGATTTATTTATTAATCTAATTTATATGGCTCCCATGTGACTAAAAGTGACTCTGAGCGTCTTACAACAATTTCATCTGCAATAACAGAATTTTATATAGCCAATAGATTTTTTTTTGCATACGGGGGCAAGCTTTCACCTGGCTTCAGTTGGCATGTCAATTGCAGGCTTCCTGGGACTGGAAAGCCCTAGCAACTGTCATTCATGTACTCAGTGCCTTATGTTTCAGCTGCTGCAATATGATTTACATGGGGCCACCCTCGAAAATGACTCTCCAGCTGCAACGGGGCCAAAATGCAACATCCCAATAACAGGAAGTTACAAGTTAAGTAAGGTTACACCTTTGTGGAATTCCCTGCGTTGATTACCAATAGGCCTCCAGTCCCTGTCCAAAGTGCTAGTTTTATCCTTAAAAGTCCTACATATACAGGCAGATTTATCTATAGAAGTATTTCTCCTGACCAGAGTAAGCCAGATCTGAGCATTCATCCCAAGAAGGATTGCTGGGATCTCCACTCCAGAAAGAGTGAAGGGAGGACACTTTCTCGCTAGTGGCCTCCACGTTATGGAACACATTGACATGCCCATTTTTGGCAACGTTGTTAAAACCAAAATTGTTCCAATGAGCTGTGGTGCCAAGAGTAGATCTGAGTTGCTTCTGTAATTGATTACTGTATTATGTTTATGCTAATTTCATGAGGATTTTTTTATTGTTGTACTACCATGTCACCATGTTGAAACCATATCACCCCGCATGCTCGGCCTTGCCTGTTGGTCTTCCGGATTTCTGGCGTGCATGCGCATGCGATGATCGGCTGTCCTTTGCACACACAGCAGGGCCAAAAACTGGTGTATGCATGCGTGCCATCCAGCTGATTACATTCACGCTAGAACCCGGAAGTTCGGCTTTCCTGAGGAGGGCGTGCATGCCTTTTCAGCACTCGGCACTTGGGAGCCGAAAAGGTTCACCATCATTGTACTATACTGTATATATACTGTACTGTACTGCCGTAAATCATTTGAAGTAGGGTAGGGTAGTACACAAATCTTTGAATGAATGATGGTAAAGATCAACAGTGAGAAAGCGCAAAACTTTCATCTTCCACCTAAGTTTAGGGTATGTTATATAATCCAGCAGCATTCCATAGTTTACACACTCACACACACACCAAATTATTCTGAATATATCAAGCAGCAACTAACTGGGAAAAAGAGAGAACACTGTAATGAACAAATTAAGAAAAAGAAAAAAAAAGGAAAAGGAAGGGAATTTGTGCTGGCCATTCAAAGAAGGGTTCTAACTGGATAAGTGAGAATAAACACCCAGTGATATTTTCTTTATGGACTGCTTTACAAGACTACATCTAATTAAATTTAGATGTAGAGAAATTTCTAGCTAGTGAGGCAGGGAGTGATAGACTTTGGCGAACATGCAGATGTCCAATTCTAGGGGCCCAAAGCCCATCAAAGAATCACCAAGGACGTTGCAATAGCAGCAGGCGAGAAGTTAACTACAAAAAAGAGCTGATATTATAATCAGGATAATTAAAGTATGTGGAGCTAATCAGGATCGCATACACTTGATGTGTACAGATATGTGTACATGAGAAAGAGAGGGAGGGAGTTAGAGTTAGAGTTAGAGTTAGAGTTAGAGTTAGAGTTAGAGTT
>WNWU01000037.1:12055360-12067096 GCA_012654045.1 Ptyas mucosa
AGAACAGAACAGAACAGAACAGAACAGAACAGAACAGAACAGAACAGAACAGAACAGAACAGAACAGAATAGTTGGAAGGGACCTTGGAGGTCTTCTAGCCCAACCCCCTGCTCAGGCAGGAAACCCTACACCACTTCAGACAAATGGTTGTCCAATCTTTTCTTCCAGTGTTGGAGCATTCACAATTTCTGGAGGGAAGTTGTTCCACTGATGAATTGTTCCAACTGTCAGGAAATTTCTCCTTAGTTCTAAGTTGCTTCTCTCCTTGATTAGTTTCCACCCACTAAAACTCTGGTTCCAATGACTGACTCAGATTGGCTCCTGCAAAAATCAGTAACTGCAAGGATTTACAAATTAAAGTGCAAATAGTTCCTTAAAACAGAGGCTGCAATCCTTACCCCAACTACCATTGTTCAGAGCAAGTACTACAACCAAGCATTTATTTTCTATAGCCCAGACACAGTTTACAGACACAATTGTTTCTAAAACCTAATTTTGGCTGATGGTGCAGTTGAGCAGACCACAGAAGTACATTCCATGATTTGTTTATTGTGATTTGCAAACCAACAACCTTGGACTGTCTCTTCGAGACAAATCGGAAATTGAAGATCAAGAAGAAAATAACAGGAGGAGGAAAATAAACCAGAATTTGCATATGTTGGTTTAAAAAAAACAACAACTAATCAAAGCAAGAATCTCTGACCTCTTTTTCAGCTTGGCAGATGGTGGAAAAAAAGAAGAGGAAAATCAACGGTAAACTATGGTAAACGTATGCAGATTTCATTAAAACCTTTATCTAAATATACAGCAAGTCTTTTTGTCATTTCCTCCCAACCCTCAAAGAGGAGTATAAAATATTTACTAGGGCTGCATAGTGTGTTGAGTTTCATCTGTATATATAGCACCTTTTTCCAACACTTTAAAATGGATGCATCTTTTTAGGAGACTAAGTTACTGCTTCCCTTAGTTAACCTTGTGATCCTAGGAAATGCAAATCTGCTTTAATATGCTCCATGCATTTTCTTGCACCTTTCAAAGCACAGATGCGTAAGAATCGATCTGTTGTAAGAATTGAAGTCGATGAAGTGGGAATCTCTGATTTTTATGCCAGAGTATCATTTTATAAGCAGACAGATGGCGGAAACCTTCAAGGCTCGGAAAACAGAAGCCAAAGAGGCCCAGGATTTTAAACCTAAAGATTAACAATACATAGAGGACAAGGCCACGGGGTACTGTTAAGACGTCTTCGTACATATGGCCTCTTATTTCTCAGCCATAAATTTTCTTACCTACCTTCTTCTGTGTCTGCCTGGAAATGTGAAGTGGGAAGATATTTTAATTACGGTGCCTGGATCTAATTGTTGACACTCCCCTGTTCTGCATTCACAAGATATATTTGAATTTCCATCTCGCATCAAAAACGCCCAACAAGTCTTCACCCAGGGAACCATAACTTTGCACTGGAAATGCTGCTGTTAATTTATTTATTTGGAAGATTTATATGGCCGTCCACTCCTTCTCAGAGACTTTGGGTGGCTTACTAACAGTGAAAACTTAGTATAAAAGAATAAAAAACAATAACCCCTCACCCAAGGGTGAAATCTAAAATTTGTTACTACCGGTTCTGTGGGCGTGGCTTGGTTGGGGGGGGGTAATGTGACTGGGTGGGCATGGCCAATTTTTTTTTTTTTTAGTTTTAAAACCATTTTTTACATGTAAAACCATGTAAAAAAAACACTTTCAAAAGGCTCTGACAATCCCAGCTGAATTGTCTGATCGGCAGGCAACTCAGCTGGGATTGTCAGAGCCATGTAAAAGAAAAAAAAGGCTCTGATGATCGCGCAGCTCAGCTGGGCATGGGGGAGCGGGGGCAGGGAACTGCCCGCCGCCATTGCTACCTACTCACCCGAGCCGGTCCAAACCGGGAGCATTTCACCCCTGCCCTCACCCCTTGACGGCAACACACAATCAAATGAACCACTTGATCGGTTCCATCTCACTTGGAGTTCCCCGGGTCCATTGCCAGAACCAAGTCTTCAAGGCCTTAAAGAATTGTGTCAAAGTGGAGGCTAGACTAATCTCTGTAGGGATGATAACCCAAAGGAAAAGAGCCACCACGGAGAAGGTACCACCTTAAGAGAGGGGGACCTGCAACATTCCTTGTCTTGCCTCTCTATTGGGTGGGGTGAATATAACTAGCAAGGGACAGTCCCTCAGATAATCCGGTCCCAAGCCATGAAAGGCTACAAGCCATGTTTACCTCTTGAGGAAGTTCCAGTTTAGAGCGATCTGTTCCCTCTTTGGATTGGAGGCCCATCAAGTAAGGTACAGGAGCATCCAGGAAATGTAAGAGTGAGGCTGGAAGGATGGGGACATACACGTGTTGCCACTGAAATGGGAACAGCAGGGTGGTGATCCCTTCCGCAACCGTCATCAGACGCTGATAGTCTAAACAAAGAAACCCAAAACAGAATTGTCTCTAAAATCCCATGTACATTTCAATGCCCAGCAGATGGCAACTGCAAAGCGATTTTTAAATCCACAGGGGATACACATTGTAATAGGCATTTATTGACTTGATTTAATGTGTAACTCCCCCCCCCGTTTAAAATGGATTAAATTATTAACTCTAGAACTGCCATTCAAAGCAAGCTATGAAATGTTTAGACAAATTCACTTTAAGACAGAATGAGAATTAACTACAGAGGTTAATCCTTAGGATGTATGGTATTTTAAATACATTTCCATAAAGTACTCTCTTCATCAGTATTTTGACAGCATTTTATTCCAACTGATTATGGCAAATCGAAGTTCAAAGTACTAGCAGCTGTCACCGGTATTAACAGCACCACTTTCTGAAACTTAAATAGTTATAACAGTAATGTGATTTTTGATTAATGAACACACAATTCTCACAGTTTAAGCTCAAGAACAACCCATGGATAAAATACAGATGTGTTAAACAAGACAAACAACAAGAAGTTAAGTACCAGACCTTTAGCCTAATGGTCTGTGTCTCTGGTTCCAAATAAAACTAGTGGAATATTTAACAAAAAACATTCAAAATGGGTGCCTGAGAAAGAGATAATTTAAATACTATTTCAACAACTGATTTTGAGGGGACTGTCTCTAAACCAGGGGTGTCGAACTCGTGTTGTCACATGACGTATTGGGACTTTTTTCCCCTTTGCTAAACTGGGCGTGGGCATGGCCAGCGCATGACACATCTGGCCCGCGGCCCATGGGTTTGACAGCCCTGCTCTAAACTATGACCTCAGAAAATATAGATCAGTTCAATTTGAGACGCATATATTGTAAATATCACACATCACTAGTTATATGACTTCCCATTATCTCTCTGCTGGGGAAACATTAATGAGGAAAAAAACCAACTACTCTATTTCTCAAGTATGTTACCCGTGTTTATGCCTGATCTACATCAGAGTACATTACCAAGCTTCCAGCATGAAGAAAAAAAAAGTCTGATGAGCATTCATGCAGGAATTCAAATTTGAATGGCAAGGAAAGGGGTCCTGTAAATCCAGTTTTCTTTAATTCCGACCTAATTAATCCTTCCCAAGAACAGTAAAAGCGAAAACAGTAAAAGAAAAATAAACTTTTGCAAAAAACCAAGTATACTATTTTGATTATCTCAGCCATCTGAGGCACATTAATAATGAAACCAAAGTTTGTAATGTTCTCATTGACAATACACTGGAGTGTCATTCCTTCATTCTTGCTCGCGGCCCGAGCTAGGCTAAAAATGCATGTCTCCCATGGTTCTCCATTAAATATAATGGATTTGCACTCCAGCTTCAATGAGCCTATCAGTCAGTCACCAAAAATACACTCTACCAAGTACAGGATCCTAAATCAACCTTCTCAGCTTTACGCATCTCAGAATTCTCAGCGGGCGTAGCCTATTGGCAGTGTTTCTCAGCAACTTTAAGATATATGGACTTCAACTCGTGGCTGGCTGGGGAATTCTGAGAGCTGAAGTCTACATATCTTAAAGTTGCCAAGGTTGAAAAAGACTGGCCTATGGTTTGTGGCAGGCCTGTCAAACTGGTGGCCTGTGGGCTGGATACGGCCCACGCAGGCCACGCCCTAGCAAAAAACAAAGGTAAAAAACATCGTGGTATTTCACGATACGGCCTGCGATGCAAGGGGTTTGACACCCTTGGTTTGTGGGCTAGGGTTTCTAGGAGCTTCAAATATAGGTAAGATAAAGGTTCCCCTGCACTCGCGTGCTAGTCATTTCCGGCTCTAGCGGCAGTGCTCATCTCCGTTTCTAAGCTGAGGAGCCAGCACTGTCTGAAGTCGTTTCCATGATCCTATGGCTGGCATGACTCAACGGTGAAGGCTCACAGAACTCTGTTACCTGCCCACCAAAGTGATCCCTATTTTTCTACTTGCATTTTTTACATGCTTTTGAACTGCTAGGTTGGCAGAAGCTGGGGCAAGTAATGGGAGCTCGCCCCATTATGAGGCGCTAGGGATTCAAACCGCTGCACTGCCGAACTTCTGATCAACAAGCTCAGCGTCTTAGCCACTGTGTCCCTTAACAAATATAGAGGGCATCCCTACTGCATTAAAGAAGCAGAGGAGGAGGTGGTGGTGGAGGAGGAAGAAGAAGAGAATGCCATACTCGCTTTCAGACACCATTTATTGAAAAGTAAAGATGGCCATAGACTTCCCCAGTCCCCTACTGTGATCTGAGGCAAAAATCCAATCTGCTGGTTTTGCAGTACCTCAGTTCTTCAAAGCAGGGCACTGGCTTCTGAAGTGGCCAAGAGTTCCATGTTCACCTCATTTCCATCAGGATAGGAACTCCAGAAAATTTCAGAATGCTCTTGGAAGAGAAAACTACCAGGCCAAAAGCAATAATTTGGGGTGTTTTTGTTGTTGTTGTTGTCATTGGACAATGTTTAATATACTGCAGTGGTGCAGTGGTTAGAGTGCAGTACTGCAAGCTACTTCTGCTGACTGCCGGCTGTCTCCAATTTGGCAGTTCAAATGTCACCAGGCTCAAGGTTGACTCAGCCTTCCATCCTTCCGAGGTGGGTAAAATGAGGACCCAAAAATTGTTGGGGGCAATATGCTGATCTGTAAACCGCTTAGAGAAGGCTGTAAAGCACTATAAAGCGGTATATACCATGTTTCCCCCAAAATAAGACTGTCTTATATTTTTTTTGAACCCCGAAATAAGTGCTTGGCCTTTTTTTCGGGGAGGTCTTATTATTTTGGGGTGCATGGAGCAAGACGGGAATCCTCTTGCCATTTTACCTGATTTTCAGCTCTGTCTCCCTAACCCTAACCAGAGGAAATGGCAGGGACCAACTGCGCATGTGGGGAGGGCTTATTTTCAGGGGAGGGCTTATTTTTGGAGGTCGTCTTATTTTTGGGGAAACATAATAAGACTAAGTGCTATTGCTAAGTGCTATTGCTTTACAGGTAGTCCTTGACTTACAACCACAATTGAGCCCCAAATTTCTGTTGCTAAATGACACATTTGTTAAGTGAGTTTTGTCCCATTTTACAACCTTTCTTGCCACTGTTGTTTATTTTATTTATTTTATTTATTTTATTAGATTTATATACCGCCCTTCTCCCCGAGGGGACTCAGGGTGATGAACAGCCATAAATAAAAAACATATATACAAAATTTAAAAGCCAAATAAAACCGAATTAAACATTGGCCCCAATATTTAAAATCCCAAATTTAAAATATTAAATTGTTAAGTTTGTTAAGTGAATCCCTGCAGTTAAGTTAGTAACTTGGTTGTTAAATGAATATGGCTCCCCCACTGACTTTGCTTGGCAGAAGGTTGCGAGAGGTGCTCAGATGATCCTGGGATAATAACAACGGTCATAAATATGAACCAGCTGCCTAGCATCTGAATTTTGACCACATGGCCATGGGGTGGCCACAATCGTTGTAAGTGTAAAAAATGGTCGTAAGTCACATTTTTTCAGTGCTGTTGTAATTTTGAACAGTCACTAAATGAATTGTTGTAAGTCAAGGACTACCTGTATTTAGGGAGAAAAAACCTGGGAAATTTATCATATTTTATTACCATGTTTTGGTAAACTGCTTTGGAAGCTCTGCTGGAGAATGGTATATACCAGTGATGGCTAACCTTTTTGCCATCGCGTGCCAAAAGCGGGGGGAGCGTGGTGGGGTCACACGCACGCGTGCCCACATCCATAATTATATGTGGCCCCCTGTGCTCCCCCCGCTTTTGGAACGTGATGGCACTGTGGGCCCAGTAGGTCCATTTTTTACTCTCCCCAGGCTCCAGAGCCTTTCTAGGAGCCTGGGGAGGGCAAAAACTACCTCCCCCCACCCAGAGGCCTTCCGGAGGCCGGAAACAGTGTGTTTCCTGACTTCTGGTGGGCCCAGAAGGCCCGAAAATCAGCTGGCTGGCGCACGCAGCTGAGCTCGCGTGCCCACTGATATGGCTCCGCGTGCCACCTGTGGCACCCGTGCCATAGGTTCGCCATCACGGGTATATACTATCATTAAAATGTTCTGGGGGGGTTATTAAATGCTCTTGGACAGAGAAGGGCTTTGTAATGATATCTCGGAATGATTTTGAGGGGTGCAGGAAGAGATGCTGCTTAGGGAACCATCAGTCAAGAGAGGGAGGAACTCCCAGGGGCTTAAGGGTCAGAAGAAGGAAGTTAGCAAGAACCTGCCCTAACAGATCAGGCTGTTAAAAGGCAGGAGAATTGTATCTTCAGACTTTCAAGATTTTGTTCCTGTAGCTTCACAATAAAGTAGTATTAGCTCATCTGGTACTGTTTCCTGTCTGGTGTAGCTGGAGGGCTGACAGGCTTAAAGTAAAAGGTTAGAAAAAATTATATCCTTCTTCAGATTATTTGTAGACTCGCTTACATTCTATGTATATGCAGAACTAACAATTTAATTTATCCTTCTCTGACCCCAATCTCGTGGCAATCATATTTTATTATTGCTCCCTAGGAAGCTGCATTATCAGTCTCAAAACAGTACTATCCTGAAACTATTGAAATATCTATTCCTTCTCCATCCACCATATTTTATTACATTCTTTGTTGGCATAAGAAAACTTCCACCTTTAAAATTATTTTAAAGAAGCTAATCACTGTCGGGGATAATTGCTTTCAAAATAGGTAAGGTGTCTTCACAAAGCTATTTAAAACCAGAAAAATATTGAAGCATAAATCCTTGATGTTATCAATTAATAAGCAGTTTACTTATCTTCCGGACAATTATAGCTTTCTTGGAAGATGGTTACTGCTTTCGGTGTCAATGTCCTGTCTTTAGCTTGTGCCTACAAGTAATATTGTAAGTTTTCAAAGAATCTGTCAGATGATTTCAAATTTATTTTTTGCAATCTTGCACAGGGGGAAGGTGTGGTTGTAATTTTTGTAGTAAGGGGTGACCCATTATTAATAAATCTTATTCATACATCCCTTCCTAGCCAAAAAAAACCTCTGTGGTTGGCATAGGGTAGGCAGTTCAAACTTTCCCTCCCTTTATCCACTTATTATTCTGTTGACAGATTTCCCATCTGTTTGTCTGTCTTCTTATATGGCACTATAAGGAACCTGATGTGGTGCAGTGGTTAGAATGCAAGTAATGCGGGCATTCTAAATTCTGCCCACAGTCTGGAGTTTGATCCTGACTGGTTCAAGGTTGACTCAGCCTTCCATCCTTCCAAGGTCAGTAAAATGAGGACCCAGATTGTTGGGAGCAATATGCTGGCTCTGTAAACAGCTTAGAGGTGGCTGTAAAGCTTTATGAAGCGGTATATAACTCTAAGTGCTAGCACTATTTTGGAGGCAAATGGTGCCAGGGTGCTATGGAAAGATCTATATACATAGAAAAGGGAGACAAAAATGTATCACTAGTCCTCGGTATTTCTTGCTTTATTAAATTCATTTGTTTGCTAGACAGGAGATAGCTTTTAGAAACCATAGACCAGTGGTGAAATCCATCCGGATCTATCCGGCTCACATGATCCAGTAGAGCCGGTGGCGGGAGGCTCCACCCACCTGCCTGGATGTCATCACGTCCTGTGCACTGACCCTCTGCGCATGCACAGAAGGCTCTGCATATGCACAGAAGAGGCATGTGCACTCAAATTTGCGATCCAGTAGCAAAGGTAAGTGCATTTTACCCTGCCGTAGACCCATCCTCCTCCACCCAACGCAACATCAGAATACCTTTTCCTTTTTATGAAAACATCCTTTGTTGTGGTGCTAAAATCATCACAATATTATATTTGGTGGCGTCAGTATTTTGGAAGACAAGAAAAGTCAAAATCACAGTCAGGTTAGGAGAAGTCCACTTACCTTGAGAATAAAGAAGGATCTGCATTTCTAGGAGGACACATGTAAACACCTGGATGAGATTCTCCAAGCCCAGCAGCTCAAAGGCTTCCCGGAGAGCATAATCATATAGGGGGAGTTCGTTCGGGCCTGGTCTCTGGCAGACTATAGGCTCATAAACCCCATAGAATTTGAGTGACCTTCCTGGGGGCGGAAGGGGTACTTCATAAAGAATGTTATGTATATAGCTTTCCAGAGGCAAAGGTGGAGGTTGCTGAGAAGTGACCGCTTTGTACAGCTGGATGAGGAATTTCTTGCAGGCTTGCATGAAAGGCAGGGGAGCAATGACACATATACACTTGGAAACATACAGCGTGTCCCTGTTGATGTCGTACGAGTTGCAGCGCTGCATTTTGGCCAGGGACGTGGAGTCTCCTTCATCCAGGCTACTGGCCAGCGAGTCCATGCTGCATGACGACGAGGCGCAGACGCTGTTGCATTGCTCCGCGTTGTGCATCTGATACAGTGTTTGCATGGCTGCGCAGATCTGCTTGCTCGTGACCTCCTCGAAAAATGTGAGTACAAATCCGTAGGTGCGGGATCCATCTTCCCGAGTAATGATGAACGAATGGAACTGGGGATCTCTGTGGTCAGATTGAGTCCTGAAGGATAGCCCTTTGGGCATGCATAGCTGTGAGACGACAAGAGGAAAATACACCTGTCAGCTGCATCATAACATCTATTATGGCCATTCCTGTTCTGTAAAATCTATAGAGGTAAAGGTTTTGTCTGCCCAGTTGTATCCAACTTTAAGGGCTCATCTCCGTTTCCTAGCTGAGTGAGCCAGCGTTGTCCGAAGAAGCTTCCAGGGTCATGTGGCCGACAGGACTATATGCTGAGGTGCATGGAACACTGTTATATTCCCACCGCAATGGAACCTTTTTATCTACTGACATTTGCATGCTTTTGAACTGCTAGGTTGGCAGAAGCTGGGCTAGAAAAAGGAGCTCACCCCGTCATGTGGTACTTGGGTCTCAAACCGCCAACCTTTCAGTCAACAAGGCCTGGGTCTTAACCTATACATAATAGTCATTTGATAAAACAAATAATGCTTATTGACAAGAAACTAGGGTTGAAAAAACCCCACTTTCTTAATGTTTAATTAAACACAACATTCTTAAAAAGTTACAATACCCAGCCTCAAGCTCCTCTGATTTTTGCATAATTGTGTAGCGATGGAATTTGCCATAGTTCTTAAAATTAATTTATAACCTTGTGCATTAGCTACGGATTTCTCAAGAAAGCAGTTAACAAAAAGCCCATTTCCTTAGCAAGTAATGGGCATTATATAAAATTGAAAAGGATGTGAATATTACATGCATGTCGATTATGTAACCCAGTATTAAGGCTAAAAGTATAGCCACAGTCATATAATTTAATAGTAGCAAATATTTTGTATGTCAATTAAACATGTGTGTCTAAACACCGTAGCTAATGGGAATCCAGTTCATCGTTATACAAATGCACTAATCTGTATAAAACTCTTGGAAGGAATTTTCTGGAAATATTTCATGAAAAAAGAGGAAAAGATGAGGAAAGTGAAGCATTAGTTCAGTACAATTTTTCTGATGTACTTGTTAAAAGCGTCTGAAAGGAAACCTTCATGAATTTTATTAGCATGAGTTTCAACATAGCCACATATCACCTCATCAAGTACTAAAGCTGCCAAACCTTTGGAAGACCCATGAAGCCGCTTTGAAGATTGTGCTGCATATGATTGACAGGAGTGTTCATGCAGGCATACACTGACCCACTGAATGCTGAACATCAGTAGCCAAATGGTTCCAGGTATATACAAGAGGAATTATTTACAAGTCTGGAACAATCTCAAAATAATCACAATGGGAAACCCAACAAACTCCCAATCTGTTGTGATCCAGGCCCAAGGAAGTAGTAGGAAAATCAGTCAGTGAAAAAAACAAACAAACTTTATTCAAACAGCTGAGAATTACTTCATTCCCAGCGTCGTTCAACTAAATTAAAACAAATTCCTCCCAACACAAATTCCTCAGTTCTATTGCAAACCTTGGTCCAATTAGGCAAACTGCCAAAGGCCTTTCTTAGCAAACGTTCAGTAGTGACAGATACAAAAATAAATTCAAGATGTAGATGAAGAAGACGACAAAGCTACCAACGTTGTTTTCCGGCAAAGCCCAAACGCCATTGCTGGTCTGTTTTAAGCCTTATGGGAGGGGCCAATCATCTCTTGGCCCTACTCCCGAGCCATCCTCTTTGCTTGAGCTGCTCTTGCCTTCTGGCAGCTCTTCTCATGCATGCACTAGGAACAGGCTCCTCCTGTTCCTCTGCCTCACTCCTATCAGTCTCTGGAGGCTCTGGAGTCCGCACCTCACTCCCCGATGGCCCTGGCCCATCTGTGCCTCTGACACAGAGCCCTCATCCGGGCCTTCCCCAGCCTCCAGGACTGGCCTATGTTCTTCCTCAGCCTCATCGCTGTCCGACTCCGCTGCCGGCTCCGCAGGCTGCTGGCGGACCACAACACAATCGAGAAAAAGAAATGATCATGCTGAATGCTCACAAATGAAGGCAAATATACATGTCCCACGATAATGTTGCAGGATCCAATCTAGTTGTCACCAGGACCAGAGGTTTAATCTTTTGAGCTTTTGGATTTGTGCTGGAGCCCATCCTCAGAGAACTTTTCTCTCACCAAAATGTCCCAAAGGTGCTTTTTCAGGAGGCAACTGGACTTTCTAGTTTTCTCTTTTGAAGACATTTCGCTTCTCATCCAAGAAACTTCTTCAGCTCTGACAGGATAGTAGGGAGCTGAAGAAGCTTCTTGATGAGAAGCAAAACATCTTCAAAAGAAAAAAACAAGAAAGTCCAGTTACCTCCTGAAGAAGCACCTTTGGGACAACCATGACCTGGTGACTGAGAATCTCTACAGACTCTCACCAAAATGTGAGACAGAATTCTGGTAAGAGAGAAGCTCCCTAAGGATGGGTTCCAGTACGAGTCCGAAAGCTTGGAAGACTAAACTTCTGGTCATGGTGAATGACCCAGATTGGACCATGCTCAATGCTGCTGGAAGGAGTGGCAGGATTGGAGGGTAACAACAGAAATTCTGAACATTCTGTAATATGCCATTACCATTCTTTCCCTCAAGGGTTGGTTCCGGGAAGCCACTACGAGAGGTCTAAAACAGGGGTGAAATCCATCAGGTTCTGGAGAACCGGTAGCGGAAATTTTGAGCAGTTCGGGGGACCGCCAAATGCCACCTCTGGCTGGCCCCAGAGTGGGGTGGGAATGGAGATTATGCAATATCCTTCCCCCAGGAATGCGGTGGTAATGGGAATTTTGCAGTATCCTTCCCTTGGAGTGGGGTGGGAATGGAGACTTTG
>WNWU01000037.1:12090800-12114379 GCA_012654045.1 Ptyas mucosa
ATCTATCTATCTATCTATCTATCTATCTATCTATCTATCTATCTATCACAAGAATGCTCTGTTGAAAATAAAATCCATCAGAGACAATTAAGCCAGCCTCAATGTCAGTTGAGTTAGCGCCCTTGTCCGTCTTGAAGAAAAGTTAGCACCCACCCTTCTTAGAAGAATGAAATATTTTAGGAAATATTAAAAAGGCAGAATATTATATTTTCCCTAAAGGACAACCTGTTTCTAAAGACAGAAACTCAGAGCCTCAGCTCTCTGCCCCAAGTAAAAGTTAAGGAGCCAACTTTTATAAATGGAGACTTGGTAATCCGTTCAAGACAGGATTAAAACCCCAAGGAAGCCAGCATCTAGGATTAATTACATTTGTTAAACAAGATTAAAAACCCCAACTCATTGCTGATCTAATTACAATCAAATAACAAAATACACAAAACAAACCTCTAAATTACAAAATGCTGTAGAACAAACTGTATAAAAATCCATGTGTTCATCAAAGCAGTTTGTCAGCTACCCAAGAGCCTTGGTGGTGCAGCGGACTAAAGTGCTGCTATGTAGCACTTAGCTGCCAGCTGCCTGCAAATAGTGCGAGTTCAAATCTCACCAGGCTCAAGGTTGACTCAGCGTTCCATCCTTTCGAGGTAAGTAAATTGAGGACTCGGATTGTGGGGGCAATAAGCTGACTTTGTAGAAACACCGCTTATGGGGGGCCAAAAGCCCTAATAAGCAGGTATATACAAAAGAATGAAGGCTATTGCTATAAGTGCATTGTAAGCCACCCTGAGTCTTCGGAGGAGGGCGGCATATAAATTGAACTAATAAATAAATAATAAATAAATACCCAGAATCATATGTGCTTGGTGGTTCTGCTTCACCATTAAACCATCTCTCCAAACAGCCTCCATGTTTCCAGTGTCTTTCTCCCCACTTGGAACTGAACTCAGATGGACATTTCTTCCATCAGTCTCAAGAGTTACACGCCATAATTTCCTCATCTTCATACAGCTGCACATTCAAACACCATCACAATTGTAAACAGCATTGACATGAAAGCAACCTTAACAAATAGAAGCAACTCCCCAGAGAGAGATGGAAGACTTACGATTTCAACATTTCAACGGTATTCATACTAGCAGCTATCTAAGCACACATTATTGCGGTAGAGAAATTGGGAAACTCTGTGAAAATTGTGTTTTGCCCTAGGGAACCAAAAGCTCCATTACAGTGCAAATCATATGCATGATTTCCAATTGTTCCACTTCATTCATGCACATATACAAGCATATTGACTTCAGCCACGCATAACCCTGTGTATTTTGAATGCTGGCTGCAAGCTAGTTCAGATTTCTGTAAGGGGAGAAGTGACATTTTCAGAATTCTAATTCCGGAAAGAGAGAGTGTAATATACTTTAAGCCTCAAGCTTCTCTTTTTTCCATGTCAAATATACATGGAACTGAGACAGTTTTTTCTTTAGGCCAAATGGCATCCAATCCACATGCTTTCTAAGCAAAGATTGCTAATACAGTGATTCCATTGGTTGTACACCATGCTTCGTTATATAAATAAAGTCTAGGTATTTATATTAGATATGTACCTCAAGCATGTTTTTTTTTAAATTATTACAATCTAATCCTAGGAAACAGCACTTGTAGCTTCCTCATACCATATTCTTTACATAGCTGTGATAGTAGCTATCCTAATTTCCAGTCTGACATTTTCTATCCCTACCTGGAATGCTAAAGACTTGGAATTAAAACTTCAATATGCATGGCATATTTTATTTCTATATTTATGTATTTGTATTTTGTGTTTCTAGACTTTGCCAGTAACATATATACCATTAACACGGGTATATCTGTGTTTTCCCGAAAATAAGACCCTGTCTTATATTTTTTTGAACCCCGAAATAAGTGCTTGGCCTTATTTTCGAGGAGATCTTATTATTTTGGGCCGCATAGAGCAAGACGGGGCTCCTCTTGCCATCTTACCTGATTTCCAGCTCTGTCTCCCTAACCCAAACCAGAGGAAATGGCGGGGACTGGCTGCGCATGCGTTTAAATATTTTCGGGAAGGGCTTATTTTGGGGGGGTTTATTTTCGGGGGGGTGTATTTTGGGGGGAGGGTTTATTTTCGGGGGAGGGCTTATTTTTGGGGAAACACAGTATATATCCCATTCCACATCCTGGGATACAAAATCTGTAAAACACACTAAGCCAATCTATGGTTTGCCTACTTTGGTTAAGCACAATTCACGAATCCAGCCATGATTTACAACATAGCATTATGGCTAGATCATATACCTTAATAGAGTGTAATTATTCTTTCTGTATCTTCCAGACCTGCAAGGAACATGGCTTGAATAGAACATTATTTTTTTTTAGCACATTGGCTTTTCAACTTATTAATGCAAGTGATTCTAATATGCTCAGTTATTTTGTCAACAGCCATTGGTAATCAAGTAATTATCATAGTGTATGTCTGCTGTTCAACGTCTCTACTCTTGACTTCATTGTTCAAAATTCCTCCAAACATTAGGAGCATCTGCAGACATGTAACATATGTCAACGCCATGACCATGTGGTGAAGGGCTGAAGTCCACAGAATTTTACAACATAATAAATGGGTTATTTGTTTTTTTAGAGTTGGGGTGTTGGGTGAGCTAGAAACCATGTTTTTGCAGGGTGTGGACCAGCCATTCCCACACATAAGGATTTTTGTGATCTCCCCAAGCTGCTGTGCAAGACTGATCAATAGTCAAGTAGATTTTAGGACTTTATGGATGACAGATCTCATTTTAGGTCATAAATACTGACAACTCAAAAGGGTTTAAGATCTACTTTACCTGGATTTCCACATTATTCTATGCCGTCATTTGCCTTAAGTACAATTTATTGAACAAGCCATTACGAGTTGGTTCAAACCTAATTAAACCTAAACCTGATTAAACCTAAGCCATGGTTTACAGATTTTGGTGACTAAATTCACTTATTGTACTATTCCAAACTAAAGAAGCTACTTTAAAGTTTAGTACGATGTACAAATCTATCCAATAAATTCATTTTAAGAAGACACAATCTAAGTTTAAATCTGTGGAAGATAAGATTTTATTTATTAAATGTATATGCTGCCCATTTCACTCTACAAAGTGACTCTTTTATACATTTACAGTGCTCTAAAAGAGACTAACACCCATTAGGAAGCACTCTTCATAGAAAATGGATATGGTTTAACCATGATTTGAACAAGCCAAAAATAATTGGCTTCACACATGGTAAGACATAACGGTTTGCAAGTCATAAAGTCTGGCTTCTTGGCTCTTAAACCATTTGCTATGACTTAAGGTTATCCATGAACTCAAACACTACTCTTAATATCAAGAACTCAGTTTCTGAACCACATCAGCAAAAACATCACTAATTGCCAATAATAAGGTAAAGGTAAAGGTTCCCCTCACACATATGTGCTAGTCGTTCCCAACTCTAGGGGGTGGTGCTCATCTCTGTTTCAAAGCCGAAGAGCCAGTGCTGTCTGAAGACATCTCCGTGGTTATGTGGCCGGCATGACTAAATGCCAGAGGCGCACAGAATGCTGTTACCTTCCCACCAAAGGTGGTCCCTATTTTTCTACTTGCATTTTTTACGTGCTTTTGAACTGCTAGGTTGGAAGAAGCTAGGACAAGTACCGGGAGCTCACCCCGTTATGCGGCGCTAGGGATTCGAACCGCTGAACTGCCGACCTTTCCATCGACATTGCCAATAGATCAATGCTAACAATACGATTAAATTTTTCATAAAATTCTAGCTTGTATGAGAATACTTGCTAATGCAGATTTGCCTTCATTCACATAAATAACAAGAAAGGTGTTATAGAAATATAAATACATATTCTAAAAGATTTCTGGGTTTGAAATAAAATAGTAATTTGTCTATCTGTTCAGAGAATATATTGTTGTGCACAACAATGCACTTAAGGAAAATCCAGGATTGTAAATGTTTATAACACTACAAACTGCGACAGATTTTGCAAATGAAAGAATTTTGTGGGGATGGGGAGGGGAAGAGAAGATCTGAACCGAAGCTTGTATTAATATAAAGTGAGCTGTTACATTAGGCTTCCTGCCAAAAGGACTAAATATAGACACACTGAGCCATCTGCCTGTCCCTTTACTGATTTCTGAAAATTAAAGAGAATTCAACAGTAACTGCCCATTAACAGCTCAGCTATTTTTAAGACGGTGCTAGACAGTTAACATAATGAACTTCACAGGAGTAAGGAACTACAAGCAACATATCGGAGGTGGGTTCCAGCAGGTTCTAACCAGTTCTGGAGAACCGGTAGCGGAAATTTTGAGTAGTTCGGAGAACTGGTAGTAAATATTCTGATTGGCCCCGCCCCCATCTATTCTCTGCCTCCCAAGTCCCAGCTGATCAGGAGGAAATGGAGATTTTGCAGTATCCTTCCCCTGGAGTGGGGTGGGAATGGAGATTTTACAGTATCCTTCCCCTGCCACGCCCACCAAGCCACACCCACAGAACCGGTAGTACATTTTTTTGAAACCCACCACTGCAACATACATGTAGTTTTCAGGTGTTATCGTCAACACAGAAATGCTTGGTTAAACCAAAAACATTAATAAACATTCTTGATATTGGGAAATGCTTCTCCTTTTCATTGTTTTTTATTCATAAGGGTTGAATGAATGAAAATGAATAAATGAGATTTCCCCAGATAACCAGATAGCCCTCACTTTGCAGGTATCTCAGATAGCCTTTAAGACCTGTTTCCTTGTTCAGGTCTTGGATAAGTGTGACTGATACCTCTTCCAAGTAATAGAAGTATCTTTTGGTTGTTTATTTTATTTATTAAATTTTCATGCCCCCCATCTTCCCTATAAGTTGACTCTGGGTGGCTTCTTACCCAGGTTGCAGCACCTTAGGTCTAATCAATATATTGTTTTATTGTTCTCTATTTTTGTCTGTGACTTGTCCAGACTCACTGAGAGTTGGGCAGGGTAAACAAAGCATTAATACAACTAAAATAAAATTGTTAATTATAGAGCCCCTAAATCTGTCAATGCCAAAACAGGCTTCGGTACTAAAATGATGTTTTTCCATTAATTAAATTTGAATTGATTACAATTAAAAACTTAATTCATTTCCCCTTAATTAAGAACAATAAAAAAAAACTGGAAAGAAAAGAAAAAGGAAAATTTGAGAGGATTGTTGTTACTACAATCTTTACCAGAAGTCTGAACAGTACTTGACATTCAAAGGGAAAAAGAGCCCATTATAGAAAGGGGTATAAATGTAATTATCTGTCTGCAATTAATCCCGAGAAAAGACAGAGCTGGATTCAAGAGTTGCAGACGGGAATGAGGTTCATACCCTCTATAGATATGTTACTGTACAGGTAGTCCTCAACTTACAACAGTTCATTTAGTGACCATTCGAAGTTACAATGGCACTAAAAAGTTATTTATGACCATTTTTCACACTTACGACCGTTGCAGCATCTCCTGGGTCAGATGATCAAAATTCAGACACTTGTCAACTGACTCATATTTATGAAGGTTGCAGTGTCCTGGGAAGATCTGATCACCTTTTGTGACCTTCTGACAAGCAAAGTCAATGGGGAAACCAGATTCACTTAACATCCGTGTTACTAACTTAACAACTGCAGTGATTCACTTAATAACTGTGGCAAGAAAGGGTTTTAAAATGGGACAAAACTCACTTAACAAATGTTTCACTTAGCAACAGAAATTTTTGGGGTCAATTGTGGTCATAAGTCGAGGACTAACTGTAATGATATGTGTGAATGAGCTTGGGAGACGTGGCAAAGAGACAAAGAAAAGGGAATTGAGAGATAAAGGGCAACTTAGCCCTCAGCAGAAATGTGGGTGTGGCAAGAGGATCAGAAGGGACCCTCCCCAGTTTCTTCAGATGTAAAGGAGATTGGGGGGGGGGGAGAGAAATATGCTTTCAGACTTCCAAAATTGATCTCAGCATTGTGAGGTAGACCAGATAGGAAACACAGTCAGATGAGCTAATTCTACTCTATTGTAAGGTTAGTACAGGTTGACTCAGCCTTCCATCCTTTCAAGGTTGATTGTTGTGGCCCGTCAGAGGCCTGTGCAGATTGTAGCTGATTCTGACAACGAGGAGGCTGGTATGGTGCTGCGTCAGCAGCCTGTGCAGCTGGCGCTCGAGTCGGACAGTGAGGAGGCTGGAAAAGATGTGGTGCCAGAGGCGGGGATTCAGCCAGGGCCTTCAGAACCTTCAGAAGCTCCTTTAAGTGAAGAGGATGAAGAGGAGGAGCCTCTTTTCAATGCATGGGTGTGCAGAGCTGTCAAAAGGCAGGAGTGGCTCCTCAGGAGGAGGTCTCCTTGAGAGTAAGGCTTGGGGCTAATTGGCCACTCCCTTAGCCTATTTAAGAAGGAACGCCGCTTGCAACAAGCTGTAGAGAACAACTTTAGTTCACTCTCCTTCGTGTCTGCAAAATTGCTTCTGGGCTTTCTGTAATCACAGTCATCTCTAGTAAGACTGTGATTATCTTATCTTAGAATTCTGGTAGGCTGTTAAGACAGTTCATGAACAGCCTTTGAAAGATAAAGACTAAGTTATTTGAGTAAAATAAGCTTTGTATAGAGTTTGTGTGTGCTGCGTTCTTTGGGGTCCATAGCTGGGGCAGAACATTGGTAAAACGAGGACTCAAATTTCTCCATTGAACTTATTGGTCAACTGTGAACTGAAATCTCTCCATTTTAATCCAACATTCTATCCACTACATCACCCTGCCAGCTTTCCCATGTTTATTTAACAACTTTATATCTCACTTTAGCTATGAGTAGGAGGTTTGCTTACCCACAGCAAATTCTTAGCCGGTGTGTTGCACTACTCTGATAGTAATGCTATAATTTATATATGATGTAAGGTAATAACTATAATCATAGCATTTATAAGTACTGGTGGATATTTATGGCATCTACTTATGGCCAAGCATTCAACCTATTATTTGGTGTACCATAAGAAGAAACAATCTACTACCCACCCCCAAAAAAGCACACCTAGTCTCTACCAAATAATCAGATGATGCAAACATACTCTACTACATCATGCAATTTTTATGGATTACTCTCCAATCCCAAATTTCCAATTTTGAATCCTTTTTTAAAATAAAACTTTAGAGACTAAAATAAAATGCAACTCGGGGTTGCTGAATGTAAGTCATAAAAGCCCATTAAAAATGAAGGTTACATATAGCACGAAAGCCTGTCAGATTCCACAAGAAATTGTCACTTGAGATGATGGTTTTCATGTTTTTCTTTTTAAAAAATCCACAAAATTAATCCAACCTTAATAAAAGGGTACCAAATCAGCACACTGCATTTTAACTAAAGTACACTACACTTACAATCACAATTAGGACCAGAATGTTTGTTGCTAAGCAAAGAAGATGATAAGTGACTCGTGGCTTATTTTGTCATGGTTGTTAAGCGAATCACACAGTTGTTAAGCAAATCTGGCTTTCACGATTGACTTTGCTTGTTGAAAGCTAGCTGCGAAGATCCCAAATGGTGAGCACATGATCCCAGGATGCTGCAACAATAGTTAATACATTCTGTGCCTGAATTCTGATTACATGACCATAGGGATGATGAAATGGTTGTAAGTGTGAGAACCAGTTATAAGTCACCGGTTTCAATGCTGTTCAGTCGCTAAATGAAAGATTGTAAACTGAGGGTTAGGGTTAGGAGTTGGGAGGAGGGGATTTTCTATCTTTCTATCTATCTATCTATCTATCTATCTATCTATCTATCTATCTATCTATCTATCTTTCTTTCTATCTATCTATCTACCTACCTACCTACCTACCTACCTACCCATCATGTTTCCGCAAAAATAAGACCCTGTCTTATATTTTTTTGAACCCCGAAATAAGAGCTTGGCCTTACTTTCGGGGAGGTCTTATTATTTGGGGGCGCGTGGAGCAAGACGGACCTCCTCTTGCCATTTTACCTGATTTCCAGCTCTGTCTCCCTAACCCTAACCAGAGGAAATGGCGAGGACCGGCTGCGCATACAGTTAAATATTTTCGGGGAAGGCTTATTTTAGCGCATGTGCTCAAAAGTCCGATTGGGCTTATTATTAGGGGATGTCTTATTTTCAGGGAAACAGGGTACATACCTACATACATACTCTTCTTCTTCCTGAAGTAGCTCTGAATGAATTATGGAGCCTGTTATCTCCTCCATGGTAATAATTTAATGAAAACATAATCTTAATCCAGTAGATGTTTTCTGATAGTGCCATAACACCTTCCTAAAATTCCAAATGGAGCCACCAACGCAAGAAGGAGGGAAACCATATTCTTTCATGAAAGTTTGCAATAGGACTACAGCCTCCTCACCCCAGCCTAAAGCACAGGTCTTCATATCAGTCAAAGCACTGTATATCATATTCTCTGGAAACTCCCAAGAATGGGGGAATAAAGGAAGGACAGGAGGGAGCATTCACGGACTGAAGTCATAAACCGCAGTCAATCCAGACTTTTACTATAGAACACTTGGAGTTGAATATTCCCTAGGAGAATACTTAACAAAGAAAAACAAACAACTAGGAGGCAAAAGAAAACAACAAGCTATTTAGGGACTAACTATGCACTCCCACATGATAGAAATGCTGTTACTTGAGAAGTGAAAACCAGCAGTGAAAATAAACAAGGGTTTCTCGCACATAAAAATAAAGAAATACTAGATGTACCAACACTCCTCCTCTTATTCTCTCGAGGTTCAGTTCAAGAAAAAAAAAACCAGGGAGGGTGGGGAGATAGAGACAAGGATATATATGCTATTAATAGTTCGCCTCCAAATGCAGCATTCTTTCTGTCTTTCTAGCTGGCACTGCCCGCTTAAAATTGGAACAACAGAAGGAAGTGCGAGGCTAGAATTCAGATTCCAGGACGTGCGTCTCGGCTCAAGTGGAGGAGCCGGCTTCTTCCAAGCAGAAATCTTTCTGTGGGCTGTTCTGAATTTTGCCTTCCTCTCATTGTTCAGGCTATATTTACTCATAATCCAGCTGTCGGGTAGCAATACGAACTAAATACACAGGCGTGCAGCGAAATGGATAAAGGAAGGATATGTTCCTCAGGGGGGTTGTCCTCCTAATTCTCATGTCTCCACTTGAGGCACAGATCTGCCCCGCAATCACCACTGCTCTTGCTGAAGGCAGATCCCTGCCACCCCCACCCCCACCCCCACCCCTTATTGCCAGTCTAATGCCAGTTAATCCTGACACCCTTCTGGGCAAGCTTCCTGACAGCAAAAGCAACAGCATAAGTGGCTGGGGGAGAGGTGTGGGTGGAGGGTCAACAGCTGCCATTATTCCTGTTCAGCGTCTTGTTTACAGAGGCCACTGCTAAAATTAGAGGCCCGAAGATGCATCTAAGGCGGCCATGCCAAAAGATGCCGACGGTCCCTGACTGGAAAAAAAATCAACAAATGCTGAGAATGAGCATTCGGATAAGAGGCAGAAGGGCCTGCAATTCTCTTTCAAAAGGGTAAATCTTTTTTCATCTACGAGTACACAAATTCACAGCTTGTATTTTAAGGCTTAAGCCGTAGGGTGTTTACGCAGGTTTTGTTATATTAGCTACAGCTCACTGGATTCACATGTTATACCCTAAAACCCAAAAATGAGGTTGGTTGGTTTTAGCTTAGCACAAGTAAATATTAGCCATTCGGACTATACAGGTAGTCCTTGACTTATGACCCACAATTCAGTAACAGAAACATTAGGCTCAATTGTCCCACTAGAGGCAAGAATACTTTAGACCATTGCTACACAACACTAAAAGATGCTTATCGGTCCTTCCCACGAGCAGCTGTGGGACACTCTGATCATTGCATGATTCACCTTGTACCTGCTTACAGGCAAAGACTTAAAACCACAAAACCAACAATTAAATCAGTGAAGACCTGGACGGAGGAGGCAAAGCTAAAGCTAAAGGCCTGCCTTGATTGCACTGATTAGAATGTTTTTGAAAGTACCTCTGCAAGACTTAGATGAACTCAGAGAGACTGTAACATCATATGTCAGCTTCTGTGAAGACCTATGTGTTCCCACCAGGAACTTGCGAATATACAGTAACAACAAACCTTGGTTCACGGCTAAACTTAAGCAGCTACATCGTTCCAAAGAGGAAGCCTACAGAAAAGGTGATAAAATGCTGTACAATCAGGCCAGAAATGTATTAACAAGGGAGATCAGAGCAACAAAAAGAAGCTACTTTGAAAAGCTAAGGAATCAGTTCTCAACAAATGAACATTGACTTTTCTTGTCAGAAGTTTGAAAAAAGTGAACACATGACCTCACAATTGTCATAAATATGAACCAGTTGCCAAGCGTCCAAATTTTGATCACATGACCATGGAGATGCTGCAACAGAGGTGTCAAACTCAAAATCCGGAAGCTGGATCCGGCCTGCAGGGTGCTTAGATCTGGCCCGCGGGGCCGCCCTGGAAACAGCAAAGGAACAGCCTGTAGTGCCTCTGCCAGCAAAAATGGAGCTTTGGAGCTCCATTTTTTGCTGGCAGAGAGTTGCAGGAGGCCATCGCAGCTGAAAACAGAGCTCGTGAGTCCGTTTTTGCTGGCAGAGCGTTCGGGCCACCACAGGTGCCCAACATGAGTGACGCCAAGCTGGCCATGGCCCACCCATGTCATGCCCATACTGGCCCCCAAGATCAAACACAATCCTGATGTGGCCCTCTACGAAATTGAGTTTGACATCCCTGTGGTGCAATGGTCGTACATCTGAAAAACAGTCATAAATCACTCTTTTCAGTGCCGTTGTAACATTGAATGGTCACTAAACAAACTGTTGTAAGTCGAGGACTACCTGTACTTTATGGCTCAGTGAGTTATGTGGATCCAAACAATGCCGGCTTGTAGAATGGATCATGGTTTTTGAGATGAGTACATTATACCTCAGTAGAATTAGGTCGCCTATACCAGGGTAAATAATAGATCCCCGTACCAGGCAGCCATAAATAAGTTGCTATAAAACAAAGGAGAAATTGCCCTAGTAAATATGCTCTCACATAGCACAATCCTATATAGAGCACTGTTATCAAATAATTTGCTGATTTCAGCACAGTGGAGAAATGCTGGAATTGACAAAGGCTCATTCCAGTATAGCAGAATGCTTTGGAAATTACAAATACAGTTAAAAAGATTATCTGAAAATTCTGGGTCGCTTACAAGCATCACTACAGTGTTTTTTTTATAACTGCTTAATTTGAGGGAGCTGTCAATGGCTGCTCCAGAAATTCCCACCAAATTATAATTCAATCTGATAAAAGGGGCAACTATCACACACATATTTGAATACTTGCTGTGTTTAATAAACTTGATCTAAGTGAAATAAATTCTTCATTTCAAATAACTCAACCCAAATTAGTTTTTCTCCTGATCTTGTGAAGTTATTTGTCCTGGTCAGTAGTTGTCCAAAGATGGCATTAACCTCAGCATGCATATCAAAACTGCAGTTTATACAAAAAAAGAAGACTTTACTATATTCCTAGGGTGCTTCCTATTTTTTTTTTGCAGAATTTTATACTTTATTAGCTAACAAATGAATGGATTAAAAAAGGAGAAGCTTTAACTATAAACTTTTGGTGCTTCAGTTTATAACTAGCTGAAAAAAAATAAATTAAGCTTGCTATTCAGTCAGCTTCAAGCTGCTCTAGACAGACTTATTTATTCAATTTGTATAGCCACTCATTTCAAACCACTGACTCTGGATAATGTAGAAACATAAAAACAATGGAAGCAGTTATAGTAAAAAAAAAAAAAGTAAGATACCGTATTTTTCGGAGGCACCAACGCACCTACCTTTTTTGGTGAGGAAAAGAAGAAAAAGAAATCTGCCTCTACCTCTGAGCAATTTTGCCTCCTTGCAGCAAATAGCAAACAGCCTGCTTTACTTTCATTTTCGTTTTCAACATAGCTTGATTAGCACAATGGGGAAAAAAAATCTGCTCCCGCAATTTATCTCTGCAGCAAGCAGGAGAGCCCTGCGCAAAACAGCTGAGAGCAAATCAGCCGAGAGTCGGGAAACCGATCCAATCAACTTGTGCTAATTAGGCTGTGCTGAAGCTGAAAGGAGCCATTTTTTCTTGCTGTTTGCTTGCAAGGAGGTAACTGCTGGGAGGCAGAGGCCAAAGGGTGGGGGCCAGTGGGTGGACGGGGCTACATTTGGTGTATAAGACGCATCTAAATTTTCACCCCCTTTTAGGGGGGGGGGAAAGGTGTGTCTTATACTCCGAAAAATAGGGTACATTCAGGGAGCCAAGAAATATTATAATCCATTAATGTCAACATAATCACAACCAGGCCCTTTCACACATTCGGGTCTCCAGAGTCCGGGCACAGCCGTATCCTCAAGACCTTTTAAAAGGCCAGCAGGCTCAGAGCCATCCTAATCTAGGGAGAATAATCTAGAAAGCAGCGCAATGATAGAAGTGGTACTCTTCTTTTCCAGAGCATCAACCTTGGAAAGATGTGACACTGCAATGGAAGTGTAATTGTCTGAAATCAAGCGAAGAAACCTTCATGAATCTCTATGCGCTTCCATGCACACACAGGCTGCACGGAGCACAGGTCACCCGACAGAAATGCCCTACCATTGTTCCAGTGCAAGATACATTAAACAGCTAGCGGCGTCTTTGATAACACGACAGTAATTTTATTTCTTTATATTCCACCTTTAATATTTTTTTGCAAATATCTCAAGGTAGTGAACATATCCAACACACCTTCCTTCTTCTATTTTGAGATCAGAGAGAGTGACGCTGAGCTTGTCGATCAGAAAGGTCGGTAGTTCGGCGGTTCGAAACCCTGGTACAGATCTGTTGCGTGAGCAGGGGGTTGGACTAAATGACCTCCAAGGTCCCTTCCAACTCAGTTACTGTTACCAGCCCGAAGTCACCCAGTTGGCTTTCACAGCTGGGATGGGACTTGAGTTTACGGCGGCTGCTTTCTAGCCTGGTGCTTTAACCCTTTCAGTTTTTCAAAAGGCACCTTAAATCAATGTTTTTCAGCCCTGACAATCTTAAAAGTTTTGGATTTCAACTTCCAGAATTCCACAGTCGGCACGCTTGGCTGAGGAATTCTGGGAGTCAAAAATCCACATGACTTAAAGTTGTCAAGACTGAGAAGCACTGCTTAAACAAAGCTTTGGATGAGAATAAATGAATACTAAATCACAACACAGGCTTGCTGTACAGCTGCAGAACGTGCTTCGAAGCTTGCTATTAAAGTTGCCATAGAAACAGCAAAAGAAACTGGAATACAAATCTGCAAGTGTTAGCCTTGAAGGTGGAAAAAGGGTAAAACGTCCGAAGGTCAGGATGAACAGAAAGACACATGATCCAGGTTTGATAGTTTGACAGAATCAAGGAGACCAAAGGCTGAAAATATCATGAAAACTAACAGCAAGATTGACTAATCTCAGACCAAAACAAACAAAACCAATACAGGAATAGAAAGTGCATATGTGGCTTAAACTGAGTGAGTCATTATCATAACTCTTAAACAAGAAGAGTTTGGATAGATCAAGGGTGCCTGAACCCCCATAAACTAAACCTTCAAATTTCAGATTTCTAACTTGGGAGGAAGCCTACGAAAACGGCAGTGTCTGCTTAAAATACTACATTTACTTAAAAGAAAAAAATAAGTTTCCCTTCAGGAATAATTTGCCTTTAAAACAGAAAGGTTAATCAATCAGAATAGAGCTGGAAGGGACCTTGGGGGTCTTCTAATCCAACCCCTTGCTCCAGCAGGAGACCCTATACCCGTGATGGCGAACCTATGGCAAGCACCCTCTCTGATGGCATGCGACCCGTCACCCCAGTTCAGCTCTGCTGGCCAGCTGGTCTTCGGGTCTCTGCCGTGCATGTGCTGGGAGCAGGGCACAGACAAGTGACTGTCCAGTCTCTTCTTAAAAACCTCCAGTTGAGAAGCATCCACAATTTCGGAGGGCAAGTCCTTCCACTGCTTAATTGTTCTGTCAGGAAATTTCTCCTTAGTTCCAGGTGGCTTCTCTCCTTTATTAGTTTCCAGAAGAAATGGCAAATACCTCCTCCAGTAACTGGCAGAAGAACTGCAGATCTTGCTTCCTTATTCCTGCTTCTCTTGCCAGTCCATGGGTGGGAGAAGTAGTATGGCAGGAAAGGGAAAGTGAGAGGGTTTTTTGGGGGGGGGGGGGTGCTAGGTCTTCTGTCAAGGGAAGAGGATCTTTTTGGTGATGGAATGATGGACACCTAAAAGAACTCATTTTCATCCTTGCCTCTGAAGTCTTCCTGCTCTCTGATTGGTTCGTAGATATGAGGGATGGCTTTGTGGCACTGTGGGGAAGTCCTGACCCATCAATTGCCAAAAAAACAAATGGCCATGCAAACTATTTACCAGGATACCAGGATGGGGAGATGCCCACAGCAGTTTCAAGTGGCCAACGTGGCAATATGGTATGAGGTCATTTGGACAGATCAGATAGCATGGTTTGTGGTGAAAAAGCTGGAAAACACCACTTTGCAAATTAAGCAAAAAAAAAAAAATTAACTTCAGACTACCTTTACAATGATTAAGGGATAAGTTGAACATGACATCATCTGTTATGCTTTCTATATCCATTTGCAGAGATATCTCTGATTCACAATTATGTTGCCATGATAGGATCTGTTTGGCTTTGGCTTAAGTAGATATGTGAATACAACCAAGTGAATCATCGTCTATAGCCATAATACTGAGTTCAGCAATCCACAGTTTAAAAATGCGATATATGAACCTCTAATAGCTCCCACGGTTCCCACTTTTATTGATTTTTAGAGAAAATTAGAGCATTTTCTTCCGAAGGGGGAGAAAAAAATCTATCTTCTAATTCTAACTACCATTATCTTCGTTTTCTTTCCTAACTAAAGATTCTATTAAAATGCACTGGCAGAATATAAAGCAAAATACAGATATAGAATTTTCCAACAGTAAAAAGCTTTCCCTTTATTTATTTTTTTATTAGAAAGCATGCTTGTCTTCTAAATATTTCATAGCCAATGAGTTAATTCTAAAGAGAGGAAAAAAGAGTAAGTTGTGCTAAATATTGATTTCATATTTCCAGATGCTGCATACCAAATGGCAGAATTAACCCCCTTTTCTTTAAGGAAAAGAGCTTACTTTTTATTAATAAATCTAGGATGAGCAAAAAATGTGAACCAGAAATGTAACATTTTGTCAGAAAGATGTAGAAATATATAGCTGTATTAAAACATTTTTAAAAGGCAAGATACAATATATGAGTTCTAGTCCTGCCTTAGGCATGAATGCCAGCTGAGTCACTTTGAAACAGTCATTCTCTCTCAATCTAATCCATGTCACAGGGTTGTTGCTGTGGCAAAAATAGAAGAAAGGAGTATTAGATATGTTTGAATTATTTAAAAATAATAATAAAGGTGGGATATAAATGTAAAAAATAAACATGCTACTTATTGTTAAGGTTTCTCTGACAAGAGAGAAAGGGACAATTGTGACATAATATTGTTCCTACATCTGCAAAGAATGGTCAGGATTCTAGCAGGACCAAGGACAGTTCTGGTCTCTTTCTTCAGTGTATGTTGACCACTTATGAGGATGCCACGAGATGAAAAGCAACTAATGTAAGATTAAGTCTTCGTAGATCTGAGGACCTGTATTTAAAGCACAGCAACTGTTAAAAAGAAGACAGAATTCCAAAATTAACACAAATATCTAAACAGGAAAATAATAATAATAATAATAACAACAACAACAACAACAACAACAACTAAATAATAATAACTAAAACAAAAGCAGAATATAAGAAAGAAGTAATTGAGCAGCGAGCTAAAAATTGGAAAAGTAAAGCTCTGCATGGCCAATACTTGAAAAGTATAGAAGGCAAAGCTGACCAGAAACTAACTTGGAACTGGTTAAGATCAGGAGTACTGAAAAAAGAAACAGAAAGCTTTTATTTTGGCAGCTCAAGAACAAGCCCTAGCCACAAACTGCATGAAGGCAAAAATTCAACATGTTACCACCAACAGCAAATGCCGCCTCTGTAATGAGAAAGATGAGACAGTCGACCACCTCATCAGTGGATGCAGCAAATTTCACAAACTGACTACCTACAACGTCATGACCGTGTTGCTAAGATCATTACTTATCACTACATCCATCACTACAGATCATCACTACAGAGCCTGTAGTACAGTGGTTTAAAGCACCCTGTTATTAACATCTATTAACATCTGCTGCTTGCAATTACTGCAAGTTCGAATCCCACCAGGCTCAAGGTTGACTCAGCCTTCCATCCTTTCTAAGGTGGGTAAAATGAGGACCCAGATTGTGGGGGCAATAAGCTGACTTTGTATAAATATACAAAAGTATGAAGGCTATTGCTTAACGCACTGTAAGCCGCCCTGAGTCTCCGGAGAAGGGCGGCATATAAATCAAATAAAAATAAAAAATAAAATAAATAAATAAATCATTCACTGGAAATTGTGCCAGAAGTTTGGATTTGAGTACAGCAAAAACCACTGGGAACATCAGGTTGAGAAAGTTTTAGAGAATGAGAAACTCAAGATCTTGTGGGATTTCAGGATTCAGACTGACAGGCACTTGGTCCACAACACACCTGACATAACAATAGTTGAAAAGAAAAAAGTATGGTTCATTGACATCGCAATACCTGGTGATGCACGGATTGAAGATAAGCAGCAAGAAAAAATCACAAAGTACCGGGACTTGCAAATTGAAGTTGAGCGACTGTGGAAAAAGAAATCGTGTGTTGTCCCGATTGTAATTGGAGCCCTTGGAGCAATACCCAAAGGGCTACCCTGCTATTTAGAAATTCTAAATTTATCGGACTTGAACATTTTGACTCTACAAAAAACCACCTTACTCGGAACAGCTTATATCCTCTGACGATACCTTAACAGTTCCTAGGTTCTTGGTTAGGACTCAAGCTGCTGAGCTATTAACCAGCCTCAAAGGCTGTGAATCTCACTAAAGATTAACTAATAATAATAATAATAATAATAATAATAATAATAATAATAAAAAATCACTGTCACTCAACTCGAGGTCATAGAAAATTGTGATATACAGCAATCTACCCGTTATTTGGAGGGCTACATTTGATGCACATAATGATGTGGGGTGGAACAATTTTCCAGCAGCGAATTTTCCACTTGGGGAAATGCATTTGCCATGAGTTGGCCTGCTACCTTCCACTTAAGGAATACTCCTCCACCACCCGCTAGCTTTATGTCTACTTCACTTATCCTCTCTTCTCATATCCTCTTAACCTTGAGGACACAGGAACATCAAAGCTATTGAACAGTTAAGTGTCAGAGGAAGGTGTGTTGACCCAGCTTCGCTAACAGCCTCAGGCCATAAAAAGAGAACAGGATGAACAGTACATTAGGCACCTGAGCAAGACGGATGCTGGGTCTTTTCCCAATAATCTTCCCTATGAAAAACACCTTTTATTAAAGAACCAAAACATAGGCAAAGGAAGAAACGTGTTATTATTTTCAGCCCCTTATGTGTTATTCTGTCGGCATGTGTGCGTGTGTTATTATTTTCAGCAACTTTCTCAAAACATAATTGGACCTGGTTCCCATAGTAATTGACGCAATAAGCAAATGATATCGCTCCTCAGTGTGACACTGGAACCTATGAACTTGGTTATTGATTTGGAAACATTAAAATGTTTGCAAGAATCCCAATACAAGCAGAACAAAACTAAACATTTGAATTTCTGAAAATATAAATATTTTAATACGCATTTCCCTCAGCTCCTATTTTAGCTCTCTCGCTTTTACCTACTGGAAAACCTTCCAACAATACCTTCACAGCATGTCAAATTTGCACGGTTGTTGAGTCTTGTTAATGTAAGTCATGTTACGCCTATCTCATTTGGATAATCTTGACTACTGCTTTCTTATTCCATCCTCCAACCGGTGCTTTAACCCCACAACAAAGAAAGAGACAGATTGAGAGGAATTTGAATATATAGTTCTGATTGCAATTGCGTACTTTTAGAACATCAGTAAGAGAGACTTAATGGTATGTTGCATCCCTTAAAATTAGAGTCCTCAAAGAAAACAACAAAAGGCTAGTCTCATGCCTGAAATCATATATTATGGAGTAATCTGCCCACCTACCCCATACATAACATCATTGCTGCTTCCAACTGCTTTCCCATGGGCAATCTTTATTCAGCAATCTACTGCTTTGCTTCTCCAACAAATATGAAATTCTGGGAAAATTAATGGTTGAGCAAAGGATCAATAGCACACTTCAGAAAGTAGATTTATAGAGCAATGTAATTCATCATTTCCTTTCTGATTTATGCCTTCTAGGGACTTTCAGGAGCATATGATGTTCCCATGGGCATTGTTTTTGCAAACTGCACTTCTCATTGAGCTAAGCAACCTGGAATGTCCACATCACCAGCCATTCTCCTCCTGTCAGCTATGTGAAAAAGGCTACGATCTATTGTTTCTTCCACATGCATTTAGAACTTCACATCCACTAAGCGGATTTATTATCTGCCTTGCTAAAGGAATAAACGAAATGTGAAATGGAAAATAAATGGAAAAAAAGAACTTTCTTCCCTAGCTGCAAGTAATGGATTCATAAACTCAGCTACCTACAGCTCAATCCTATGCACACTTACTAGGAAGCAATTGAATGCATATCTGTTGCCAAATTCTCCCAACAATACACTCCACATTTATAACAACTGGATTCAAATATAATCCTAAATTACAATGTAGTCAATTTCCTTCCAACTTAGCAACTTGGGTAAACCAATACATTATGTCATAATGCAAGAGTCAGAACTTAGTCATAAGAGGCATCCAAATGCCATAAAAGCCAAAAAGTCACAGAGGAACATCAAAATATGCTCTTATATGCTCCCATATAAGAACATACAATCTCACATAGGCTGCGGCTACCACAAAATGTTTTCCCAGATCAATGAAAGATGTAGCATCCATATTCACACATGCTACATTTGGTTAATTTTAACTTTGGGAAGATTTTTTTTTTTTAATCTTAAAAGCTTGTGTGAAGTCATCCCGTTTGGTTATTTCTTTCTTTGAATCTACAGTATATTGTACTAACAAACTTGGGTCAATTCAATAAACAAGATCCAGACACAGAGTTGGAAGAGGATATTCCATGTCAACATCCTATACCAGTGATGGCTAACCTTTTTGCTGTCGCGTGGCAAAAGCGGGGGGAGTGTGGGAGGTCGTGGGTGCAGGTGCCCACATCCATAATTCAATGCATCCCACCCTCCCGCACATGCGCACATGACCCCCCCACACACACAGTTTCCCCTGCTTTTGGCACACGATGGCACGGTGGGCCCGGTAGGCCCGTTTTTCCCCTCCCCAGGCTCCAGAAGCTTTCTAGGAGTCTGGGGAGGGCAAAAACAGCCTTCCCCATCCCCCCGGAGGCCTTCCTGGAGGCCGGAAACAGCTAGTTTTCCAACTTCCGGTGGGACCGGAAGGCCTGAAAATCACTTGGCTGGTGCGCGCATGCGCTCTGGAGCTGAGCTAGGGCAACACTTGCGTGCCCACCAATATGGCTCCGGGTGCCACCCATGCCATAGGTTCGCCATCACAGTCCTATACCATGCAGGAATCCAAATTAAAGCTCTCCCGACATAGACCGCACTTACTGAAGAGGATCCCACAGTTCTTGGGGGTAATTGGCCCCACTGAAACTGCTCTTAAATTCATTATTCTTTGTTCTGTACAGAATTCGAGAATGACAGAGAAAAGACAGGGGCATTCTATTTGCACAGCATCCAATAGTTGTCCAGAGTCATTTTTTTTTACAAGATGGGAAGAAAATAAACAATAAAATAAAATAATAACATAAAATGAAATAATACATATCTGTTAAAGGTAAAGGTTCCCCTCGCACATATGTGCTAGTCGTTCCCGACTCTAGGGGGCAGTGCTCATCTCTGTTTCAAAGCCAAAGAGCCAGCGGTACCCAAAGACGTCTCCGTGGTAATGGTGCCGGCATGACTAAACAGCACGGAACTCTGTTTAGATGGTCCCTATTTTTCTACTTGCATTTTTTATGTGCTTTTGAATTGCTAGGTTGGCAGAAGCTGGAACAAGTAATGAGAGCCCCATTACACAGCACTAGGGATTCAAACCGCTGAACTGCCAACCTTTCAACTGACAAGCTCAGCGTCTTAGCCACTGCTTCCCTTGTAACATGTCTATTACTCCCCTCTTAAACTATTATTCTCAAGATGTAACAAATCTAGAGGCTCTGCTTTATTTAAGTGTTTATGGTCTTAAGCTTAAACCATTCTGATGATTAAGCTTCATATTATAATATTCTTATTACAACAGAGCATCTCCTTTTACTCAGGAATGAAAAAGTTACCTACCCTCAAACTAGAGTAATTAAGCCAAGCATAAAATAATTTGGATTTGGAACTAATGACCCGTAGATCCTCAAGCAAGCAAACAAGATTCCTCTTCTCCCATTTCCTCCGTTTCAAATAATAGTTGTTGTTTTTTTAATAAAGGAATGAAAATATGCAACAATTTCCAACACTAATCAACAAAAAATTGTACGCCATTTGTTACTATATCTGACTGAAGGTTTTGGAATTAACCTTGAGCAACTCCAAAATAGGATGCTTTAAAGATTCTCCTGGGAAGATAGGCCCAAATCACTGTAATTTTCACCTCAGGTCCTCCTGTCTCTTGCTAATATACATTCGGCATTAGCCAGAAGCAGTCCTTTGATCATCCACTCCTTGAAATATTTTCCCCCCAGAAATAAAATATGCTCTGACATTCTTCTCATTCAGGCACATGCTGAAAATTTTAGTTTCCTGTGGCTCTTCATGTCCCATGAGAATGGTTTTACATTACTCATTTAACACCGGTTGTATTGTTTTATAGCCCTGATTACATAATTAGCTTGGAGATGCTAAAATGTGCAGGTTTGATCTCCAAGAACAAACCCATTGCATTTCTGCAATAAAATTCCAGCTGCCACACTGTGGATTCCCATCCTCAATCCCCAAGACAGGCCTCATAAAGATTTAGCACTGGGCTGACTGTAGAAAAATTAATATGTGGGCTAATCCCTCCTCAGCATCTAATCTAAACAAATCCGCTCTGATGCTGAGCAAAAGCTGTATCATGTTGGCATTTTCCGGTTTTTCTTTCATCTACAAGCCACAGCACCCACAAGCCACAGCAGAAATGTGGACTAAAGGAAAGAAGAACATAAGTATGGGATCAACTAAAGGATATAAGTATGGGATATTGGTTATGGGAAGCTTCCTTTTTGTTTTAAACTGGATGTGGAATGCCAAGAGAGATTCTGATGACTGCAGAATAATTTTGTCTGCTTTGATCTTCAGATTCCGGCAACACAATCAAAGCAGCCAAAGCGTTTGCAGAAGATATGAAGGGCGCCTATTGTTTCATTTGTAGTGGGGCCAAGAGCTGGACTATGGCAATTTGTATAAATGTGAGTGTTTGAGAGCTCATATTCTCCTACAGACACTTTAAAATCTGCCCCGAAGCATTTCTTATGAAAGCTTTGTGAAATTGTCTTTGCCCCCTCATTTGGTGACTACAATCAACTCAATTAGAGACAGCTATAATTTGCTAGTACGAGAATATGTACATTATTAGGCAAAGCTTGGCTGCACTTCCCCCTGCAAACACTGTTAAATATTAATATAAGGAAATAACAGCACCTATAAGATGCCTGAGGAGTAAAATGGGGGAAGGGACCAAGGGAGAAAGTCTGTGTTCTAACACAAGTTCTACCCTTCTATATAATTCTATATGTTGTTAGGACAATATAAAATGCATTTCCCCTTTTGCTGTCACTGTGATCAGAAATGGACATCTGATGGCCACTTCCTAAGAATGGTGGCCGTTCTAGCAGGACATAAGATTAGCCCTCTCGAAAATCTGAAATGGCTACCCAAAACATGATGCTTCTGAGATATCCACCAGCAGAATCTGAACATGAGAGATCTATACAGATTCCCCTTTGATTTTACAAATGCTATTCAAGTGTTTGCCTACAATATATATATTTTCCTTCAATCATCTACTCCCCAACAACCCATGCTTGTTGACATAAATTAACCATGGATCATGACAAATAGTATTTCTTTATCCTCACTCTCCGGCCAATCTCTTTCATTAATTATAACGAGCAGATTCAAGGATTGTGGAATTTCTGAATAGAGACTGATAAAAGTTTTAGCTTATTAACATATCATATATAAATGTGATTGAAAAGAAGTGTGGATAATTGATGAGGCTATCAGGGGATAGTAGGACGGAAAACAATGGATTAGAGAAGACGACAAAATGACAAGTTCTGAAAATCGGAATTGAAAGATTATGCCTAAATTGGCCATAGTGGTCCCAGTGGTTATCAGCAAAAAAAATATCTTGGATGGCACTTGGAAAATCCTCACATTGACAAAATTTCCATCTGTCAATTGCAAGGCCAGGCTGCTTGGAACTACACATATACTACGCCAATATATTATGACATCCTATCTTCTTGGGAAGAACTCAATGTGTATTAAGGCCAACATCAGCTAAACCAGAGGGTGACTCACATTGTTATGAACAGAGTACAATAATTTTATTTATTGAAATGTACTGGCTTCCCAACTTCAGTGACATAATTGGGATAGGAGGAACATGGTGATTTAGGCAAATTAATACTCCAAAAAGCTGAGATGGTTTTGAATATGCAAACCAGAAAAAGGTGAGAGGATAAATGTAAGGAGATAAAACAGGTCAACAATATGTCTAGCTTGGCACCTTTTAATTGTGTTGGGACTACAACTTCCAGAATTCCACAATCCCAATACATCTGGAGGGCATTAGGCTGAAAAGCCTAAGGTGTATTTTTTTTTCAAATATATGTTTGAAGGCACATATTTAAAGGCAAATATCTCAAAGAGTTGGTAGAACAAAAGAAATTATTATTGTAAGATGAATTTGCATCCCCAGCTGATCTTCCAATTATATCTGTGGCTTTCTATATTAGAATCAGGATTTAAAGGCAACAATTATTTACATATAGATAGTATGCCTTAAAATATCTGTCAGAGCAGTAACTGATGTTTATTCCTTTTTCCTGTCTCAAACACACGCACACAGAAAGAACATTCTGAATAACCTCAACATTCTTTAGCCAAGGCTAAATTCATTCTTTAGCTTAATTTCTCCTACCCAAACCATTCTCAAGTTACTTTCAAGCAAATGGGAAGATTTTAAAAAGGTGCAGAGATGAATATGGCACTTAACTGATTGGATTAAAAACAGAATTTTTAAAAGCCTGTTTGCTTTGAGAATTGTGATCCTTGGCATATTTGCAAATTAGATTGTAATTTCTTCATAAATACAGAGGCGCAGTTTAATTCTTTCCACATCTAAGCCAAAACACACACACACACACACACACACACACACACA
>WNWU01000037.1:12114389-12128104 GCA_012654045.1 Ptyas mucosa
ACATCTTGCATGCAAACTGCATGATCACTTCACACTAACAAAGGTTTTTCAGGAGCAGATGGCAGACTGTAAATCCTACAGACGCTTTATTAGCGGACTACAAAATAGGCCCCATTGCCTACCAAAGTCATGCTTCACTTTGTGAAGCAGTGACCCTAACAAATCCATTTTGTTCCTTGTCACTATGCTGAATCCAATGAATGAATCTGACATAACAAGAATGGGTGGTGAGAGAAAGGGAGAAAGCTTTAAGCGTTCTTGCAAGATCCCCAAGGCTTGTGTGTTCTATGACATTTAAACAAGGCACGTCCAGCTCCACTGGAAGATATCTAAAATTTTAAAAAAAACATTGCCTATAAATGTGTAATCAGAGTAAAGAAGGACCAATGAAAAGTGTTCATCAGAAATACTTGGTTATCTAGGACCAATTATGCTCCTACCAGCAGACAAAGGCCAAACGACAGTAACCATGGACAGATCACAACATATATAAAAAGCCAAAGAATTACTGGAAGACAAAGAAATTTACATCCTGGTGAGCACCAATCCAATATAGAAACTAGACAACTGGATTGAGAAAAAGGTCAAATCACTAAAGAAGAACAGTGGCAAACGAAAGCAGTGGACCCAACCAGGGGTGGGTTCTAAATTTTTTTACTACCGGTTCTGTGGGCGTGGCTTATTTTGTGGGCGTGGCTTGATGATCATGTGACAATTATTTAGGATTTAGCAGAGGTACTGGTCTACCAGGCTTTTAACTGCTTGCAGAGCTGTACCGGTCTATCCATTTATTTTTGCAGGCACTGATCTACTCATGTATTTTTGCAGGCACTGATCTACTCATGTATTTTTGCAGGCACTGGTCTACCCAATTATTTTTGCAGGCACCGGTCTATTCATTTGTTTTCTTTTAACACTGATCAGCTGTAGGGCGGCCCTTTGAAGCCCCACGGCAAGAGTTTAAACAGTTTTTTTCCCTCTAGCCATCAGCTGGGACTCAGGAGGCAGCAATAGATTGGGGGTGGGGCCATATAAAAAGTAAGAATAACGCAGGGGGTGGGGGGGCGGGGGGGCGGCAGAACTGGTTCGATGACATCATATCGTCACCGCTACCAGCTCGGCGGAACCGGGAGGAACCGGGAGGAACCCACCACTGGACTCAATTTACTACATTTTTATGGTGCCCAAAACACATATGCCAGACATATCTCTGTCCAGCCAATTGTATAGTTATCAGGAACCCCAACCTACAACATTCCTAAAGAACTGATAAATAAGCTTGGGCACCTCACAGAGGGAAGTAAATACTCCATTAATTCCCCACTACAGTGCCTCTAAGAGATCAAAGACTTGACCATAGATGAAGATGGTCTCATTTGATGTCACAGCACTCTTCACTTCCATAGACCCAAAATTAGCAAAAGAATCCATGACAGCGCTACTATACAGCACATCCAACCTAATCCAAATACACCAACATTGAAATACCCAGAATCATGGACTTTATCAACCTTTGTTTGACAACATAATTTTAGTTTATTGGACAAATATATCACCAAAACAAAGGAATAGCCATGGGATCACTGCTTTTAGGACTCATCGCTTGAGCCCATCATACAACACCTGGAATCTACAGCAGTCCCACGCATACAACCCAAAGTCTGGGTGCAGCACATAGACAACACCTTTGTCATAATAAAAAAAGAACCATTTAGAGAAAACACATGAAACTATTAATATTTTCAAAAGAAAAAAATTCACCAGGGAAGAAGAAAACAACACACTCTCCCTTCCTAGATAGCAGGAGAGGCAATTATGGCAAATTAGAAACATAAATCTATCGAAAAACTGCCCACACCAACCAAGTGCTCTACTACCAAGGTAACAATCTAACCTCCCACAAGAGAAGCTGTGTAAGAGCACTACTTAGACGAGCATAAACACACTGCAGCAACCCTGAACAGCAGAAAAGAGATAAGAGCATTTATATAATATCTTCCAACAAAATGGATATTCATGCAACTTTATCAAAGACTCTTACCACTTAACCTACCATTAGCACAACCAACATAAGCTGCAAAAGGGATAACATTAAAAGGAAAAGGTTCCCCTCGCAAATATGTGCTAGTTGTTCCTGACTCTAGGGGGCGGTGCTCATCTCCGTTTCAAAGCTGAGCCAGCGCTATCCAAAGACATCACTGTGGTCATGCAGCCGGCATGACTCAACACCAAAGGTGCACGGAACGCTGTTACCTTCCCACCAAATGTGGTCCCCATTTTTCTACTTGCATTGTTTATGTGCTTTCAAACTGCTAGATTGGCGGAAGCTGGGACAAGTAACGTGAGCTCACCCCATTACGTGGCACTAGGGATTTGAACCGCTGAACTGCCGACCTTTCGATCGACAAGCTCAGCATCTTAGCTACTGAGCCACCACGTCCCATTGCCACACATCAAAAAGATCTCAGAAACAACAAACGGGATTTGGGGACTGGAGGCTAAAGCATGCGATGAACGGTTGAGGGAACTGGGTTGAGGGAACTGGGTATGTCTTGTCTAAGGAAGAGAATTCCTGGAGGCCTGGCACTCAAACAAATAAATCATCAATAGGCACAGAAACAACATCTACATACCACTCAAGAGACAATGCAAAAGCCCAAAAGGAAACAAAAAGAAAAAAACAGCAATCAACCCCTGTATGAGATTAAGACCAAGATTCACAACAAACCAACAATTAGGTAAACAATACCCCAGTCAAGGAACTACCACTGTAGACACACACGCTACTAGTAAACAATCTAATCATGGAACCACCAAGTCCACCCCACCAGCACTGACAGGGAAAGCTACTAAGAAATATAGAAAAATAAGGGCAAACTCCACTCTCTTGTAGCACTGATGATGTTTATCTAATCTGGTAATGAAACACCTGCAAGAAAACCACCAAGCTCAGAGAGCACCTAGGACCACACGACCAACAATTCTTCCATGGGGATTCTCCCAATGGCTCAGGAAAGACCCCAGCCTCTTTCACTTCTTCTCTTCTTTATCTTATTTTCTTGCCATTGCATTCTGATAAGATAATATCTGCTTAATAAGAGCTTAATAATGTTTCATGGGGATTTTATATTTGAAAGTACAACGTATCTATATAATTGCTAGATAATCAAGCGTTTCTGATGAAAAACAGCAGAAAACAGAACGCTAGAAGAATGGAAGGAAGAGCCAACGCAGCAGACCCTCGGAACAAAGAAGGAAACTTTGCAAAGTAGCAAGGCAGCCTCCTAACAAGGTAACAGGAGAATGGAAACAGAGAATCCCCAGACATCAAGAAGGCAGCAAGGGGGCCCCGAGACATGGTTGCAGCAGAAATTTCTTAGAGTTTAATCCCCACTGTCTGCACCTATTTTAGTCCAACCACCAACAATCTAGCACAGGGGTCGGCAACCTTAAACACTCAAAGAGCCACAAACGTCCTACCGGAAGCCCCTGTTCAATTCTGGAGCCGACCAGAAGTCCGGTTCCCCCATCATAGTCTCCTCCTAGCGCAGCATCCTTTTTCCTCTGCTGACCGAAAGTCCAATTTCCCCACCACAGAGTCTCCTCCTAGCGTGGCATCCTTTTTCCTCTACCTGTCCTAACCGAAAGCTCTATCAATTGTGGAGCCGACCAGCAACAGGGAGCCGCAGCAGTGGGATGAAAGAGCCACATGCGGCTCCAGAGCCGCGGGTTGCTGATCCCTAGCAGAAGACCTGGCTCTGCCAGTTGGTTTGGGTCCCCAGTGAGGAAGTATCACACTGGAGATGGTTGATGGACCAATAGCGGACCACTTCTCACCCCTGTACACCCTGTTCTTTCCCTCCCATCTTTTATCTGTCTGTCTGTCTATCTATCTATCTATCTATCTATCTATCTATCTATCTATCTATCTGCTTTTAACCTAGTAAGCTGCACAGAGTTACCTTGTGGTTAGGCAGGCAGCAAAATAAATTTAATAAATAAAAACAAACAGTCTAGCATCAGAACAAACAGTCTAGCAACCTAGACTAGACAAGCCAGATGTTTCCATTAATCTGTGTGTGTCCACATGTAATTTAGAATTTATAGGATGGATACCAAAGAACTAGAACAGTAAGGGAGATGCTAGGAAGAGAATAAACCATGAAAAAAATTACAGTATTAAGAAATCATCCGAGTACTTAAAGAGCCCAATGTAATTGGGGAAACTTACATTCCAGAACTCAGCTCACCAGGAAGCTGGGAAAAAGGATGTTTTCTATCTTACAGCCCTTTTCTTCATTCCCCCACCCTTTGGAATCCTCACCTCCATTCTGGGATAATTAGCTAGGGGAAATTAATATTTCCATTTACTTTGATTGGAAAGGAAGAGATTACAAGAGAGTAAGTCACTTCAGACAACAACACAAGGAAGCCTGGAGGGTGAAGCTTATTAAGGTTTTGCCAATTTCAGATAGCAGCACAAACCAGCCAGAGGGTTTTAATTAACTTCTGAGGGGAGCAGAGCAGTTTGGGAAGAGATAGCTTATTTAAGCAATCTCTCTGCTCTGCGAGGGGAAAAATTCTTCCAGGAGAAAGAAGGAAAATGGGTCAGACAATAAAACCACAGGCACCAGGATGGCCTTCCCCAAAGCCTTAGAAATTTGCAATAGTGGCGAATATCTGTAGCTTGGGTGTGGGGTGAGAGTTTGTTCTCTGAGCTTGTGGTTTCTGAACATTTAGAGATAACCTTAGAGATTTCCAAGCAATTGCAGGCAGCTTCCAGCACTGACAACTGAAGGTGAAGCTAAGTCAACACTAGCACTAAGGGCAGCCAGGAATCCAGCATTGAGTGGGGCTGGCAAAAGGGAGAACGGCATGAGTATTAGTCGACTTCATCACAAAGTACATGTACTGAGTAAAGAGGGTAGTTGCTGTGGCCCGCCGGCAGCCAGCAGAGCTGGCAGCAAAGTTGGACAGTGAGGAGGTTGGGGAGGAACTTGGGTCAGTCCTAGGGGCTGGGGAAAGCTTGGACGAGGGCTCTGTGTTGGAAGCAGAGAGGGAGTTAAGACAGCAGCGAGGCAGAGGAACAGCCGGAGCCCGTTCCCAGTGTGCGCATGCACAGAGCTGCCAGAAGGCAAGAACAACTCAGAAAGCAGGGTCGACTTGGGAGTAAGGCCACACCTTGGAGGTGATTGGCCCCTCCCATAGGAAATAAAAGAGGAGAAAACAAGGAGTGGGCTTTTGCAGGAAACAATTCATTAGTTCCGGGACTCTGAGAGACTCTGTGCCAAGTTTTGCCTTGTACTGCAGTTGGAAACAAGTTACGTGGCAGCTTGCCAAACAAGATAAGGTGTGTTGAGAAATATTCCTTTGAAAAACTGTTTGGACAAACCTTGCTGGCTGTGAATTAACATAATTCGTATAAATAAAAGAGATTTTGCCGGGACCAATTCCTGCCTCCTGCTTGTTAAGGGAGCCTAGGTCAGAACAGTAGTCTTGAAGGACAAAGAGAAGAGGCAAAAATCAGAAAAGGGAGACTTGAGCCCAGGCCAAGAAAGTGATTTAGGGAAATGCCACAGATAGCCCCCCCCCCTCCCCAATTCTCCTGAAGATAAACCAAGAAGGAGGGAAAGAAGGAATTTTGCAATCAGATTCCCAAGATCCTGTTGCTATAGCTATTCTATATAAATTAATATTACATAGAAAAAATCAGTTCTTACTCAGTTTAATGTAGAATGTGCTTTTGATATTATTATTTTTTTTCCAAAAGAGAAAAGAGGCTTGATGAAATTCTCATGTGTGGGAAATTTCTGCTGGCCTTCCAAACATCCATTAAATCACAGGAAAATACTGTACATCAGGAGGGAATTTCAGAGCAACAAAAAGATACCAACGATAGCACCCACCAATACTTCCAATAATAAAAGTTTGCTGCTGAAAAAATGTATCAAGCTCCTGGAGATTAAGGTATTAAAGCCAGCACTTACTTCAGAAGACTTAAGATGCTCTTTTCATTTCTGCCTATACATATTTTATGTGCAAAGACTATTTATCCATTTCACCTGACATGTTTTGTCAGTCATACTGCTTATCACTTGACAAGAGTTTTCTATTTCTAACCGCAGCTGTAAACACTGACAGACTGACTTTCCATCTAAAACAGCAGGGGTGAATTTGTGACATCACGTCTAAAGAGCTGAAAACCAAGAGGTTTTGCAATCAAAATAGAGTTTGTACTTCCAAGCTGGTGGGTTGGAATGTTTATTTGAACTGTATTCTTATTTCCAGTAACCTGATAGTGCCCAGATGTGTTTAACTTCAATCCTCACAATCCCCCACACTGGCTAGAGCAGTGATGGTGAACCTTTGAGACCGAGTGCCCAAACTGCAACCCAAAACCCACTTATTTATCGCAAAGTGCCAATAATGCCAATAACCCGAATAATGAGATTTTACTCCCTAAAATAACGATAAACAAGGCAGAGTTCAGCTAATTGTTCTAAGAAAAATGTGATAAATGCACTTTTATGCTCCTTCATTTTTTCCCCCATGTCAGTCACCTAACAATCATGGCTAAAAAGGTTATAAAGCAGGGCACACTTAATAGTTCTAGTCCCAATGATTGTTGTAAGTCAAGGACTACTAATATGTATATGGTGGGATCAGCTTCTGGGCTGTTTCTGATTGACTAGATGGATCTATGGTATCAAAGGTGAGACATTTCAATTAATTGGACTAACAGTCATTTGTATTCCTAAAAGGTTAGCTTTAATTTATTTATTAGTTCGATTTATATATGCTGCCCTTCTCCGGAGACTCAGGGCGGCTTATAATGCATTAAGCAATAGCCTTCATACTTTTGTATTTTCCTGCTTAGAAGGGCTTTCGCCCCCCCTGAGCAGTGTTCTATTTTATACAAAGTCAGCTTATTGCCCCCACAAACCGGGTCCTCATTTTACCTACCTCGAAAGGATGGAAGGCTGAGTCAACCTTGAGCCTGGTGAGAATTGAACTCGCAGTAATTGCAGGCAGCTGGCAGCTAAATACTACTTTAACAGCAGCAGTTTAGTTCACTGCACCACCAAAGGCTCTGTATAAGACGCACCTTAGTTTTTGGGGAGGAAAATAAGAAAAAAGCTGATTGGCAGGTGGATGACCTCCCGGAATACCCCCAATCAGCTGTTCCCAGAGGTGAATTTTAGCAACAGGTTCCTTGGTTGTGAGCTCTCTGCCTTGCTTTTTTTTTGCTTTTTTTTCTGCCTCTGAAACTTCTGAAACTCCGTGTCAGAAAAAACTTTTTTTCCTGCCTTCAAAAGCCTCTGAAACAGAGCTTCAGAAAAAAAGCCTCTGAAGCTCTGTTTGGGGGCTTCTTTTCTGAAGCTTTGTTTCTGATGCTTTTTTCAGTCTCTGAAACCTCTGTTTGAGAAGCTGGGCGGGGCTACATTTGGAGTATAAGACACACCCAGATTTTCACCTTCTTTTTTGGGGGGGGAAAGGTGCGTCTTATACTCCGAAAAATACGGTATATACAATGGCTAGACTAATTTTCAACAGTAAGGAGAAGCAAGAATTAAGCAGCAACAGCCCAGCAGACGATCTCTTCCTAACCATCCTCAGAGCGACATGTTATACGTATGTTAATAGAAAACTCTGAGCTGGACAGAAACTAATAAAAGCCCTTTTCACACAACTAATCAAATGTCTGCATTGAGACCAGGGTTTCAATAATAGGATACCAGAATCAGATAGCAGTGATTAAAGATAAACAGGGACCACTTCGGTGGGAATAGGTTCCGTGCATCTTGGCCTATAGTCCTGCTGGCCACATGACCATGGAAGTGTCTTCGGGCAACACTGACTCCTTGAGCTAAGAAATCGAGACGAGCACCATCTTCTAGAGCAGGGGTGTCAAATTGGATTTCTTCGAGGCTGGATCAGCTTTGTAATTCTCCACCACAGGCCGAGGGTGAGGGGGAGACAGGATGGACACCTCCTGCAGCACTTTTGCTGGCCAAAATGAGGTGCTGGGGGGGGCGTGTGTGGCCCCACACACCGTTTGGCCGTCAAAGAGCTGCAGGAGACTGTCTAGGCCCGTGATGGTGAACCTATGGCACGGGTGCCACAGGTGGCACGTGGAGCCATATCGGTGGGCACGCGAGCTCAGCTCCGGCACGCATGCGTGCGCCGGCCAGCTGATTTTCGGGCCTTCTGGGCCCACAAGAAGTCAGGAAACACACTGTTTCCAGCCTCCGGAAGGCGTCTGTGGGGGTGGGGAAGGCCGTTTTTGCCCTCCCCAGGCTCCTAGAAAGGCTCTGGAGAGAGCGAAAAATGGGTCTACCATGCCATCACGTGCCAAAAGCAGGGGGAGCACGGGGGGGACATAGAATTATGGATGTGGGCACGCGTGCATGTGACCCCACCACGCTCCCCCCACTTTTGGCACGCGATGGCAAAAAGGTTAGCCATCACTGGTCTAGGCAAAAAACGGGCCACATGGGGCCATGTGCGACCCCCCATGCCCCATTTTGGCTTCCAAAGGCACCGCAGACTGGGTCCTTTGCTACTTCCAGGCCGGCCCCATGGGCCAGATTTAAGTACCCCGCAGGCCGGATCTGGCCCACAGGCCTTGAGTTTGACACCCCTGCCCTAGAGTCAGTTACAACTGGACAAGGGTACTTTACACTAAGGTATAAAAAGCATATTTTCTGAAAAAGAGAGAGAGAAGGACTGAGATAAACAGGATCCGTGCTTATTGAAGCACAGGTCCTGAAACATCCTCAGAATGCAGTGGTGTGGGCAGTGATGGGCATCCCTTGGCATGCTCATGTCATACCCCTAAACACGCACTGGATATCAGTATACTTTCAGGTATGATTCAAAAGGCTGGTTATTATCCACAAAGCTTACATGGCATAAAGCCAGGTTGTTGAAGAACTGCCTATCTTCCATGGTTTCTGCCTAACTAGTACAACCTGACAAAGTTGGCTTGTTCCAGGTCCCTCAATAAAACAGTGTCATCTTTCAGGATCCAGAAAGTGTGCTTTCTCTGCCGCACACATCTGAATGGCTACCACCCTGATGATGTTCCTGAAATCCTTAACTGTTTTCCAAGGCCTTGAGTTAACAGTGGATGGAGCCCTTTGTGGGATGAGGTTTGTAGATGCTTTTTTTTTTGTTGAGGAACTGCATTTGCATCTTGTTTATTCATTTTATATTCCGTTTTGGAGCTGCTCAGAGTCATTTGGGAGTTGAGCGATACCTCAGTAAATAAATAAATAATAGCTGGATTTGTATTATGCATGATGCTCAAAGAGGAATCTTATTCCCTTTGTTTGCGTTAAACTACAGTGTTTTCTCTTGTTTATCCCTAACAACAGATAAAAGCATTTGTGCACCCTGCTAGAGTGGAGAACTGAAAGGGGGGAAAAATACAGCCACATGAGAGAATCTCAAACAAGATGATGATTTCCACTAATCACTAAAATGCTGAACTACAGTTCTTCAGTTAACAGACATGATGAGATTTATTTCTGGGAAATCTTGCATAGGATTATCCTGTGAATCATTTATTTAAATGCCACTGCAGAGCATAAGCTATGCTAGGAAATTAGTTAGGTGAGCAGTTCATTCAATCATATGAATAGGATAAAAAAAAAGTTTGTTCCCTTCCACTCTTTATTAAAGTTGCTACCCACAGGGCAGATAATATATATATATATAACAAATAAATTACAACAGTTGTAATTTGAGGAGTCAAATGCAGAAAGAGAAAAGACTAGGAACAAAAAGGTTGACATTAAGACTATAGTGCTCTACTAGAGTAAAAGATTAAGACTGTCAACTGAGATTATCGAGGGAAAATTAATCTATTTTTAATTGCAGTCAAAACTCTACAAGCTATTGTAGAAAAATATATTAAACATTGCCTTTGGGTTCTGGTCAGACAGAAGTTACTGGACACAGAATTCATCTCTTTGCCAAAACCAGACTTTAATAAAAGGCACTATCCATTTATGATGAGAATCTGTGAAACAAAATAATGGAAGAGGCAGGCGTAAGCCAACAATTCCGTATTTCCAGTTTTAACAAGAAAAAATATTCTATTTGGTCTTTAGGACTGATGAAGGTAAGACGCTCAAAGCAAGTAGAACGATGTCTAAACAGTATTTAAGTACAGGAAGCTGATCAGAATACAGGTAGCCCTCAACCACAACTGGGACAACTGTGGTCACTGATTACAGTGAAAGTTAAGCAAGATGTCCCTGTGACTGTTTTGCTCAATGATCCTAGTTGTGGTCTTTAAATGAGTATCGGGTCGTTAAGAGGACGAAGCCACAGGTAAGTAAGGTAGCAGGGGATCCCTCAGGGGAGTGAGGGAACTCTGGGGCACTCCACTCAGGAACTGAAAATCTTCCCTGTCAATATCCATACAACATTTCAGGTCCTGAATGGAGACCTTGGACATGGCTTCCCTCACCTACACACCTCCCCTTATCATGTTGACTCTCCACTCACTGCTTGGATTTTGGCTCCCTCTCATCTCTGGGGATTGGCTAAAAGAGCCGCCGAAGAGTTCACTTTCCCTTCCCTTTGGTGAGGTGCAGGAACAAAATTTCAGCTCCATTTCTGCATCCCGCCAAGGTATTCAGCTCCCCTCAGCAGGCAGTTCCTTCAGTCAGCTCCCAGAGATGAGGAGGATTTCTCTTGGTAGGCAGCAGCTTTCCTGCTGGCTTCCCCATTGACTTTCTGGGGAAGTTGGTAGAGAAGTTTGCAATCACATGATTGTGGAGCGCTTGACAACCAGTTGTAAGTGCAAATAGGTTGCCAAGCCCTCAGACAGCAGTCAAATGATCAGTGAAGGGGAGTTGCAACATTTTGTGATGTCTGAAAGTGTTTCAGGGCCGTAAAGCACCCTTTCCAAGTCTGTTATAATACCGGATTGTCATTAATAGAATAGAATAGAATAGAATTCTTTATTGGTTAAGTGTGATTGGACACACAAGGAATTTGTCTTTGGTACATATGCTCTCAGTGTACATAAAAAGAAAAGATACATTCATTAAGAATCATAAGGTACAACACTTAATGATAGTCATAGGGTACAAATAAGCAATCAAATCATATTAGGAAACAATCAATATAAATTGTAAGGATACAGCAACAAGTTACAGTCATACAGTGGTAAGTGGGAGGAGATGGGTGATAGGAACAAAGAGAAGATTAATAATAATAGTAATGCAGCCTTAGTGAATAGTTTGACAGTGTTGAGGGAATTATTTGTTTAGCAGAGTAATGGCATTCAGGAAAAATTTTTTCTTGTGTCTAGTTTTTCTGATGTGCAGTGCTCTATAGTGTCGTTTTGAGGGTAGGAGTTGAAACAATTTAAATCCAGGATGTGAGGGGTCTGAAAATATTTTCACAGCCCACTTTTTGACTCATGCAGTATACAGGTCCTCAATGGAAGGCAGGTTGGTAGTAATTGTTTTTTTCTGCAGTTTTAATTATCCTCTGAAGTCTGTGTCTGTCTTGTGGGGTTGCAGAACCAAACCAGACATGAACATTAAATGAACATATTGAGGACTACCAATAGCTAAATGCCTCAATGATAAGCTAATTTGTTCTCTAACTCAACTTTAGTGGAGGAGCTGTTCAGAAAAACCAATTTGTAATTCTCAAAATAAAAAGAAGATGCTAATTTACTGGATTAGATTTGACAAAAGCTTGAAACTTAGAATATACAAGATATGGGGTGGGAATGCTGAATTTCCAAGCAGGATGTAACTGTTCAATTATTCAAGGTACTAAACCAGGCACTAAAGTAAAAAGGGAAAGATGTATGCCTATTTCTTTTTAGATTTATAATAGAATTCTATATACGTACCTCATTTTTGCATTATAAAATATTAAATGACAAAGAATATTGGATCTCACAAACTGATGTATTACAATCCAAGGTTTCAATAGCTAGATTTCTGTATGCTACTTTGAAGGAATGAGTGTACCTGAGTCCCAAACTTCCAGCTTCAAGAAGGAAGCAAGAACAGGGTCTTTCCTGCTCGAGCCCCCAAGCTTTAATTTAATTTAATTTAATTTAATTAATCATATTTCTATGCCGCCCAACTCCCAAGGGACTCAGGGCTTTCAAATAAATACCTGTACTAACTTCCAAAAGAAAATGGAGGAATTATATGTTAGTTAGGGAGCTTTTAGGATCAGACTAGACCACAAATCAGAAAAGCAGCCTTCTTTCGTTTCCCAGGCTGAAAGGATCTTTTAGGATCATATGGCTGAAGTTGATAACAAACTACCAATGAAGACAACACTTTTTTTTTTGCGTTACAAAACAATGCATGTATTATGTATTGTAAGAGTGCGATCAGCACAACAAATCTACTTAATTTTAATGCACCCGGATTTTAAAGTGGGGACTATAAAATCTTGCTTTGCCCCCTACAGTGATATTGTTAAGATGCCAAAACATTTTCTAAAAAATGAATATCCTGACAGCAATTAGGATGCTTGTTTTTCTAAGGATTGGGCTACTTATTTTTAGAGGTTTCTTTGCTTTGCTATTGTAATGTTTAATAAAGTACCTAAGCTGTCTCTAATAACTGGAGTCAGAGAGTTTATGCTAAGCTGACATTCATACAAAAATGGTGACAAAGGCATAACAATTTTTAATATTCAGAATTTCAATTGCACTTGCAATTAGATTTCAATCCAGACAGGGCTGGAGCCTTCCATCTTTCCAAGGTCAATAAAATGAGGATCCAGATTTTTGGGGGCAATATGCATATAAATACTTCTTCATTGTAAATCACACAAAGTGGAGTATAGTGCTGTGGGGTGGTATATAAGCCTAATTGCTATTGCTAGGTTTCACACTGTATTCAAACATATTTTTAATTTAAAAACCAGCCCCCTTTTTAAAATAATATATGTCTAAACTTTTTTTCCCCTATGTGCCAAATAAGTGCTTTTTCATATATATAGCAAGCATAGTATCTTGCCTTCTTTGCTTGATATAATACATTTGTGCACATGCATAAACATTTCAAAAATAATCATTGTGCTTTTAATCCTTACTTGACTTGTGGTGAAATCATCATATTTTATGCTCAAACAAACACATTATTTCAAATGACTGCAAATGCACATCAATTTGCAATGCTATCCATCCCAGGATCTTGAAAATTTTGATTAATATACGCTAGTCTGCAGGTTGTGTAAATTTGATATTTAAAAATATACATGATTGGCCATGTCACAGCATTAACCATTTTTATTACTACAGAAGAAAGTGAAAAAAAGTTCCTGTTAATTTCATTACCCAAGAGTCATTTTATTTTAGAAAAACTATAGATACAGTTTTACATAAGAAGAAAGGATTTACATAATCTGTATTCTAAATTAATTATTTCATTAATAAAGAAAGCTGCACCTTAACTCTGGTTGACTCAAGGAGTTCAAGAGAATGCCCAACGTGTATGCCAACTCTGTCCAAGGGAGTACATCAGGGGTGGCTTCTAAATTTTTTTACTACCAGTTCTGTGGGTGTGGCTTATTTTGTGGGTGTGGCTTGATGGTCATGTGACAATTCTTTAGGATTTAGCAGAGGTACTGGTCTGCCAGGCTTTTAACTGCTTGCAGAGCTGTACTGGTCTACTCATTTGTTTTTGGAGGCACTGGTCTACCCATTTATTTTTGCAGGCACC